>OZ008370.1:11324202-11924202 GCA_963931995.1 Phaonia tiefii | reverse complement strand
AAAATTTAATATACTTTTAATAGACCAGCTAGAGTAAATAAGTTTTCAATTTTCTGAATTTTTAATACACCCACAAAATCTCCAGTTATCGACAAAAAACGTTCTTTCAACACTTCACGAACTAAAATATTTTGAACTAAACTAGTTTTAAACCGATTTTAAAGTTTTTTTTAACGGTTTTAGAAAGATGAATAGTTAAGCATTTGAAATATATATATATACATATATGTTTATACTTTTAATAAACTCGTGTGAAAACATTATCAAAAATATTAAAAATTTTAAATTTTTTGGAATTTTTCAAACTTTGGCGGCTTTATGTTGTAATACTTTATTGGGAACCATATTTTTTCTTATTTTTATTTAAAAGTACATTTATATGTGAGTAAATCGAGACAAACAAAATAGACACAGTTGAAATTTGTTTTTGAAAATTTCAACGTTGTAATAAATAAGTAATGAAAATCAACCAAAATTATAAAAAAAAATTTCCTTCTAAACATTTTAATTACTAAATGAGAAACTGTTGATAGTTTGCCCGACTTTCGATGGGAGCCACTGTATGTAAATTGTAGTGTGCCCGTACATTCACTTTTGTTCAACAGTGTAATTTTAAATACAAGAAACATTCAGTTACTCTTCGTTCACCCTGATTCAATTTTACAAGCATAAACACACAAATGTTAATGGTGACACATTAGTGCGCCAGATATATTTCCACAAAGTGTTTTCCACATTAAGAGACCACCCAAATATATTGGATAAGGAAATAAGACACTCACTGAAAATATTTTGACACAATGCATAACTGACCCACTTGACAAATTAGAGAACAGTGAAATGCACTGCAGCAACAACCAAAGCGAAGTGTGAGTCAATGTCAATTGTGCCGACTCAACTCCTTTGAGTTACAACACATAAAATCAGGCGACCCAAATAACCAAAAGTAATTGAATGAAAAATTATCTATTGTAAAATGCACTCATTGTTTATAGATAAATTTAGTAATAAGATCAATACGAAAACGATGGTATATAAACCCTGCGTTTTCGATAATAAAGCAGATCATGATATATCATTAAACCTAACGGACTTACATGCATTCTCATTTGGGCTGAGTTAGAATATTGGTTTGTAGCATTGTCTAACTATAGCAAAGGTACTGTTATCCCTTTTCACAAAGCAGAGGTTTTCTTGGGAAGTTCAAAGTGACCCCTCCCCTTTTGCTATAAACTTGCTACATTACATGGCGATCCTGCGGACTTAAAACCTGAAGGAAGAAATAAAATAAATCAGCAGAAGATCCTGCCAGCCTGGAAGAACGTAATATCCAAATTTTATACAAAAAAAAAAAGTAAACCCAGACAAATGCCAAACTGGGATAGAGTAACTAAGGAAGATTACAAGGGTTTGGTAGACGAAGTAATCTCTTTAGACCAAAAATACGTAGAAATTCTAAGAACAAACGGAATTGAAGCGAGCCACTCCCATATTGAATACGTCCCGAGGCCACTAATAAAAGCCGGCCCACTACCAAAATACATCCCGAAGAAGATACCAAAAATGGTGGAACCACTGTTGATGTACGGCCCCCCCCCCCCCGCTAGAATCAAACTAAACAGAGAGGACAAAATAAGCCGCACAAAAAGGAGCTTAAACTTGATTGCGTCGATTACAGCAACTGAAGGAGAAACTGCAGACAGAATACAACAGCGAACCGAGATAATCACAAAACTCAACGCACTGAGGACTGCAAACAGAAAAAAACGGAAGCTGAACAAGGCGAAAAGAGCGGCAGAACAATCTACTCAAGACTCGAGCTAAGACAGTTAGAAACCAACATGCTGGATAAAACAACAAAAGACGAAACAATAATAAACAACAACTCGAAGACCATAATTTTAAACATAGAAATATTGTTAATCGTAATAGTTATAATAAGTATATTTTTTCTAATTAAGTTTTTAAAAAATTATATAAATAAGAAAATGAAAACATTAACAATAAGGAAATTTTAGATACACATAGAAGGAAAAGATTTGTTTTACTTACACAAGAGAAAACACAAGATAATAAAACACTAGAAATCCCACACTCATCACAAAATACGCAAAATCAATACACAATGGATACACGTGACATAATACAATACATGAAAATCATTCCGATTTTCACGGGTGACAAACAGACACTGGATAATTTCATTTCGACAATCAAACTAATAGATAATACATTGACCACCAAGCAGAAAGTGACATTTTTTTGACTTTATATATACAACTAGATTGGACAAAAAGACCCAGAACAGAGTTAAACAATTGGGCATTCCAACCAGTACAGACCAGGTACTGACTAAGTTGAGAACAATTTTTAAACCAAGTAGAACAGCAAACACATTACTAAACGAATTGACAAACTTAACACAAATGCTGATGCTCTATCACGAATTAAGTTAAACTCAGAAATACTAAAAACAATGATACCAGCTCAAGAAGATCCTACAGCGAAAAAGACACTGGCGACCCAAATAACCAAAAGTAATTGAATGAAAAATTATCTATTGTAAAATGCACTCATTGTTTATAGATAAATTTAGTAATAAGATCAATACGAAAACGATGGTATATAAACCCTGCGTTTTCGATAATAAAGCAGATCATGATTTATCGTTAAACCTAACGGACTTACATGCATTCTCATTTGGGCTGAGTTAGAATAATGGTTTGTAGCATTGTCTAACTATAGCAAAGGTACTGTTATCCCTTTTCACAAAGCAGAGGTTTTCTTGGGAAGTTCAAAGTGACCCCTCCCCTTTTGCTATAAACTTGCTACATTACAAAATGACAAAACTTCTTGTGAAAATTTTGAATACGGGGCTTGAGAAACAAATTAAAAAAAAACACACAGCTTAATCGCCACCGATCGACCCATCGACTCGTCGCCTATTATTGCACTCTTGCTTACGAAAATTTCGCATGAACTGAATAGTGGTCTTCATGAAAGCTCGAAAGAACCTCGTAAACTCGAAAACATCGTAAACTTGCACAGCAAACGTCAAAACAAAAAATTTCCCATACAAAGGGACTTGCTCAAAAGTGGAAAGTTTTCGAGGCAAATTTGCTGCGCAAACGTGGGATGGAGAAACGTGTAAACTTTTGACATTTCGTTGTCATCTGACTAGGATGGATAAATAAGGTGATAGCACTAGAACAGTAGAAAAAGTACACATACATAATACATGCAATTGCTTCTGCTACCACCTCATGTATCCATCTTGGTCAGCTGATATGGTTCATGCAACGATGCGAGGGAAACTTGCGCTGAGCAAAAGTTCTCGGCTTTCACGTTTGCATGAATGCCGCTAATATCGGGCTTAACACTTTTGGGGACCGAAAACAGCTGATTTCTCATTTAAAAAAATCAGTTGATTTCGGTCCCATTAGTTCTTTCAAAATTTTGCCACTTATATATAAACGGAAAATTTTCTTGCAGAGAGTTACCACATGTCTGATTGATCTTGCAAATATTTCATTTATAATTCCGATAAATAATTGTCATTTTCGTGGTTTATAATTGTTAAAACTATAAAAATGTCAAAATTCCGGTCCCAAACAATTGTTTTGTACTTGATGTACTTGAAATTTTCGTAACGAGCTGCGTACCAAATGAAATGAAAAGTGAGCGAAATTTCCGCCTCATGAAATTTTCGTTATTTTTTATAAACGTACTTTTTATGGCAACGAAAATTCCATAACAACTGAATGCCGGGATTAAAACACGTCAAACACGCTAAAAACATGTTTATACTGCAGTCGAAATCTAGAGATTTCTAGATTTCGTGGCCTAAACATCTGATTTTCCATACACAAATCAGCTGTTCCTGTGATTGAAATCTAGACAATCGAGATTTCGGTTGCAGCATAAACGCGGTATAAGTGGGAATGGTGCTTAAAACTGAATGGAATTTTGTACCGGTCCATACCAACAATTACGCTGAAAACGTGAATGTAGTCTAATATAACCTATTAAAAATATTTTCCTTTGAAAACATTTAAAAAGGAATAAATAAATTTTAAAATATTTAAAAAATGCAAACGCCCTCCCCGACGGGGAATTGAACCCCGGTCTCCCGCGTGACAGGCGGGGATACTGACCACTATACTATCGAGGATATTGATAGGGCCAAATTCATTCTGGAATAGAACATGTACATATTTCAATATAACAACAACGCAAGAAAGTTTGTCTTATCTTAAAAATTTGGTCAGTCTTATCTTTAAATTTCGCTTATACAACAATCGGGTAGTATATCGCCAAATTTCAGACATTCTTACAGATCGATATTCTTGTGAAATATTCCGTGCAAATTGTCTTTCTGACAGGAAAATAATTTCCACTTATGGGGAATGTGGAATGTAGAACACCCCCAATAATGTAAAAACATATTTTAAAATATTTTTCCCTCAGTAGTGTTTTGATATTATGATTTTTTTTATTGAAATATATAAAAACAATATTGTTTGTGCATCTTAAACAACAAGTCGGTCAATAATAATCATTCTATAAAAATAATAAATTTATAGAATTCGAAAAACAAAGTGGAAGTACTATATGTAAAATTACATAAATAAGATAAAAGAAACCTAATTTATACTACAGAATTATGAAGAATCACTATCCGAGTGCACATCGTTAGCACGGCCACCGTTCGTTTGTGTAAAGCCGATGCCACCATTAAGACCCCGGGAAACAGCTTCCATACGTTGCTGTTTCTTTTGCTTTTTGATTTTACGCAAATCCTTGGCAGATAATTTACGCTTTTGTCCTGCTTCTGTTGCCGATTCTTCCATTTCTACCTCATTTCCATTTTTTGTTCGGTATTTTTTCGTTTTGACTTCTTTTTCACTGTCCGATTCGGATTCAACTTGCGGTGTCTTCTTTTCGTTGTGCTGTACTTCGGTGTTACGTATAACTTTGAGTTTAAATGTACCACAGAAACGTTGATAGATTTGTGTCGACTCTAAACGTGTCAATTTTCTTAGATTTTGTATAGCTACCAGTGTATCTTCGGAACTTAACACGGTTTGCTGACTTAAACGTTGATGGGCCTTTTGTGCGTTTAATACCAATTCCAAAAGGGTTTGGAATTCCTTGGGCGAATGTTTAAGAGTGACATTTTCACTCATCAACTGTATGTGTTTCGTTAGGGTCTTTTCGATTCTTTTAAAATGTTTCTTGGTTAGGATTTCATCTTGCTTTTGTAGTTCATGGTTTTTATAAAGGATAGACAAAATCTCATAGACTTGTATTCTTCGGAAAGTTCGAGCATGCTGATTTATTCCCTGTTGCGTCAGATCTTCTGCCAAATCCCAATTGTGGCGCCAACGTAATTTCAATATGTCCGATATGAGGGTTATGTTAATGATGGGATTACGCGATTTAATGAACTCCTGCGTATACTCCTGGCACAATGCTAAGATCTTACTTGTGGTTTGTTCCTTGATTTTGCAGGCATTGGCAATAAGGAAACAACAACACTTGTTGCGCATCCTATTCACGATCTCATATGCGGGAGCAGGAGCCTTCTTATCCACGATCAAACGCAAGAAATCAACGAAGTTGTCCTCCTTAAGCTCTTCCTCCGCGGTGGTGTAGTTCTTGCCAGAAGTAAGTTTGAGTAGTGTCTTTTCCACCTTGCTTTGCAGTGGCTTCAGTTCTTCGCCCACACAGTATTCCAACATATTGAACAAGGCCAACATGATTTCAATGGATACGAGCAGAGAGGGATTTTGCTGAAGGTAAATATCGAGTAGATCTAAAACACGTATGCGGAAATGCATGACAGTGGTAGTTTTGACACGATAACTTTTAGATTTTTTTGCTTGCGAGGAACCACCGGGCTTTTTCAAAGCCTTAAAGGCATTGGCTAAAGCCTCATCCAGCTTACGACCTTCTTCTTCGGTCATTTCATTCAAGTCTACAGATTCCATATCATCATCCACCGCAGTTGTGGAACCAGAAGCCATTAAAGCCTGAGAAATGGCATTGCGTAGTTTGTCAGCCTCGGTAACAGCATCTTCGCCGTCCTCGTCGTCATCTTCTTCGTCTTCGTCTTCATCTTCATCCTCATCATCGTCTTCTTCCTCTTCATCATCATTGTCCTCCTCGTCGTCCGACTCTTTACCATTAACTTCTGTTTTGTTATCGTCCTCATCCTCGTTATCTTCTTCGCCCTCATCTTCTTCATCTTCATTCTTGGAACTCAAAGGATTTTGTCCATCCTTCATATCCAACATAGCCAAAATTTGATGCACTGCTGTTAGTGATAAATTTTCACACAAATGAGGAAACAAAGCATTTACAATGTTCC
The DNA here is from genome assembly GCA_963931995.1 of Phaonia tiefii. NCBI lineage: Eukaryota > Metazoa > Arthropoda > Insecta > Diptera > Muscidae > Phaonia > Phaonia tiefii. Next base: position 11,917,832 of record OZ008370.1, on the reverse strand, counting down.
GCAAAGCGCTGTTATTTTGAGACAAAAGATGCAGGAACAAATCCACCACCACCTCAATCCATTCCGGTTCCTTATCAGCATCACCATCTTGACAATTCGACCTCTTTGATTTCTTCTTGCTCTTTGATTGTTCCTTTGTCTTTTGAATACACTTTAAAAGATCTTCAACAGCTGGTCCTGCCATTTCTGGTTCTCTAAACAATTGTAAACCCATGTTCAGCAGCAGAATGTTGAAGACATTTTGCAGTTTCTCCCCAGACGACCTTTTCCTTTTGATACATTTATCCGGCAAATGTTGTTTTTTCCCGTCTGTCACAGCCTCAAACATGATTTTCCATGATTTCTGTAAACCATCTTCGAATTTCGGAACACGTAAATATTTTGATGCATGTTTTTGGGACAGTTTCTCCTGGCAGAACGTGGCCAGATTGAATAGTAACAGCTGCTCTTCTGCAATGTCGGTTAATTTTGTCTGCAGACATGTGTAGAACATGTTTTTGCACTGATCAGCATAATCTTTGCTAAATGATCCAGCCGATTCCTTCTTGCAAATCTCAGCCGTATCGGTGACATAGAATACGCCGCACGTTAGCAGAAATTGCAGTTGTTCCTCCCGCCATTTGTAGGCGGCATGAACGGCCTTATGCTGTAACAAATGCTGCAACATATAACCGGCATTTAGTCTTTCGAAATTCAACCAGGTTTCTGTGGAATTCTCTGGGTTCTTAGCTAAGGTGCCCATCATTATACTTTTATACAATTTGAACATTTCCTTTACACCTTCTTCTCCAAGTGAATTGATCAATTGATGTACAATGCGATTATTGGAGAATTTCTCAATGTTAAATATGCCAGGAGGCAAAATCAAACGCTTTATAACAGCCACCTTGGCGGCATCTTTGGTCATCTTGCCACAACACTTTACCAGAGCCTCTAGGAAATCATCATAGAATGCTTTTAAAGTCTCATCCTTCTTTTGCTTAAGATTCTTAAGGCCTTCAATGAACATACGCATAAAGTTATCAGTTAACAATTCGTGAGCATTGGTTTTTTCCACATCTAGGCTGTCCAAAATATCGGTCAATATTTTCAAAGTTTCAATCTCCAACAGTTTGGTGGGATTCGTCAGACCAGCTTCGACTGATTCACGCCAGAATTGTGATAAATATTTACTTGATGCTATGTACGATCCGAAGGACTCAAAAGCTGGATGTGTTAGGATGTCGGTATTGCTGTGCTCCCAGAAGATCTTGTGGAGGGCTTGGAAACTTTCGGGATTCAACAGTTCGGCACCACCGAAATGAGTTTTCATGAATTTTGAGTTTGTCAAGGTGGGGTACTTCTTTTGAATGGTAATAAGACAGAAAATAGTTTGTAGATTTTGTTTAGACCAGGGTTTAGTCAATTCCTTTTGCAGCAACGGCCACATGGAGGATTCGAATTGGTTTTGGGATAACTGCAAATGAAATGAATGACCAAGTTGAAGTAAGAGTTATTCTTAGATCATAAAAAAATTGAACTGAAGGGTAAAAACAAACAAAAAAAAAGACAATTGTGTCTATTTGATAACCATAATAAGCTGCTGTTTAAAATTTACAAATAAATTTTATCTACAGCAAGAATAGATTTGACTGTGAGTCGGAAAATCTGTACTTAATGAGATGTATATCTTTTGCTTACCGTTTCAATGATTTCGCACAAAAATGAATAACCCAATGATGCATGATAAGTCCGTTGCCTAGTTGACTGCAGCAACATATTTGTCACCTGTTCTATATACTCGGGATTGGCACCAGCCAAACGGCCCGAATGCAAAAGAGCACCTATCACTAAAATTTTACCCACAACAGCATCAGCATCTTCCTTATTTGCTATAGTGGCACCCACATGTAATTCTTTGTTTAGGGTATCCAACACCAGCTGCATAGTGACCTCTTCCAAACTGAACGCTTTCAATAATCCCACCAAACCCGTAAAGAAGCCTGAACGTGAGATGTTGGTAGAGGCCCCACAGCCACGTATCAAACGTTTTAGAGTGTATGACAGCTCCTTTTGTCTCTGTAACAAAATAGCAGTAATACACATGTGTTATTAAATCACAAGTGCAAGCGATGTTTTACAAAGTTACCTTTTCTTCATCCTTTGTGCGGCTTAGCTGTTGCACCAAATGCAAAGCTGCCTCCATACGCGTTTGTTCCTCAGCACTTGTTAAGTCTTTGAAAAACTTGAAAATGTTCGAATCTACTGTTTTTATAGATCTCTCCGATGTCTGCACAGGAGCAGCTTCCTCTGTTGGTCCATCATCACTTTCAGAGGGATTTACTATCCTTAGCTTAACTCTCTTGTCAGATTTGCCACTGCTTGTAGGCTCTTCCTGTGTTTCCGCGTTTTTGCCACGTTTCTCTGCTTTTTTATCCTTTTTAACTTTCATTTTATTTGATAAATTCATATAATTTTCCTGTTGCACGTGTTCCTTTCGACTTAAGCAGAATTCAAAACAAAATTTCCGCTATTGTGATTTGCTGTGTACTGCAAGATAGCAAAGATACTTAAGTGTTGGAAGAGAAAATCCTGAGCGGTTTACTAGTGTTGTGAGGTACGCAAACACTGTTGCCAGGGACCAACTAAAAAATTATGCCAAATGGCCCCTTTTACACGAGAACAATTGTGCATGCATAATTTTTGTTCATTCGCTTTTACACGTGATTAATTATGCTTGCGTGTACGTATACATGGTTACGAATGTGTTAGTGTTTTGTAGTCATTTGCACAAGCAGCTGCTAATATTTTACATAAGTGCATATGTGTTAGTTTTGTTCTTCTTAATAGCACAATTTGTCAACCACCTCAAACTCTTCTCTGCACCTCCCTCGCCATAAAAATGTTTCATTAAGCCAGCACAATTGTTCTCGTGTAAAAGGGGCCAGTATGTCCTCAAAAATTGTGCCGTTTGCAAAACCATTATGCTAAAATTAGCTTTTTAGTATTTTTTCCAATTTTGAGTCCAAAACACATACAGTCCCTCCAAGAAATGGCTGCTCATCTCGCCTTTAAAAAGTTGTTAAACATTAACCGTTTAACTTAAAAATATGTATTATGGTTTTAATTTGTTATAGCCTGTATCTTAATTTCATACAAATCACTAACGTAAAATGTTTTAACAAATTCTACAATAATAACGAAAGACATACTAAGGGTGATTTTTCAGCTGTAATAAGTATTACAATTTTTCAATAAAACTTAAAAAAAGAATTTATTATTTTGTTTGAGGTCCATTGTGTTTAACAATTTCTTTCAATCATATTAGAATAAAATTTCATAAGATTTGGATAATTTCTTTTGGATTCCGTTCCATTTATCCTAGTGAAAAGTGGTCAATCGTCAGTACTTCGAAATTTTCTTTGTAGAATATTTCTCTCACAATGAACACGGAGAATTTCCCTGGAGTTTATAGCTGGAGTTTCCAGAAGAACTTCCATTGATTTAGACCATTTTACGAAAGTCACAAATTTGCGAGAGGTTACTGCAGTATTTTCAAGAATCGAAAAGGAATCAGCAAAGGTGGGTCTTGCTGTTAATGAGGGCAAGACAAAATTGATGGTGAAACCTCTCGACTTGGTCCGCACTTGAACGCTGACAACGGATTTAATTTTGAAGTGGTAGATGAATTTGTATACCTTGGATCCGCCGTGAACAAGGACAACAACGTCAGCCTGGAGATAGATAGGAGAATTGTGCTTGCAAATATATGTTATTTTGGGCTCAGCAAGCAGTTTAGGGTCAAAGCCCTCTCTCGACGGACAAAAGTCCAGCTATATCAGACTCTCATTTTACCTGTCTTGACATATGGCTCCGAAACTTGGGTTATATCGCAAGCGGATGAAAAACACCTGGGAGTTTTCGAGAGAAAAATTCTCCGTAAAATATATGGGCCTGTTAGGGAAAACGGCGAGTACCGACGTCGCTGGAACGCAGAGCTATATAGTCTCTATTCTGACGTGGACATAGCTAGACGAATCAAAGTGTGCCAATTGCGTTGGCTAGGCCATGTTATCAGAATGGATGAAGATGAGCCAGCGCGAAAGATTTTTGATAACGTGCCCGATGGAAGCAGCAAAAGAGGACGACCAAGACTGCGCTGGAAAGACAAGCAGAAGAATCCCTCCGTATCCTTGGTGTTACCAACTGGCGAGAAAAGGCGAAGGATAGAGCCAGTTGGAAGAATATGTTGAAATTTGTTTGTTTAATTAATATGTGTAAGACGTCTGACCTCATGAGGTTGTAATATAGTCAATAAAAGTAAAGTAAAAGTCACATCTTGATATTGAAGGAATTACAGTCCAATACGACTAATTTTAAGTTTGTTAATAATCTTCCATATTTTTATTCCAGGTAAAAAGTACGTTTTACAACAAGTTTTCACTCCTGAGTTGTGGAGTGTATTATGGCATCCCTAGTAACAAATTTATAAGGAATTTTGTCATTTATATCTATATGGAATTTTTTAAATGCTCAACCTATTTCTAATATTTCATGAATTAATTTTCTGCTTTTACGCCTGTGGAGTTGCTCTGTTACCCAAAATGTGACCTTCTATACCGATAAATATGATGTAACAGGTTCAGATAAATTAAAGCGAGAAACTTTCAGTACGAAAAATTGTGCCGTTTGCAAAAAGATTGTGCTAAAAAATTTAACAAAAATTAAAAAAAATGGAAAAATGTTGAGGAAATTGTGCTAAACGGCACTTGGTATAATTTTTCAAAAAACAAGTGCCAAACCCAAAAAAATTATGCCTAAACGGCACAAATTATGCCAACATGGTAACACTGTACGTAAAGCCGTAGATTCTCTTTTAGTGCTGGAATGTGCACAAAATTCGAGACAGTAATCTAGTAAATTGTTAAGGTTTCATAATTGCAAAACTGTATTAGAAACCAATATTAATTTTGTCGGTTAAGCGGCATTAAGGGTTTCTTACGAAATGCCAACAAAATGCATAAGATTCTGAATACATTTTGACAGTTCTGGAATCTCAATAAGTTTTTTAGATTTCGCTCAAATGCGCCAGAATCTATAAACGCTGTTATTTCATATCAAATATGAATAATATCACAAAGCAACTATGGTATAGACAAGAAAGTGTATTCATGGAGTGGAATGCCAATAAAGAAAACGAGTGAAGCGTGTCGTTTCTCTGTTCTCTCTTACTCTCTTTGTCGAATATTTCAATACACGAGCAGTTTTTTGACGATGTTATTATATCTAACTATAGAAATTTATATTATATTTAAATAAAATTACATAAAGTATGTAAAAAGAATGAAATAATCAAGTTATGACGGGGGAAAGAAATGCGTTTGAGTGAATCGCGTCGACTTTTTTGGATCTCTTCTACTAGGGTTGACAAATTGCACCGGTTTTTTCTTCTCTACTTGTACATCCTTAGGTGGTATATTCTGCCGCTGAATTCCACAAGACGAATAAGGGGAATATGGTGGAAATCCTTAAATTTAATAGTTTCCCCATGAAAATTATAGACAATCTGATATCACGGGCAGAGACGAGCAAGCCGACTGAACGCCGTACTGAATCTGACAGAATTTATAAAACCACAACGTATGTTCCGGGTTTCTCTGAAAGATTGAAATATTCCAATATATATGAAAATATGAATTGGCGTTGAAATCGAATTTAACCGTGAATATTTTATTTAGCAGGACAAAGTCTATTATTGACAAAACTGGCAAGCCAAACGTTGTGTACAAAAGTCCAACATATGCCAGAAAGTATTTGTTCGCACTACAATGAATAAATTGAAAACTAGAATATTTGCTCATAACTCGATAGAACAAAAGACAGCACTCACAGCCCACTGTACTTTAACTGGACACAAACCTAATTTTGACGAAGTGGAAATTCTGACTGAAGAGAAAAATTACGCAAGACGCCTCTTCCAGGAAATGCTGCATATAATTGAGATTCCATCGGAGAAAAGGCCTAATTTTAAACGAGATACAGATCAATGTGACAAATTCAAGAGAAGACCTAATCAGTTGACATAAGCCTGCGGAAAAACTTGGACGCGCTCTGTGTTATCCCAAAATGTAAATGTAATCCCCTTTGGGGAAAATAATATATTGGTTTATGTTGATTCTTGTTTGAACTGTTCAATAATTAGTGTTTTTTTTACTCCGCTAAAGTTAATTATAGCTTAATTTGTATGGGACAGCTAAGCGATATTAAGGGGCATTTCAATTTCCCACTTAAATGCCGACTTGTGCAATGACAATGTTGCCAAACGTTAAATTTCAGGAATTACAACAACAAGTTATATTATAGGGCATTTACACCAAACAAGATTAACGCATTAATTTCTTACGAATGAAAATGTTATCAAGGAGAGACCCAAAAGCAGATATTTGCAAAATGACTTACAAACTTTCAGTTCATTAAAATTATTTTGTTTAATCGAAGACTACGTATACTTTTACATCTCTAAGTGTGAGAGAAAATAATTGGAAATAAATTGTTCACAACAACGCTCGGTAAATGTTACGAACGTGTTGCCGAATAAAAAAACAGCCTTAATGTTTATGAATGCGTGGTGTTTATTCTTGTTTTATCAGATCCTTGAAAATTATCAACGAAGTTGGTCGAAATGTTGGAAAATATTAATACAATTTTAAGAAGAAATACTTGAAGTGTTTTCTTTTTATTCTTATGACCTTAAGCCGAAACTACTGAAAACTAATCTATCTACAAAGGTCAACTATACTTACAACTAAGATTATAGAATTTTATCGCTAACCTTGCGAAAAAGAATCACAACATAATCGCAAGGGATCGCACAATTTGTAAAACATTATTTTTATTTGTAGATTTTGGTAAATGATATTAACATTAAGGCTGTTTTTTTATTCCATTAAACTATCGCCACTTACCACTTTCCAAATAAAACGATCCACACTTAATACTACGAAATGTGGCAGCATTTGACGTAATGGGTGAAAAAAATGAGATACGGCAACACGTTTGTAGCCAGTGCCAACAAATACATGGTAGCAGCAGATGTTGTTGTAGTAGTAAGCAGCAACAACAACTATTTTATTTTCGTTCATTCGATTCAGTAGTCAAACTCTACACAAATATATACCAACAATACAAGAATATAAGAAAGTATAAAAACAAAATACATATGACTTTGGCAAGTGAAACGAAAAATAACAGGGAAAAACGTCATCACCTGTTTAAACGACTATACCTGATAGATAATTCTATCATGTTCAATATGTATAACATTTACCGCGCGTTATTGTGAACAATTTATTTACAATTTTGTTTTAAATCGCAAATAAAAATCTATTCTTCAAATTTAGGGATATAAAAGTATACGTAGTCTTCCTTTAAATAAAATAATTTGACTGAACTTAAAATGCATAACCATATTGCAAATTTCTGCTTTTGAGTCTCTCCTGGATAATATTGTCATTCGCAAGAAATGATAACAAAATTTATCTAAGATAACTTTTTGTTGCCATTTCTTCAAACTGAACATGCGGCAATATTGTCATTGCTCAAGTCGGAATTTAAGTGGGAAACTGAAATGCCACTTAATATCGCTTAGCTGTCCCGTACAAATTAAGCTATAATTAACTTTAGCGGGGTAAAAAAAACACACTTATTATTAACATTATACCTGCTTAGGACTGAAATGGGATACAAAATAAGTGACAATCAAAGCAAGCGGTTTAACGAAAACATGTCCATCTTTCTCTTCTTAGACAACTTGTCTTGCCTGGTGTAAACGCAGACTATGTTGTTCAGGTTGGTTGATATCGTGATAACGTTACATACATGGTTGAAATATGAGGTTGTGTTATAAGAACAGCTGATCGAAGTTTTTTCATCTCGTTGTACAGAGTTCTGTCAAATTTTAACAAATTTGTTTGTTTAATTAGTAAATACTTAACAGATTTCAAGAAATTCGATATAAATCCAGTTTCACCACATACTAATTTTGTTAATTAAATGAAAAGTTGTTTGTACAATTAAAGAAAGATAGAAAAAAATAGAAAAATCAACTGAGTTTGACAGATCTCTGTATTACTAATCCTGCTACCACCTAATAATTCCATCATGGTTACATACAGTTTTTGTCCCCTGTATGGAATCCCAAACCACTGTTCTAAAGAGAATTATAGAAATTGATGTTCTGGCATCACTGCCTTAGAAGGTAGGCAGAAGAAGAAGTCTATCAAAACAAAACACCGCTTTGAAAATGTAATAAAATTACAAAATATTAATTTAAATATTTAAAGAAATCTCCAATCTAAAGTATTAAATAATTCTATCCCCGCTGTTAATGCTGCCGTTAGGATGATTAAAATCGTTGCACTCAATGATGACGAACCCACAGAATCTGATGAGCAGGAAGAAGTGGTCGCCACGCGGGAGGCACAGGAAACTATAGCGGAAAGTGAATATATTCGAGCTATTCGTCTCAAATCAGAGGGTAAGGTGGACTTGGCTTTGCACATACTTAATGAGCTGTTGGAGACTCAAGTGCTGAATGAGAATATCGCCGGCAACAACAATGAAAAGCTGTGGTTCATCAAATACAACTGCCACAAGAATATCGCTATGATATTGGAGGAGCGAGAGGAGTTTCAAATGGCTTTGCAGCACTATGTGTCGGCTATATTGATAGACAACACCGATGTCTATACGTTGAATAAGTTTGGCCTGGCGGCTTTAAAATTGAACTGCATTGATTTAGCTGAATATGCCTTTGAGAATTGTTTGGCCAGGAACGCCTCGCACTGGAGAGCTTCAGAAGGCATGTTGGTGTCATTGTATGCCAACAGTAATGTACTGGGAACTTTTAAGCAAGCCTTGCAGATGTGTCGCGAAAATCCCGGTGAGTCTAGGGCGGCACAGCAACTGATGCAGGAGTTGGCCACATGGTTCAAAGGAGATTCTGCTGTTTTCCAAGTGTGTGGAGGAGACAACGCAAAAGATGACATATGCTCAGATATGAATTTTAAAGTTCTCTTTGATTCCAAAAAGGAGTACAAGGAGGAAAAGCTGGTTAATTTGCAGGAGAAACCCGTAGAACGTTTTAAGGATGTTGCCATAAAGTGCTTGAATTGGAGTTCCATTGGCAAGTTTATATTAGATGTATACACACTTTGCCGGGAAGCAGATCAGAGCTTATTTACTTGCTTTAATTTGGAGGATTATATTGCCACCGGGTCCAATGTGGGAAACGAAAGCCCCTTAAATAAACCTGCAGCAGAAGAAGACAAATCTGGTGGGTCCGCCACGGAAACTGAGCAACTAGAAGCCATAGGCGAGAAATCGCCTGCTGACACTGAGTCCGCCCAACCTATGGACTGTAATAATGAGGACTCCGAAGCAGCAGAAGGTAGCGGTGAAACAAGTAAACCAAAACCAAGGCGACGTTGCAGTGACTTACACTTTCTCGAGCAATGGGGATGGCACAAAAATCGACGATATTCGTCGCGCAAGAAAGCCGAACGGGAAGAACCAGATGATAATTTGAACAGCTATCTAAGGCGAATATTTGCTCCACATATGGACAAGAGCGTAGAAGGCAAGTGGCCATTTAGTGAGGAAAGTAGAACCGTAGAAGCTGCCAGCTTTCAGTGCGACCTTTGCAAAAACTCTAGTGAGGGTGATACATTTCAAAAGGAAACCCAAGACGATTTTGACAAATTCTTAAAAAAGTTACAGGGTGAAAAGAAAGATTTGATGGTTCTTATATACAAATGGTTGAAATATGCTTCCCTGGGTTGGAGCAAAGCAATGCCTCTTGCGGTTAATAACCTGTACAAGGATATATTTGCACTCTACATGCAATATTTTGATTTAAAGACATGGAATCAATTAACAGCCAATAACTATGAAGCCTCATTTAGAATCTGTTTGCTGTACTTGGAGCTAACGGTGAGCAATGTCGCCTTGTGTTCCTCAGATATGTGGCAACAGGTGTTCCACCATGTTTGTTTCAGCATAGGGCTCTGTAACCTTATTGCTAGCTCTAATAATGATATCTACGAACTGAGACTGTTATATCTCAAATACCTAACATTCAACGACAGGGGAGAATACAAGGAATGTCTAGGATGCCTGGAAGTTATGTCACAAATTCTTGCAAATCAAGCAGACTCTTTCATGCTACATTTGCCCAATTCAGGCGAGGTATGTGTAACCACTAACTTTGTAGAATCTATGCAAAATCAATATCGCAGTCAGATCGACATTAATAGCATACCCCGGTTGTATGAGTCTCAATCGTGGAACTCATTAATCAAAATTATAGTCCATAATATGGAGTCGAGCTGTAATATGTATGAAAATGAGAAATGGTTTAAAGATTTTCGTATAGAGATCGAAATACTTTTGCAGGCTTTATGGAGACTGGACTCCTTTGATTTATGTTTACTTTGGTCTGAAAAATGTTTACACTACGCTGTGTCCCATTATTTGGAGGAGACAAAATCTGCGTATCGCCAAAAACTACTGGCGGATTTAATTAACTTTATAACTTCCTACATAGAGGCCATAGTATTGAATGAGGGTCATCCAATTGTAAGTCATTTGAAAACAGATTCCTTGTCTCGTTTAGTGCAGAATCTTGTGCGCATTTTGGTGTATCAATTTGATGGCAACTTTGAGAAAAACAGCACACATGGCTTGGAGCTGGACTTTAAAAGGCCATGGGTAATTTTACATCAGCTAATTTTAAGTACAGAAAACAATAGTCATATCAAGCAAAGTTCCAAGACTGAAGAGAATGACGATATTTATGAGCTACTGCCCAATTCATTTTCTATACTTTTCACGGCCCACGAGTATTTGGGAAAGCGCCAATGGTGTTCCAATGACAATGGAGAGTTTCTACAGTATATCTTGGACAACGTGGTGTTCAACTTAAAAGCCCCCATTTATGACAACTGTCGTGATATTATCTACGAGTATTTGGAGCAAGTGACCTATTGCCTTTTCAAATATCCACAGAAGAAGGCCAGGTCTAGGCATTTAGAGGATCATGAAGCTTCACCGGTCAACTTGACTTGGCCTAAATCAATACAAATATTTGACTTATATCAACCAGAACATTTGCCGGAATTTAATTCTTACAAATTGGAATCCATTACCTCAGACATGGAACAATTGCTATTGAAGATTATAGCCCTAAAACCAAAGGAACTTGAACCTTCAGCGTTCACACACAATGTTACTCGATACATAGAGGGCGAAGATGACAAACCTCCGGATGAGACGAAAGCCTTTAAATTACCCTACAAGATTGTTAATTTATATTATCTGCTAGGAGATTTTTACTTCAAAAGTCGTGATTTTGTAAAGGCTATTAAATTCTATACTTTGGATTTAACTGCTAACCCGAAAAGATTTGATTCCTGGGCTGGCTTGGCTCTATCAAAGGCCAGTAAAATAGAAACCAAGTTGAATGGCATAGATGCTGTCAGTACCGATCAGTTGTGGGAAGAATGTGAGCAGGTATTACGCTGCTTCGAATGTTGTATCACTTTGAATAGATATCAAACACTGCTGTGGATAGAATATGGCTCGTTTTGTTACATTATCCATTCCTGTTATTCGCGTTATTTGAAATACAACACGACGAAATTAGAAATGCAACTACTCACCGGTCTAGAGGAGAGAAGGAATAAAACCTTAAATGTGGCCTACAATTGCTTCTCGCTGGTAAATTCCATACAAAACTCCACTCCCACTACAAATATCTCAGATGATAGCAGCGATACCAATGACGAAAAGTGGCTGTGTCAGTATATGCTGGGAAAGATATCCGAGAAACGCAAAGAGGAACCCAATGTTTATCTGAATCATTATCTAATGGCCGCCAACTTCCTTTACGAATGCAATGCCACGTATCCCATAAAAATAAATCACAGTAATCCCACTACATTATCGGTGGAAGCTTTGGAGATATTCTACCGCATTAATGCCGCCATTATAAAGTATATATCCGACAAGGAATCGATTCCTAGGAATACAGGCGATCTTTTAAAGAAGGTCTTAAGAAACTTATCGAATAGTCCATTTGCCTACAACAAAGCTAAAGTGCACGGAAACTCTTTGAATATGATGAAACGAAAACAGTCGGTACAGAAATCCAAGCAAACGGGCAACACTAATAACACGGCTGCTGAAGCAGAAGGCCCAGTCGCAGAAGGCACAAAGACACAGGAATCGGAAAAAAGCCCTTCACACGTAGAGACGCCAACCCAGGAAAGTCCTAGACCCTCTACGGTTGCCAGCAGTGCTACCTCATCGGCCATGTCCACGGAGACTTCAAGTGTGGAAAGCGAATCCGAGTCAAATGATTCGGCAGCAACCAATGGCGTCAAAAATAATTCTCCCCTCACACTGGATGAACTGAAACCTATTTATGGTATGGTCTTACAGAACATAGAAGAGTGTGCTACCCGTTTTCCGGAGCACTATAAATCGATTTATCGCCTTATCTATCACTATATGAACTCACCACCCGCATATTGCAATCTTGAGACCTGTGAACAACTGTTAATGGGCCAGTATAAGACCAGCCTAGGGAATGTGGTTAATGGCCTTTTCTACGAACGCAAAAATAATAATCTTTTCAATGGTATATGGCGTATACCCTCATCGGAAATTGATCGACCTGGCAGCTTTTCCTCACATTTGGTGAAGTGTGTCAATATATTCATTAAGCTTTTGTCAAAAACAAGTAATCACAAAATTCTAATAGACATCGCCACCAATCTGTACAAAAGTCCAGATGCAGACAAACGTTATATAGCTGACACTGCCCGCAAAGATTTGTACCAACAGTGTATAACATATATAGTTAAAATATTGAAGGATATTCTCGAGAAAAATATGCAACAGCGAGATGATATAGATGTATTGAATCTCATGATAGACATATATAAGATCCACAAAAAGTGTGTCAAGTATATGAATCAAAAGGAAGCCACATTTACAAAGCTCTTGGTGGAGGCCTACAAGTTTTTTATTAAGGACAAAGTGGAACAAATACCGGAAAACTGTAATTTCTTGGATTTAGCTATAAAATTATGTTCGCAAGAAGTCACGTCTCGTAAATTAAATGAAAAGTCAAATAATTTTGAAGGATTTACCTATTCCACAGATTGGCTGACGGTGGACACTCATACTAGGCTCTTCAATCAATTCCGTACAAATACCACTATTACAAAACCCTCAGTAATGCCCAACATTGTTTTGCCAGAGAGACCAGAAACCTCAAAACCTTGCCAACTGCCACAAATAGAAGCACAACAACCTTCATTAAACCTTTTCACTGGTGACCAGCAAAAGTCAATTGAGAGCAATGTACAAGAGCTACAGCAACAACTTAAGGAATATTACATCAATCTACTGGGCCATGGTTCGCTGAACTTGAATTTGGCTGCTAAAGCATCAAACATGACGCAATGGTTGCCCTCGCTAAATCCTGCTACAACAACAGCCATTCTCACGGAACGAATTTTAAATCAGAAGGCTACGCAAGCAAAAGCTAAAAGCTCCGTGAAAAGAAAGAAACCAGCAACGCCTTACCAAAGACCTGCTGCTAATTACACAGCCGCCAAAGGGGTGGACAACTTAACACAAGATCTCTGCAATAAACATGAAAATCCTTTATTGCACGCCTATGTACAAGGAACTGTCGCAGCTAATGCTTCGCCACCAGTAAACTTATCACAAAAATCTACACTAGAAACTCTTAACCAGCAAAGTTTTCTAATGGAACATCCAATGAATATGGGAAAAATGTGTGCAACAACAACTGCTATGGAAATTTCAACAAAACCAGCAGGATCAGCAGCATATAAATCTTTAGGAGGTGCCATAACTTCTCTGGCTCGACATCCCTCATATAATTCTCTCAGCAGTGCCGGTGTTATTGGACAACAACCAACAAAGACTTTGCAAGAAAAGTTGGCTGAACGTCAAAAAACCGGTCAGATGAAAGAACTGGATGCATCATCATCGGCCGCCAATGTAGCTGCTGCACAAAGTGGTAACAAATCGTCGGATGATGATGATGTCATCATATTAGAATAGTATGTAATATAATTGTCAAGGCAATGAATGATTGAACCAATGATACAAACCGTTGCAGAATTTGTTATATGTATTACAATGAATTCAGTTCCCTTTGATACTAACTTTCCACAAAATTAACTATGAAGTTAAGTTTGTCGTACTGAAAGATAAAATTTGAATAAAATTTAATCATTTATGAAAACTTTTAACTGAAGCTATTTTACAACCGCTGAAACCAAAGCCTATTTTGTAGAAGCATGGATAGGAGCAGGTGCGTATTAACATTGGAACATTTCTGGAGGTTGCTAAAATGTCTTTAAGGGACACTCTTTTGTTAAGGGACACTCTTTTGTAACTGTCTTACAAATGTGTTTTTTTTACTGTGGCGTTAAACCCTTGCTATCGAAATCTCGTGCTTGGAGATTTCGCTTTTCAATAGAATATTCAGCTACTAATTTACTCGAAATCCTAAAATGCGAGAATCCTGCTTCAATGAGAACGCAGTATTAAATTTTCCTGGAATGCTACATACGCAACAAATTTAGATTTTGTCGTTTAATTAATACTTCATTCAAGCCGAAACCTGGAAGTAGAAATCATAGATAAAGGAAATAATAGATATAGCGCGCCCATTGTCAACTTTGTTCACTAGGTGCTGTCCTGTACTAGTGTCACTTTCACTGAAGTTTCTCATAATTCTCCTTGATTCAAAATTGTGGGAAATTTTTGTTAAAGTAATTTAAACAAGGGAAAATGTGACAAAATTTAAATGATTTTATATAATAGCATTTGTTTCTTATATAAAAATCAATTTCAAAGGTATATCTATAAGAGAAAACCCGTAACACCGCCCAAAGGTGAACATGCCGGAACGCCTTTTTAATCTTAAAACTTCCTTGTGCAAAAACTGTATCAACTTCTGTGGTCGCAGATGCCAAAACAATTAGAGTGTCTGCGGACTCTCAACAAGGAATGGTAACTGAACCGGAGGAAGAACCAATTTATTAGGACTTAGTCCGTGTGGCTTTGCAATTCGATTGCCATGAGATATTCTACGTTAAGTAACGTGTTGTATTCTTGTTTCGAAGTGATATTTTTATTGAAAATTATTTTTTCTTTTCATATGTAATTTTAGAATGTTAATGTCATATTTTTTGACTTTTTTTTCGGGAACAAAAAATATCCCATTTATTGCTTTCAACGACATCTAGAAAATTACCCATTACACTAAAATTTTCCCAACACTTGTGCCTCATCTATTTTTTACTTTATCTATGGTAGAAATTACTATTTTGTAGCACCATTGACGTATTCATTGACGTTTATTCAAAATTGAGGTAATATTTTCGTTGAAAATTATTTTTTCTTTTGATATTAAATTTAAAAAATTGTATGTCATACTTTTTACCTTTTTAAGGAACAAAAAAATTCCACACGCAAAATGTCATTATTTTACTGAGAGAGTTGGCTACTCTATACGTTATTACTCTATGTTCGCAACCATGGTACAAAGAAATGGTAGAAGCACTAGCCCAGCTGATTTGAACTTTTTTCTGGACTGAGTGTGAGTAAGTTTTTCTCTTATGTCAAAGTTTGTTTACATTTGTTTGTCTGCAACCCCCGTTTGCCAGCAACTGCTGTTTTTGAAATATTTCTCTGCAAAAATTACATAGAAACGTTTTAATTTTCACACTTACACACTTTCAATATATCAAATAACACTCAGTCATTTTCTAAATGGCACTTTTTGCAAATTTGTTTACATTTTCATCATTTTTCTATCAGCTGACTTGACACAACACAGACACTGAGCAAAAACAAAATGCCTGTTGTTTTTGGCTTGTTGTATTTGTTGTCGTACTGCATCTACCATTATATTTCTACCATGTTCGCAACCCTACGAAATTGCGGTATACCTGCTCGTGTATTGAAATATTCAATGAAAGGAGTAAGAGAGAGAGAGCAGAGCATTATTACATCCCATGAAGGGATTAGGGAGAGCTTCTCACGACATTTGAGCTTTGCACATTATAGTTTTACCCTTACTGATTGGGACCTACAGTTTTACACCGGTTTCGATCGGTATTTTGAGAAGCTTTTTCATGGCTAAATACTCGATAGTGTCGCCGTCACTAACCGAGGTGACCGCCGTCGAAAGAAATTTAAGGTGGCCAGGGTAGATATCGAACCACGTTCTCATTGCCAAGAGGCACGCACACTACCATTGCATCACCCACGGCCGTTAAAGTGAATAGAGAAATTTTGATTGTCTACTTTAGTACGTTTTTTTTACGTTCACTTTCCAATTGGAGTTTGCAGTTTGATTGAATGAAATTCTATAACTACACAATGGCAACTCTTTCATAATGGTAGAATAAGAAAGGTAATCTCGTTAGAACAGCTGATTTGTATATTTTCATGCTACTGTGTTTCTACTATGTCAACTTCATAGGTATTTCGGTTTTGTATTTCTTTGTTTACTTTTATTGTAGGTACACAAATTTTCTAAATGTGACAGAAAAGAAACACGAAACAAAAACAAAATTCCCGTTTTTGTTGTTGCATACAACGACATCCACTGAGTTTACCTTGCTTATTCTACCATGGCCGCCACTTGCTTTGCTTATTGTGAATGTACACTTCAGACCAGTTTGCATTTCCTTACGCGCTTTTTGTTTCCATAACGAAATTTCTTGGCTTGTTTGTCAGATAAAAGGCGTCTTATAGAACGTATTCCTCCTATCATGGTTATGTGGACCAGTGTTCGTAAGATCAGTGCCGTGGCCATAGGTACGGGTGCTGGTTTGGGTGCCTATTTCTATCAGCGCCTAAGAGAACCTCAAAATACAGTTTCTGCATCATGGACCAACAGTGAAAAGCCGGTTAACCCTTGTGCTCTTTGGGACCCCAATTGGGACTTTCGTAATCCCACCAGTATTGTTAAGCCTCTCAAGAATGATTCGCCTCAGGAACAGAATCGATACAATAGCGAACTGGAGAAGGCCTGTCCCAAAGTGGCTCGCCATATAATACTTGTGCGTCATGGTGAATACTTGGATGTGGGTGATACAGATGAGACGCATCGTCTTACAAAACGTGGGCGTTTGCAGGCAGAGTACACCGGTAAACGTTTAAGGGAAATGGGAATCAATTGGGACAAGATCATAGTGTCAACAATGACTAGAGCCCAGGAAACAGCTGAGATAATTTTTAAAGAGATTGATTTCGATCCGAAAACAGTCAAACACTGTCCTTATATAAGAGAAGGTGCTCCTATACCACCGGAGCCACCTATTGGTCACTGGAAGCCTGAAGAATGTGTGAGTTGACTGGTATATATTGTTATTTAAGAATTCACTGACTTTGTATATGTTTATTTTGCTTTCTGTTCGTGCATCTACTGTAGCAGTTCTTTCGTGATGGCGCCCGCATTGAAGCTGCATTCAGACGTTATTTCCATCGTGCCTTCCCCAAGGACAAGCATGACACGCACACCTTGATTGTGGGCCATGGTAATGTCATACGCTACTTTGTGTGTCGTGCTTTACAATTTCCACCCGAGGCCTGGCTAAGAATAAACGTTAACCATGCATCCATTACATGGTTAACCATACAGCCGTCGGGCAATGTTTCCATTAAGTATTTGGGTGACACCGGTTATATACCAGCGCAACACCTAACAAATCGTATACCTCGTGAAGCTAAAAATGTTGTTTGAAACCATTCGCTCTTTAACTAAGTACAGAATTACAGTACTAGATCATTGCCTTCGATTAATTAAAATGTATTTACAAAAACAAACTTGTTGCCATTTAAATGTTAAACATTTTATTTCCAAAGTTTAAAAGTTTTTGTTTATTATTTTTTATGTAGAGCAGTAATGCAGTTAATGTACTTACAGTTAAAACAAATGGCAATGATAATAATTAAAACCAAACAGTGATATCTATAAAATGGATATTTGCGTTAAGAAAAATTAATAAATTTGTATTGAAAAACGTTTTTAATAGGCGAGTATTTGTTTCGTTGGACAAAGTTTATATAACGATAAAATATAAGTTGTTTGAAATTCCTTTACAGGAGAAGAGTATGCTACTAGCTTATTTAAACCTTTATTACTGGCAATCAGCAGAAGTCGTTTTTTCCTAGTAATCTACTTTTGAGAAAACAGTTTCACTGAAAATTTACACATAAAGTTATCAAACGACTGCCGGTGAGAATTTGCACGGAAACAGCTGATGTAGTTTTATCCTTTGCTACATACATTTTGGCTTGTAGTTACATTACATATCTACTGCCGCAATTGTTCAATTATGACGTCGTAGGTTCACCAGAATTTGCTACATGCCACTGCACATCATTGCTTTCCATTTTCATTCTAAATTTCAGTGACATTAATGGGTCGATTATGGAAGGCAACTAAACTTCAGTTGCCTTGTCAACGCCACTGACATGACACAACTACAAGGATGTGGCATTAGTATTATTGTAATTGTAGCGAGTTAATGTCAAAATCGGCTGATAAAAGTATTACACATTCATGTACAATTGTGAACATAGATATCATGATAAAAATACTCATGGTAGACGCAGGTGGTGTTGTTGTAGCTGATGGCAAATAGATGCCAACAACAACATACATTTTGTTTTATCTTCTCACTTACGTTGTGTCAAATGCAGCCCACAAGTATACCAACAATAAATGTAAACAAACACATCCAAAAACAAAACACATGTGAACTTCACAGTCCGGAAGTGGTTTGCAATGTAAACAAAGCAAATCAGCTGTGCTTATGCGTTCACCATATATGATTCCATCTTGAGAAATATATGAAATCAAACAGAAAAGAACTGGCACAAACAACTTTGGCATTTACAGTGTACAATGAAATGTAAACAAAAAAATCAGCTGGGCAAACGCTACTACCTTGTATTTCTACCATGACCACTGAAATAAAAATTAGTACAGATTTTGCCAGTTGCGACTGTAAATATTTTAAACAAACAATAAATCTAAAGTGAGTTTGAGAAATAAGTGTATTTAAGGAAAAAGAAAGAAAAACTTTTTTAATTACAAATATCATGAGTTCAGTGGAATTATTTTTAGATGAGGAATACAAAGTACAAAACGTGGCATGTAGTGGCGGGTAGTCTATGTTCCAAAAAATCGTTTGTTGGCGGGTAGATCAAGTTATTTTAAGTAAAAATATTCTTTTAATTAGATATTGCGGGATATTCTCCTGTGAGGCTTCGGCATAGTGTTTTGTGTGTTAAAACCTTGACATGGCTCAACTTACATTGTCGGTGGTCTGTAAGGAAGTTGTGCATCTAATTACAAAAAAATAAGTTCTTTGTTATATAAACAACGACAGGGAAGAAAAAGCCCAAAATAAAATCTGGGTTTACTCGAAAGCGAAGGTACCTGATGCTGTCGGAAAGGAAGAATTTTTTCTGGTAAGTTATTATATTTCAAGCAAAAATTCAGGACCAGGGGCAGGCAAAAAAAAAATTTTTAAAAACAAACCAAAATTAAAGAAAAAGTAAAGAATGTGAGAGTGGACTTACAGACATCCCACGAACAAAAGAATGACACCACGGAATTCATGACACAAATACCTTTCGTTGAAGGTTTTTTGGACCCTGTGGGTCCGTGCGACGGCTAGTTTTCAATTTTCTCACATTCTCTAATATTTCTTTAATTTTGGTTTTTCTTTTAAATTTTTTTTTGCCTGCCCCTGGTCCTGAACTTCAGTCATATTTCATAATATATTAATATTTCATAACAATGATCTAATGATCCCCAGACATCCTGGCTCTACTCACGATGTCTCCGTTTGTACAACAGTTCATTCATGCAACAGGTTGCTGGTTTTAGGGCAAACACATGGCTACTAGGTACTACTTTATATAAATAATATTGAGTTATACACAATATTACAGTTATACACAATATTAGTTATTGTATATAACTATACAAATTCCAACCATGTTGAAGTAAAACAAAAACGATGTACAAGTAGACAGTCAAAATTTCTCTTCACTCAAATGCCAACAAACAAAACGAGTGAAACCCTAGTACTTCTCTACTCTCTCTCTTACTCTCTTCATTGAATATTTCAATACACGAGCAGCTTTTTGATAGTGTTATTTTATATAACTATACACATTCCAACCATGTTGAAGTAAAATTACATAAACTATGCAAAAAGTATGAAATAAGCGAGATATGACGCGAGAGAGAAATGCGTTTGAGTGAACTCCTAGCACTTTTTGGTTCTCTTTTACCAGGGTTACAAAGTTGCGCACATCTTCTGGTCGTCTTATTGTAAATCGTCTTTGTTTTTTGGAATTAGACAACCAGAATATGAGAGCAATTTGGCAACCCTGGTAAAAGAGAACCAAATATTCACTCAAACTCATTTCTCTCTCGTGTCATATCTTGACTATTGCATACTTTTTGCATAGTTTATATAATTTTATTTCAACACGGTCGGAATTTTTATAGTTATATACAATAACACTACCAAAAAGCTGCTTGTGTATTGAAATATTCAATGAAGAGAGTAAGAGAGAGGGCAGAGAAGTGCTAGGGTTTCACTCGTTTTGTTTGTTGGCATTTGAGTGAAGAGAAATTTTTACTGTCTATTTGTACATCGTTTTTGTGTTTTGCAGAGACGATCTAGAATTAGACAATCAGAAGATGTGCGCAATTTGGCAATCCTGGTAAAAGAGAATCAAAAGTGCTAGAAATTCACTCAAAGGCATTTCTCTCACGCGTCATATCTTGATTATTTCATACTTTTTGCATAGTTTATGTATTTTTACTTCACCATGGTTGGAATTTCTATAGTTATATACAATAACACTATCAAAAAGCTGCTCGTGTATTGAAATATTCAATGAAGAGAGTAAGAGAGAACAGAGAATGACTAGGGTTTCACTCGTTCTGTTTGTTGGCATTTGATTGAAGAGAAATTTTGACTCTCTACTTATACATCGTTTTTGTTTTTTGTGATAATTAAATCGAGGAAAAAATGGATAACAAGTGAAATAAAGCAAAATGTAATGAAGTGTTAGAGTTATGTTATTTATAGAGATTGCAATTAAAACCCAAATTTATTAAAATAAAGATTTTTGTCATTCAGCATGGGTTGCCAAGTATGTATAACTCTTGCTCCAACTTTTCCAGTGACTTTTCTTGGTTTCCGGTCCAAGAAAAACAGCTGTTGCAGATTCTATATATATTACTCTATGTATCCAACGTTTACATGCAAACAAACCTATAAAGTTAAATTATAGAGAGAATAAAATTCTCTATTCTAATTTCCTCTATGGATTACACACTTTTTTTTAGTGTTTTATTTTAATCACGATTTTCTATGAAACATACTATTTTGCCTTTGAAATCGTAGCTTCATTTACAAATACGAAGATACTTCTTTTTCTAGGCAATTTTGGGTTTTTCCTGCGGGAGGGATCCTTTGATGTTTAATGAAAATAAAGAGAACAAAACATTCGATTGACATGGGTTTTTATACATTTTATTATTGTTTCTAGACACTTTACACTTGAGGACAAATTAAAATCAAAAAAATCATAAAGTTAGTGGTACAAACAATTAACTAATCAATTGTTTTACAATAAAACAAATACATATATCTGATTCCATAAATATTTATTAAATAAAAAATTTCAATAAATTCAAAAATATAGTAAAGAATTTTAAAAATTTATAAGAAATTTTAGCGGAACTCTTAATTAAATGCGTTACTTTTGGGGAAAACGTGTAGCCAACTCAGAAAAGCCGTTTAACATTAACTGGTTGATAGTTTTTTAGATAAATTAATATTACACTATCTTGTAAAATTCTGCGTTATTGCACATTGTGTTGGTTTGTATTTTTTAAAACCAAATCTGAATTTTAAAAACCAGAACAGTTCTACTTTTAAGCTGGCACATAAGGGATATAATTAGGAGCTTGAGGGAAAAGTTCGTTGTAGTCTCTTAAAATCAACAAAAAATACGACAAAAATTATGATACGTAATAATAAAATTATAATAATTAAAAGAAAATTAAAACAATATAACTTGTATACGACGCTGACGCATAAAGAGCACAAAATATAAAATCAATAAAATATAAATATCATTGTTACGATTTAAGGCACTTATGTTAGAGGTTTGTTTAAGTAAAAAAAACGAAGAATCTATAAAATTGTAAAAAATATACAAATTTACGCAGCAATATAGGTTTAGGGTTCGTTTCAGTATTGATACCAGGGTTGGCGACGCACCCATTGCAAGCGATTGGTGTGATCCGAACGGATCTTGATACTGGCACCTTCAGCAGCACGCACGGTTTCTTTGACCTGCACGGAAAAAAGGGGTAATAAATACAAGTAACTCATTTCTCCAAGGAAAATATGTATAATTTTTTTCGTTTCTCTTTCCTTGCGTTGACTACCAAAAATGTTCTACTTACACTTTGCATTAGATTTTGGGCATTGCCAACCAACATTTCGGTAGCCTCACGATCTTCATCAGAGCCTTGAGCACCCAACATGGTGGCCTTTACGGTGGACAGAATCTTCAGCTGTGTACCAATAGTGGGTATACGTTCGCAAACTTGCAATAAATTGGTACGTATACGACGATCGGTACACTGGCGGGCTAGTTCCTTGGCCAACCGGGTAACATCTTCCGAAGCTTCGGCAATTTGTTTAGCAGTGGCAATTAATTCACGTTTGCTTCCGCGCGAATCGGATTGTACCAAGTCGGAAAGGCGAGCCATGAGAATGGCCATACGTTTGGCAGCAGCAATAATTTCATTGTCCTTGGACGACCATTGGCGAACTTCTTGATGGAGGCCACGGGCAGCTATCTGTAGAAAAAAAAAACAAAAAATCATTAAACTAACTGTTTATTAAAACTTACAACTCTCTCAGAACTTACCAAAATCGGTTGATTGGCATGGGGCATTGTACGGAATACACCCTCGTCCTCATCATCTGTCTCTGGTGGTGGCGGTCTTTGAGGGGCCAATCCTTCTCTGGGTAGGGGTGGCCTTGGTGGGGCACGTTCAGCTGTAATATCAGGATTACATTGTTAGTTACACGACTGATGGGTACAAGATTCTAGCTTACCACTTTGGTTTGACAAATGCATAGCACTAAATTCTGGAGTTGGTGGTGGTGGCATTTGTGGCAACGGTGGTGGTGCCTGTGGTGCAATAGCATTGCGTACATCTTTCACGTCTCCTAGAAGCTAAAATAAATATAATGTTTGGATGAATTGGATTTTGGAATACCAAAGATGAAATTGGACGAACTAGTTCAAGAACTACTAGTTAAAGAACTAGTGTCAATGCCCCTAGTTCGTAAAATAGAAAAAAACTGTCTGGAATAGGTCCACATCTACTTCCAAAGTGGATAATTTCTACTAAAGCAATAACTTTACAATGTCAATTTCTATGGTTTTTCGAATTCCAAAGAAATACCTCCCAACTAAAATGTTTATTGAAGTTCCATTATCCACGGCTTTCAATCTCTAAATATTTACCAGAAGTTATATTTTATTCCCGCCATCTCACAAAGGTCTTATTACTGGGAAGTACTAAAATGTTTATTGATCATCTAGAATCCACGTCTTTCAATATCTTTAAACATTTAACAATACTTCTATTTTGGACCCCGACCTCGCGTAAAGTTCCCTTATACGATTGCTCTTGATTACCAATCCTAGAAAAATTTTACCTTCTCATAACTGTTGATTATGCTCTTAATTTGGCAAGAACCCCCATATTACAAAGGCCGTTAAAGTCCCCTGCGTTGGGATCCGACAAGAACGATCGGGACGAACGATTAGCCTCGGGATTGCTTGAAATATCCCACAGAATCCAAAAATATATTTCATACAAAAAACATAACGGACAAAACCGGCAATCATTTTATCATTTCAATATCAAGCTCAAAAATTCGTTGCATTATGAGTTTCCCGACCTACAAAATGCTTCAAGTTCCCCGATAATCTCTCTCTCGAAACAGACTACCCTCTCCTCCGACTGTGCTCAATGTCTATCTAAATTATAACTTCAAACTTACCCTCTGGAATGAACTCTTCCATGCATGAGCTGCCGCCGGATCATTGATATTCGTTGCCACACGCTTAGCATCGCCCACCATTGCGGGTAGGGAGCTTTCCAAACGATTTGCTGCTGCATTCAATTTAGCCGTGAATATGGGATCTTCCGAATTATCCGCCTCCTGTTTGGCAACCAATAGCACACGATTGATTAAACGTGCAATGTTGGATGTATTGTCGACCATTTTTTGGGGCTGTTTGCCATGGATGGCATCCTCACAGAGTTTCGCATACATTTGCATGTGTTCTTCAGAAGTCTTTATGAAATCAGCGGGATCCGTGGCTTGGTCACAAACGGTTCGCATGCGCAAGACGGTGTCGGCGTATTGTTGTTTCAAATTCTGTAAATGCTCGTCGGCCGCTTTACTGGCGGGATAATTCATGCGAATACGACCGGCGTTAATTAGTTGGGGTGTCAAAGAATCCACCTGGGAGGCTGAGGAAAGTAAAATTTCTGCAATTTTCTTATTACCGCAGGCACCACCGGCAGCCACCATTCGTGAAGTTTTCGAGGCACGATCACTGAAGGCCTGCATATTGTTGGATTTTTGATTGAAGTTTTGTTCTCGACCAGGAGTGCCTTCGGGCAACATTACCGCCTCTGTAAATTGTTTAAGTGGCGTGCTTACGTCCATAAAGTCCTGGACAATGCGATTGACAAGCGCATTCTGGACAGCTGCCTTCAGCTCATGCAACTTCTGGGTGAGCTTTTTAGCTGCCTCTTTGGCTGCCGGACTATTGCCAGCAGCCTGACGTTTCAAGCGTTCAACTTCGTCGCACAACTGCATGATTTCGGCCTTTTGATGGCCGGGACAACCTTCGGCAACTTTGCGTCCCTCTTCCACTATCAAATTGACAGCTCTTTCACCGAGGCCACCATCATTGATTTCAGGGTGTTGCAACCATTTCACAGCTTGTTCCAAACGACCCTGAATAGTGTGGGCAGTTTGTTGCACCCCGGCTTTATTTACGCCGATGACGGCGTTTTGGATTTGAGATTGCAAATCGCCAAGTTTTGCGCGTATACTGCGCGCCAACGATTCGGCTTGGGGAGAGGTACCTTTACCATCCTGACGCAGTTCACACAAGCTATTGGCCATTGCGGCGATTTCATCAGCCGAGCGACGAATAGGATACGAATCTTGTGGCAGACAACGTTCGGAAATCTCATTGGCATTCTCGATAATTTGACGCAATGCCTTCTCGCCTACACCACCACGAAGGGCATAGGGATTGTTTAGCCAATCGTTGGCCAACTCAGCTTTAGTGTTGATGGCATTGCTCAATTTCTTGAGAACTGTCAAGTTATCCAACTCACTGGTATCTTCGTCATAGGTGGTTAACTGAAGCACACGAATGATTTCTTGGATCTCATCGCTCATGCGAGAAGCCAAATAGTTGCGATTTTCGGCAGCTTCTTCTATACCTTTACCCTGCTGCTCGACAATATGAATATATACTTTCATGCTGCAGATGAGGATCGGTGCCAATATCTTAACTTGTTCCAAACAACGCACCAATATTTCACTGTGCACCTGATGCGTGAGTTCCTTTTCACGGGCACTCACCTCACGCGACACCTTGCTGAGGCATGGAGACAAATCCTTCAGGAATTGCACTAAATCCTCCATTGTATTGATAACTTCAGCCACAGCCAAGTAGTCTAATACGCGCTTGCATTCTTGTATAATTTTACGCACCTCCGATTCATCGAAGCAGAGCAAGAGCGAAGAGGTGCCTTGCAGTATACCGCGGCTTCCCTCAATTAGCTTTTTGCGAGCAGGCCCCGAATAGGGATCGGCACGCAACATATCTGAAGCTTCTTCCAGCAACTGCGAGGCAGTCTCGACGCGCTGCAATGCTGAGGGCATATCTTGACGAAGGATTTTATCATCGGAGCTATTGATGGTGTCGCGACCAACTTTTACAAGATTAGCAACAGCAGCCGATACAACTTGTACCGGGCGGCTGAGATCAGGCATAGCGTTGCCATCTTCGGCTTCTTCATGGAGGATAACCAAACGAGATACCTGGAAAGAGATAAAATGAATAGTTAATATTATTACAAAAGGCTATGAAGCATAAATAATAGAATAGATTTAAAACAAAAGAAAAAGCTTCGTTATTTATATTAAATGAACATATAACAGACAAAAATCTGTTTAAAATTAGGTAAGAGGTATCGCGAAGACGAATAACAGTAAAAATATCTTCGACGGATTGTTGGCAATGCCACCAGAAAATCTAATGGTAACAGGTGGCGGATAACCCTAAGATTATACTAATTATGTACACCATCTGTGGACTTTGGTTAATGGACTTAGGAAAGAGGGCGTTTCAGTATAGGTCATCAAAACATGATTTCGTAGAAAACACTACTTTCGTAGATAGGCCCAATGTGCTCCAACGGATATTTTACATGAGTAAAGGATCACTGTGGCTTTATTAATCCTACTCACAGTGTTAGGCTTGGAACTAAGTCTACTGTCGAGATTGACGTCTAAATACTTTCTGATGTTTTTTTTTTTAGCAGAATTTACCCAGCAACCACAGCGAATTATTGCCTTAATATGCGGAAATTTTTTGGGTTCTGGTAAAGAACACGAACTCAGGGTTTCCGGAATTTACTCCACGCCCATTATTCATATCACAATTAGAGATTCTTCTGACACTAATGGCTCGAAGATAGACCATAGAATAGGGTTTGAAATATATTCTAGAGGATACCAGAAAATATTTTCACTCTGGCTGGGATCCAACTACATCATCGCAATGGGTTTCTAATGTGGGGGTGTACTTCGTTAGTCAAGTTCTTAAAAAATCCTCCTTTCTTTGTTTTTGACTTTAAAAGCTGCCCACAAATGCCGCACATTGCTAGGTATTCAAGCAGACTTTTCAGGAAACAATAGAGTGGGAGCTGACGAGATTCGGCATGGTCTAGCCTGTTCCACTTGATCTGGAGTTAGTAGGTATGCTTCTAATTGCAAGCTCATTCTGCAAAACAAAAGTTCTCAGACGGTCGAGAAAAAAAAGCAAGATCACCGGTCAGGTTTGATCAAATTCCACCTGAGTCGTTCGAAATACTTAGAGGACATATTTAGTTTATATACCAGCAACTACGATCTCTGGACATATTGCCTATCTATTTTTAGGATCTTACTATTTTTTTCTTTCTATCGTAACAGACATTCAGAGAGCTAAACTTAAGGACTATCGCGAGTTCGTAGCACTTAGTGACTATCTTCGTATCTTTAGGAACAAACCTCTGTTTGCCAGAGCGTCTTCTCGAGCACATCAAGGCATCTTTGATAACTTTAAAAGCCATCTTTAGGATTGTGAGAATGAGTTCTTCGCAATATTCATTCTCCTACTCCTTCCAGTGGTGTGTTTGGATGAATTTTCTCTACAGTGCATTCGAATTGTTGGCAGTTCTATGAAAAACTTATGATCTTTTCTGGACATTCGAGCATTTTGGTCGAATATTCTAGTCCGAGGGTAATATCTATGATACACAACTCACAATTGTGTCCGTAGTCGGTAGTGTCCCCAATCAGCACCTCAGGTCTCCTGTGAACTCGGTCAAGTATTTCTAGGGAAAATCTGAGAGCTCCAGTCCATATACCAGTTTAGCCTGTATGTACGTAGTGTAAATACTGAGAATACATTTGATCCCACTCAGACATTAGGACGAAATCCTGTTTCAGCGGTGCGATCATCACATGCCTCCTACACTGGACATCGATTACTGTCATCAGCGAAAGAGTATATAGGATTAACAGTTCCGACCAAAACGTCATTTATGGAGATCAGGAATGGAGAAGAAGAGAGGACGGAGGTTTGCCTATGATCGAAAATAAAATTATTGAAGACTAAAGGTAAAAGTCCGCCGTACCAGACTTTATCGAACGTTTTGGATATATTCAAAGCCACCACCTTACTTTTACAAAGCTTGTGAATACATCGACTCCATTGTTCCGAAGGTAATTCCTTCAGCTTTCCTGTAGATCGTCTTCTACGAACGCCATACTGTCGATCGCTGTTTCAATGGGATGTAGTTTAAAACATTTGGGGCCAAAAGTACCCTAATAAGGTTCCCAGAAGTTGTAGCCCGGAACATCCTGTCAAACTTTCCCGAAAATATGAGTAGAATATCACAAATACCTGGTTGTTTCAGGGCCAGCAGAGTTGAAAAGGATACGATAGTCCTCTACAATAGTAATAGGTTGCAAATGGCGACTCTCCCCGTAGGTTATTTACTGAATCTGTACAGCGGTGGTGGGACTGATAATGCTGCAAGGGACTATCAGGTGGTGGCAAGTGCTTCAGAGTGCATTTCTGACTTTGAGTTAGATAATAGCAATTATATGCATCACGGGTGCTTAGCCCTGTAATGGTCTGAAAGTTATGATACATTACGGTAGATATTGTAGGGAAGCAGATTGTTTCTACGCCTGTCATCAGGTTAAGGCAACTGTCGGCCGAGGAATATCATCGTTTGGAAATATCACACTCTCATAATGAGAATAGATTCCTGGAACAACTAACTTTCTGGTATAGAGAGATAGCTCGTATGCTACACGGATGATTCGAAACTAAATGTTCAAATAGGTTATGGGATCTATTCTAGAAAACTGGGGTTGTCTCTTTCATGAAGATTACCTAACCAACATAGCGTTTATCAGTCGCAAATTTTGGCGATTAGAGGTTAGCGCCCAATGTTTTCAAGTCCCTAAAATCAGTATCCCTACTCAAAATCTGTCCAGGATTGCAGCATATGAGATGGCAGTTCACCTTATGTGGATGTCACGGCTCATGGATATTCCGGGGAACTATAGAGCGAATGATCTGGCCTACTGTGACTACGACTACTTTACAGGTTCCAAAGGAATTGGAACGTGTTGGCATGCCCTAGCGACACGTAAGCATATCCTGAAGGAACGCTCCTATATGATGATGCAGAAGAGGTGGGCGAGAGGCACAGATTGTGTACGTACAGTAGTGAATAACAGCAGATCCATGAACCTCCTGATTCTAGCCAGACCCAAGGTATCAAGCATCGATTCAGTTTTGACATAACTCTTTCTGATTGGTTGACATGCTGTGAAACTAAGGGTCAGGGAAAAAGTTGTAACGATGAAGAAGAGAAATCCACTACATTTCTGCTCTGAACGTGTTGATCTAACTAGCCGACAGGAGGATGTCTAATAAGGTATCCCACCAATTTAGGGAGCTGAGAGAATTATCTCAGATATGCGTATGCAGGATCTTAAGTTTATTGGAGCAAACTAAATGTTTCGCCAGTGGGGCTATCGCTTAGTCTTGCCATCAACTCCTTGCCTAACCTAACGATTTTCACATTATATGGCTGACAGGGCACAGGTATATTTCGGGGAACTGCAGATCGGATGAGCTGGCAAGACTGGGGATTGGAAGGTGCACCTGGTAAGACAATGTTCTAATGGGCGCAGATTGTGTTGGCGCAAGACAAATCGGGACGATTGTGGATAGAAGGAGATCCATGAACCTTCTGTCTCTATTTAGGCCCAAGGTATCAATGTTTGATTCAGCTTTAATGGAACTCTGTGGTAAGGCATGCGGTAAGACTAAAGGAAAATGACTTCTGTAGAGACTGTAATGATGAGGAATAATTCACTGAAAATGTTCTCTACACTAGCCGGCAGGAGAATGTCTACAATGGTATCCCACCTTTTTAGGGACTCAGAATTAGCTCAGATAAACGTACACAGAATCTCTTAAGATTATTGGAGCAAACTAAATGGTTCCCCGGAGGAGCTAACGCTTAATTACGTTAGCCGGTGGTATCACAATGGTTAATAAGTCCAAGTGAGTCGTTCATCGAGTGCAACCAACACCTAACCTACTTATTTGCCTATTTTTCAACACTACCATGAAACAAATCGTCTAAGGTTGATGGGCTACATCGAAAAGATATTGGAAATTATCTTTTGAATAAATTTTACTTGAAGTTCCCACCATATGTCGTTATTTCAGTTGCATATTTTGTTCATACAACATGTTCCTCATTTCAAAATCAATTAACTTGTACTTCTCAAAAATAAAAACGTAACAAATCACTATGAACGCATTCAATTCCATCACATTCTATAGAATTAGCTAACCAAACTATATATAGAAAATTTCATTCATTCATGAATCCAAATTGTTGTTTGTTTTATAATTCAATTTAGTCTCCCCCATTACTGAGTCAGGTTTATAATAATAAAAAAAATCTGCACCCCACTTTATTTACGCCAGAATCATCTGTTCTTTGTTTCGACAAAGGTGATATGTAAAAGTATCAAATGTGGTGCGAGAGTACCCGGTTAATAAAAATTCACACATTTAAATGTTTTCGAAAGCGTAACCGTTAAGATCAACACCTACGTGAGAGATGGCTCAACTATTTGCCCACTCAAAGCTTTCAACTCGATTAACAACCTGATTGAATTCCATTCCACCATAAGCTGATTACGTAGAAGTAACTACCACCGTGCGGGGGAAGTGCACGAAACGTCACCTAGACGCAACGTTGACAAATAAAGCGTAGGTCAGAATGACATTGATCTTGCTAAAGCTATAAACACCTGCTCGTTTGTGGCAATAACACTGAATACATATTTTGTATATTGGATGAATAAATAGTCACGTCACTTCAACAGAATCTTTGTTTAAGCGGTAAAAAGTTGAAGTTAGGGAGACTCAACTCCTTATGGTTATCGAAAATAAAATAAAAAAAAAATCGCACATAGTACAGTGGGTCGCATAAGAATGTATGATAAATGAAACAGTAATTTATGACTTTTTTGGAAGGTTTGTTTTTCGAATTGTTTACTGATTTTCATGCGAAAGCCAATTTGACAGGTAATTTTTGTTTCAGATTTGATGAAAATTCAATCATGCAAAATGCTGTCAAATGCTGCCAGACTGTAGAATTTTTTTTTTTACCAAAATCATTGTTCGGTTAATAACTTTTTTAAACAGATCGGCCGTTTTACGATACATTCAAACGAAATCCTTTAACAAGTTTTTGAATAATTTTTTAGTTAAACCCATTGGAATTAAAAAATGTTTGAATAGTAGCGCAATTAAATTAAAGTAGTCAAAATACCGGGCCAACCAAAACCCGTGGTTTTGGATGTTTCGAGAAACGATTTAGTTGAAAATCTCGTTTGCTTGAAAAAGTCCTGTTTTTCTAACCTCATCTTGCAAATACAACAAAGTATTTTTAAAACCGAATGATGAAACAATTATTTAATAAAAATTTCCATAATCTTAAAATTTTATGAAAAAAAAATCACAATCTGGAAGAATTTAAAATGTTTTAATACTTTTTTCTCTGAAAAACCACAATTTGTTTTTTAAGTTGTACTTTGGTTGGTCTAGCACACTTAGTCTAAAGAAGCCCATTGTGATACCCGCAGTTTCCTCTTTAGCATTCATTGACTAGTCGTCTAGCCAATTTGCCATTTCAATGAATTTGTCTATAAGACCTACAGGAATATCCTGTAGGGCTATGGTGCTAACTAAATGTGTTCCGAATATCCTACTTCTCAGTCCTGCCAGAGCAGGGCAATCCAAGAGAAGGTGTTTCGTGGTTCCTCTTCCATGCAGCTTCTACAAAGAGTGGAGTTTCTATGAACCAATCTTAGGGCGTGTTTTCCTACAAGACAATGTCCCGTAAGTGTTCCTATCATTGTGGATAACCTGCCTCTCGGCAAGTTAAGTAGTTAAGTAGTCCACCTGTGGCCAGAGGACACTGGCTTGTTTGCAAGTTGAGGTAAGTCTCCACTTGTCCTTGTACATATTATCGGCCCACTGCCTGATCTGCAAACGGCAGGTAGAGATTGGCATACTAACACCTTCTTTTGCCGGAAGAACCTGTGCCGTAGTACCCTGTCTTAGGTAACGCATCCGCTACGCAATTGCCTGGAATTTCGCTGTGTCTCGGTACCCAGATGAGCCTGATGTCAAAATACTCTGCCATCACCCTAAGTTATTTCACCGTCAGGGACGTAGCAAACATGGCTTCCAGGGATTTTATGGCAGCCTGGCTATCTGTGTAGATATATATTCTCCAGAGGGTTGTGACACTACTTTTCAGTAGTTCAGCAGCCTCCAGTATTTCGGTAATTTCCGCCTGAAATACACTACAGTGATCAGGCAGCTTGAAGGAGATATTTACATTTAGGTCCGGTGAATGGACCCCATAGCCTACTTGCTCGTCCAACTTTGATCCATCCGTGAAAAATCCGATAATACTAGTGTCCCCTTCCAGTGACTTTTCCCAGGTATTCCTTTTCGGAATAGAAGTCCTTAGAATTGTCGCTGATAGAAGGTAGGGGACACTGTAGTCCGTTTTTACGGGAATAGAGTTGATCCGGTGTAGTAATTCAGCGTGTCCGGAATGCCCCGATATCAAAACGCCACAATCTCTGATTCTCACCAGGGATGTAGCGGCTACAGATGTTCAGGATATCACTAAGTGCAGTGCCTGACGTCGTGCCCATTGTCCCACTAACGCTAATCAGTGTTGATCTTTGAATTTTCATCAACGAATTCAGAATATATTTCTTTTGGAGGGACCTCCACCAAACTACCATGCCATAGAGAAGTATTGGTCTGACTATTGCCGTATAAATCCACATGGTGATTTTAGGAGACAGTTTCCAGCGCTTTCCTATCGCTCCTTTATAGCAATAAAGAGCAACAGACGTCTTGGAAACCGAATGTGGAGGAGAGGGTGATCCTCCACATTCGGTTTCCAAGACAGTTTTCTGTCGAGAATTATTCCCAGATACTTGACCTTTTCCGTCAACCGTAATTGCACTCCATTAACTGACGGCAGTTCAAATGCGGGTATTTTATATTTCCGAGAGAACAAGATAAGCTCGGTTTTAAGTGGGTTAAGTGATAGTCCGTTGTTAGTGGTCCAGTTCGAAATCAGACTAAGTAGGCTGGTTGTACGAATGCTAAGTTGTACTTTAAAGTATATTAAAAAAATTTCAAATAATTACTTTTTATTGATTTTATTTGGGAAACTAATGACCAGTTTCACAGTTGAAAATTCTCCATTTAAATGAACTTTAAATGCCCGATATTTGTCATTTAATATGCAAATTTCCTGTGAGCTTTTAAATGGAGAGTGTGAAACTCGCCCTAAATCTCAATTTATTAAAAAAATTAAACAATTGAAATAGTTTTTCAATTTACTGTAGAAATTTTGGCAATTTAAATTTTATAGGAAAAAAATCCAATTTAAAAAGTGTTTAAAGTTGTTATTAAATGTATAGAGTTCTGAAACAAAATATGTAATTGAATAAAAAAAACTTGTGAACAATCGGAGAAAACGATTTCAGTGGTTGTTCGAAAATTTCCTGAAAACCGGCTGTCGTTTGATGTCCAAAAAACTGGTGGACCGGTTTTCGGTTCAGTTTTTATTAGCACTAAAATTCTGTAACTTTTTAACGACAAAAACCGGTAGTTAATTTTAAAAGATTCAGAAATTTTGTATTGAAATTTTACGAATTTTGACAAACTAACTACTTGTGGCCGTCGGTGCTGCAATGGTTAGAGTGCACGGCTCTTGTACATGAGAACGTGGGTTCGTTGCCTACTCAGTGTGATAGTGATGGCAACACTATCGAGTACTTAGCCATGAAAGAGCTTCTCAAAATAGCGTTCGGAACCGGTTTCAAACAGTAGGTCCCCATCAGTGAGTGTACAACTAAAAAGCGCACAGCTGACTGATTGTGAGAAGCTCTCGCCAATCCCTTCATGGGATGTAATGGGAAACCATTTTTTTTAACTACAGATTTCTAACGTTAAAAAGTTACAGAATTACAGTGTAGGTTTAGTTTTGACTCAAATCCAGACACTTAAATTTTAGTTGTCATTATATGCCCACCACTAAAAAAACTTCTTCATATGAATCTTAAGATTTAAAAAAATCAATTTACTATCTTTTCAAATGCATTGTTTTGAAATTCGCACATATCGTTGCCAATTTTATAATTAATATTTCACACTGTTTTCATAACTAAAAATAAAACTGGCAAATAACTAAAATATCTGATTACTTTTAAGGAGAAACCAGGTTTATGATTTTGTTCAGTGTTCAGTTAAAACAAATTAAACAAATATTTCGCAAATAAAAATATTGGGAAAAAAACAAATGAATATTTGAATTTAAACAAAGCTAACAAAGAAACTTATGTTAATTTACACTCCATTTTGAAACATTGTGTTTGTTCTATTCATACACTAAAAAAATATGTTAGTAAACACAGCAGAAAAGTCTGCTGAAAAGGAGAAAGCAAACATATTTGTTATTTCAGCAAACATAGGTTTGTTGTTTCAGCAAAGAGTATGTCAATTATTTGTATGAACCCTGCAACAAGTTTGTTGTTATGACAGTAGATTTGCTATAATAACAAACAAATTGCCTGCTGATAAGTAGCATACATTATTTGCTATTAATAGCAAACTTTATTTTTTGAGTGTACTATGTGTATTTAATTTGTTATGTCAGTTAGAGATTCGGAGATTGACAGCTGGGCGTTATTAGGTGCAACAGCAGGCGAAGAGATTTTCTTGGCGTATTCTGGCAGTTTCACACCAACCAAAGTGCCCAAAAACGTCGTAAGTAAATTGGCCTGAGGCAGTTCCTTACATATCAAGAAGAAAGTTTTTGGGGTTGCAATCATTAAGTGACCGTAGATCATATTTTTCTTTAATGTTTGTTTTTAACGTGTTGTCTGGAGATATAAATTGTTCGGAAATAAAAGAAATTATTAATTTATATGAACCTCCAAGGGAATTACGATGCAACCGTATATTTGAGGTGGCCCTGCACAGGTCAAATTATGCGTTAATTGAGCCTATATCAAGATGTTTAAAACTGTGTAATAATTTTGCACCAACATTCAATTTTAACGTGTCCAAAAATATATTTAAATTAAACCTATTTACATATATTGTACAATTAGTATTAAGTCTTTATGTAGCTATAATCTGTAAGAATGAAATTCTGTAGATGATTGAATAAATAAATAAATAATTAAATGGCTTTTATCGGTTTGTACGACAAATCAGTTCTCCATGAAACCGGTAAAAACCGGTGGAAAAGAAACAGAAAAAATAAATCGCATGGGCCGAAAATGTATGGTCGTCAATGGGTTAATACAAGTGCTGGAAAACCAACCGGACCCGTGGATTTATTTGCGTCATGCCCTGCTAAAACCTTTTTAACTCCACGTGTTTGAAACAAATGTCCCAAGCATTGAACCAGCGAATACGAATTCTTTTCAAATATTTCAGCCAAAGGGTTAGGTTTATCAACCGCGTCTTGAAAATTTGGTCGGCCACAAGGTTTGGGATAGAAGATAAAGAATTACCCTCAACTCATTTTACAAACGATCAAAAGCTCTTACTTCCCCTTGGTGAAGAAGGGACTTTAGCACGAAGGAGTTATTCGTAAAGAAACTCTTTACAACTGGGTAGTCTGGCGGATTTCGATCTTGCCTGCTTGCTTAGAGTATCAGTAGTTGTGTTTTTATTCAAACATCAATTTCTGACAGCTTCCTCTTTAGACATGACAGCTACTTTTCATACCTGGTTAAGCCAACAATTATCAGAAGATTAAACCGAAATTATTTTGGAGGGAATACATTATTTCATTCCCGTTCTCCACCATTGTGGTTGAGCCCAACGAGCTGCCACCGCTGGAACAATTATTTCTTAGTATTTATAGATTTTTTATTGGTTCTGAGGTCTTTATCTCTTGTTCTTGCTCTTGGTCTCTTGTTTCTATATCTTTAGAAACTCTTTTGCTGAACATATGAACATTTGAATTATTTAATTATATTTATTTATTGTATTTATAAAAGAGATACATATTAATGAAAGTAAATTTGTAGATTCAATTAATCTATTTCATGTGAATTGGAAGGTATACAATCCTGTCAATGTTTATTTGTTTTTTTTGTGGCTGGGTCTTTCCAAATATTCTACCCAAGATTGATGACTAATGCCTTCACATACGTCTGATTTACTAGCCAAATTTTCAACTGATCTTTGCGCAAGAAAATACACTAAAACACATCTGCACTCCGCCCACCTTAAGAAAATAAAATGGCCAAATACACGACATAAAGATCATGGCGTTAAAAACTGTTGGACATTTACTATGGCATATACAGTATTCAGCCATTGAAATAAAGCTGGTGAATGGCTCTTGAAATTGCTATGTGACTTTAACTATACTGATCAAATTTCTTAGTTGCGTAGTAAAATAAATTCGTAGTTAATTTCTAAAAAAAAAATATATATTTTTGTTTTTGGTGGGAATAACTCTTTGTTTTTGTCAATTTAGAAACAACAATGAAAACAATTTAAAAACAACAATGAAAACGTCTTGTCAATTTAGAAACAACAATGAAAACGAATTGTTAATATAAATTAAAAACAATTGGAACAAACAATAAATAAAAGCCCAATTTCAATTTATGATCAAGTACGTGTGCAGGGAACTACTCAGGTGAAAGGTTAGTATATCAATTAAAAAAAAAAATTATATATTGAAGCCCAAGACCATTCTATGTATATCTCTATTGGGAGAGATATAGTTTTCAAAAACGACGTTTTGAAAAATGCATCCTCCTGCCGAACAGTCTAGTTATTTTAGTCCTAGCCACAGGAATTTCTTTAGTATGCAGTTCTAAAATAAATCAGAACGAAGAAATAAAAAACTTACGAAAGGAAATTTCAATAAAACTTTAAAAATAATAGTCGTTTTGTTTCTTGAATTTGATTTTCTGAATTAAGACAATTATAGAAGTTTTTTTTTTTTTAACTGAATAGTAGTTCATTCAAATCAACTAAGTTGAAGTTATTTGTCACCACGGGTATCGTATTTTACAACAATTTCATTAGAATCAACTAATGGTTTAGTTAATTTGTTTGTATCAACAACCAATTCGTATCAACTACGCTATAATCAATGAAAGCACTAATTTTTAACCATAATTTTTGAGAGTTAACCATTCTTGTTTTAAAATGTATACTATTTTTCAAACTTTATCAGAAAGTTGGTGATTTGCAATAACTATTTTGATTATTCTTTAT
Organism: Phaonia tiefii; assembly: GCA_963931995.1. NCBI lineage: Eukaryota > Metazoa > Arthropoda > Insecta > Diptera > Muscidae > Phaonia > Phaonia tiefii. The sequence goes on along the minus strand of OZ008370.1, from coordinate 11,880,431 downwards.
TTAGATTTTCTTCACAAAACTCTAATTTATTAAAATAATTTTTAATTAACCCAAAGATAATAGAAATACCCTAAATGGTGTATTCGGTTATTCACCATTTTCAACAGATGGCAAACGCTGTTTCCGTACTACCATTTTTCACTCGGATACAACGAAAAATCACTTAAAAATAATTTTTGTTTCGATTCTTTGGTTTAAATTTGAAAATAAAATACAGATAATAGAACGGATTTTTTGTCAATACAAAAGTTAAAAACGCATGGTTAAATAGTTGTTTTCGATAGTTTTTGTTTTCAGGGAAATTAACCCTATTCCACCATTTCTACGCCATCTAGAACATTTCCCTTGAATTGCAAATCCACCACTTATATTTAACCATCTAGGGTTTTCTATCATATTTGATTAACCTCACCACCTTCCATAGTACTCTGGCCGGGTAGTGTACGTTTGTAAATATAATGTGATGGGTTATTCAGATCTCTAACCTGTTGGCGTTGATGTGTTTTTATGACATTTCATAATTTGATCATATGCCAAATTAATGTTTAAATCTAGACCGAATATAATTCGAAATTTCAATACATATGTGTTCTATATTTATAGCTGGTTATGGTTTGTTGTGTTTACAGATGGAAATTTATTTTCTTTGAGACACGGCTACATCGAACGGTGCAATTTTTCTTTGGGACCTTTAAAGAAAAAGGTTTCTTGTTTTTAAAAATCCAAAATCATGAAAACTTCCATTAGAGAGTTGCTGGAAAAGTCGGATGCAATGCGATTGTAATTCAAAAAACCGTTTAGAGAGCTGTGTGCGCACATTTATGCATTTCACCACCAATTGTACTCACGAATGAGTTATAGATATTTGGATACAATACACAATGATTAATGAGAACACATTGTTTTGAGTGGTTACTATATAAATGTTTGAATCATTCAAAGAGAAATGAATCAATGTAAGTGAATGAGTGGTTGAGTTTGAATGAATGATTTTTCAAGAGAATAGAAAGAACAAAGTTAAGTATTTGGGTACACCCTGTAGACTGTACGAGTTTTGCCCAAATTATTATCAGAATTTCTTATTTGTTATTATCCAAATTGTGTGTTTCGCAAGTTAAGCCCATTTTGTGGTCGTCGCTTTCAAATGGCTGCCTCATTCGATGCGTTTTGACCCCTATAAACTATTTTTGGAGGGGCCACGTGAAGTCTCTCGTTTATAGGGACAAGCCAACCACTATTGCTGTCATTGGTAATAAAAAATAAATGGTTTCCCATTACATCCCATGAAGGGACAGGGGAGAACTTCTCACAAGCACTGAGCTGTGCGCTTTCCAGTTTTCATTCTCTGATTGGGATCTACAGTTTTACACCGATTCCGAACGGTATTTTTGAGAACCTTTTTCATGGCTATGTACTCGATAGTGTCGCCGTCACTATGCGAGGGTGGTAATACCGGTCGAAATGTTAGGAAAAGTGTGCCAAAATGCGACTTTCGGAATGGGCCACGTGAAGCGTAACCGTGGCCAACATTTACATGAAATAATCTTTAAAAAATAAATGACAGACATTGATTTATAGATCCAAATAAATATTTCATTCACTTGTACAAATTTTCTATGTTTTCTGCACTTTTCCTTATTTTTTCGTACCATGATATGGGCTGTACACAAAGTGATCCCATGCCGTTACATTATGTTGTATTCGCCGTGACACTTAAACAATTCTCTAACTCAAATGAACGCTTTCGTTCGCTTGCTTAGCGTCAAACAGCTGATTTTGTTTGCAGCATGGTACAATATTAGGTTTGTTTCTTTACTTTACCGCGGGATCCCACGGGAACCCAAACGTACCCAAGCGCGTTTCTTTACTCACAAATTGGGCAATTTAGAGCGATGTTTTGTTTCTCTTAACGTCAAAATGCATTTCTATTTTTACAGAACTTACCCAGACATTTTCTTCGGGTAAGTTTGGGCAAAGTGTCAAACAATCAGCTGTTTGAAACGTCAACATAAAAACATATGTACATGTTATGTGTAAAAAAAATAACACAAGTGAAAAAAAATTATTGAATTTACAATTTTATTAATTTGAAAAGTGATTGCTTTGAGAGTGCTTATTTAAAGAAGATGGGAAGTGTGGAAATCAACACTGAAAATGAACATGATATGCAAGATTTGTTGTCAAGTATATGTTTTTTGTTTTGACATTTGTTTTCGGGATAGAAAAGTGTTTTTTTGCGTTTCTTTACTTTTGGGTAATATTGAGTATTTGAGAGAGAATTTTGCTTTTACTCTCTTTTACCCGATCTTTACCTAAAAAGTAAAGAAACAGAGCTATTATCTACATGGTAAGGTCGTTTTAACAGCTGATTTTATGTTTTTCATATGATTTTTTGGATTCTTGTTTTGTTGGAATGCCTTTGTGTAGAGTTGGACAACTTAAGTGAATAGAACAAAACCAAAACACCTGTTGTTGCTGCCTACAACCACAACAACGTCTGCTGTTGTTGGCATGTAGATAATATTGTACCATGCTTTGCACTATCACGCAGATGTGTGTTAGTGGAAACGAAGTCAGCTGTTTGTCGTTTAGCAAGCGAACGAATACGTTCGTCTTTGGTTGAAAACGTTCGTTGACGGCATGTCAGAAGGTTATATCTTTATCTTCAATAGGCATGCACATTTCCCTCTTTTAAGCCAGCGGGTTTGCAGGGCTACGAGTGGCAGGCAGAAATGATGCTTATAGGCATGATCACTTGTGTTCTTCCTGGGGGCTGAGTAGCTAAGGCAATACAAGAGGGATGCTATTGTTCATGAAATCTGTCTTTCCACATGTTCGCAATTCGTCATAGCAAATACATGAGGTAGCCGAGTAGATATCACGTCCGACTATAACTGCTGAGGTTGGTTGTTCGATTCCTGAGATTCCGATGTGTAAACCGGAGATACAATGTGTAAAAAGGGAATTGAATTATTTAAAGGCAGTATGAACGCAGCTTTATATCAACACGTGTGGTTACAGCATATAAGATCTTGAGCGAAGAAATGACAGATAAGTAAACTAAACCCCTCACAGAGTAGTATTAGTAATTTTGAACTAACTTTAACATACCCTCAACATAATACATCAAGCGGGCCCGAGTTCCATTTGCAATAATTGTTAAAAATTATAGAAAAATTTAATAATTAAGGAGACATATTTTTTGTACTGCTAATTAAATTGAATGCGGATGATAACAGAATGGGTTTGGTAAAATTTGGTATTTTCAGTAGTAGAGTAGCCTTTGATAAATACAATTGCCTAAAACAATTTCTCCATGACTCCGATTTGGTTCTTATTTTGTTTCAGTCTATTGATAATGTTGTTATAGAGAGATGTAACGAAAGGTACTCTGGTTCATTGACTAAGACATTATTGTTAGGTTTCGACAAATAAAAACAGCTGGTTACTGACAAGTCGTCTCACCGTACAATATGTGGCCATTTTAATAAATGACCTGAACATGTTTTAGGTAATGCAAAGATTAATTATAATAATGCCAACATTAATGAGAACACTGTAATCGGGACGATACACACGTCTGGCCAAAATTATCTATGACATTTGCTATCATACTAATTATATTTGTATCATCATTAATCACATGGCATGCTGGGCAAGGCTGGGACATAACTGAGAATCTTTTGATGGTGTACTGAACAGTACGAGGGTTGTATACGAAGTATGTAGTATAATACAATACTATGTAGTATAATACAATACTTCTCCGCAAATTAAGGTTGCACTTACTTTTTTTAAGAAATACATCCCCAATATTATATTGTCCATAACCTCCGGCAAAACGAGCAACGTTAACCTTGTGCTCTTTCCGCCGAATATCATACCTACGAGTATTACTTGCCAAACTGCTCGACGCTCCAGTATCTGTTCATGCATCGACTTCCCCGATTATTCATCATTATCTTCGCCATTATGTGCTATTCCTTTACATCAATTGTTTTCAAATGCTTCTAGTTTCTCCGGGTTCTTCCAAGCATATTTTCGTATGGACTGGATCCTTTCCTTACTGATATAGCGCCATAGTGTTTCCCGAATTCCTTCTGCACCAGTCCACAGTGCGTGTATCTGACATTTTACCCAAATTTGCGTGTGCGTGTATCTGACATTTTACCCAAAATTTTACCCATACCCGTACAATATGTGTATTATCATATCGCAAAACTTAAGTGGCAACCTCGTTTATGAGAATGGAGTCAAAATATAGGCAAAATACAGGCATATTATTGAACGCTGTTGCATGGCTAACTTCCGGTCTTATACCATTGTAACAGCTGCCTTAACCTGACGGCAGACATAGAAAAAAATCTGCTTCCCTACAATTCCCTCCAGCAGAAGTGAGATGCACAACGATGCCGTTCTCTGTTCCCAGGTCAATAGTTAACAATATTCCCATACAGCATTATCTGTTGCAGCACCGCTATGTATATCGATTCAGACAAGAATCCGCGGGAAAGGTCCTAATTGGCAGTCTAATGCGGCTGTTGCACAGACCCAGATTACCACACTTCGAGGAATGAACAACGTTAACCCAGGAAATTACTCATGCAATTGTAATCTGTGAAATCAGAACATTATGTTTTAATACAATATTAATATGGGCTACATTTTAATGCAACGCTGCAAAAGTACAAAAAAGCAAACATCTTGGGAAAAATACAAAAATCAACTGTTTTGCAAACAACCCATGCTACCCACGAATTTAGAAAAGTTGTTTTAAATTGCTTTTGTATTTTCTATTTAGTTCCTCTTCCCTTTATATACACCTTTTTTGGTTTTCACCGAAAATTTTCTTTTTTTAATAACGAAGCATAATCAAAACATAATACGTACTTGCCACCCGAAATGCTAATTTAATCTCAATTTGAATAAACAGATTAAAATTAAATAAACAGATTACCGTTAATCTGCCTGCCAATAATGTGTGGCGTAAATACCGCATTCCACCAGGGGGTATCCATGACACAGCTGATCGACAAGTAGGAAATTGATAGAAAACAGAGTAGATAGGCGACAGAGCGATAAGCAACAAGAAGAAAACTATGCAGCAAAATAAGTTTAAATAGTGTTTGATTGCTACTAATGAGAGCTAAATTATATTTTATTTTGGTTGCATCCAACGCAGTCCCATTTATTTCTGCCCAACCAAAGAGCAAACAACAGCAACTCGAACTCGATGAAATGACCTACTGCTCGTACCTCTTCGTTATCGAGAGAACGGAAAGAGAGGGATGGCGTCTCTTATCTATTGCTCTATGATTCCACCTGTAAAAGGATGTCTATGTGATTGGGAGAAGCTGTTTCCAATACCTTCATGGAAGCATAGACTAAAGCGATGGCTAGGTATATTACGATTTGGAAGTTTTCGAGATTTTAACCCACAAAACATATGGTTTGCTGTACATAAATCAGCTGTTTATGGAAATAAAATCCAGAAATAGTGGTAGATCTGAATATATCTTTATATGACGTAGATAATTTAATTTTGTCCTTTTCTTGACTGGTTTTAAGTTGAGAGACGAGTTGTGTTGCTGATATTTGATTAACACAGCTGTAACTGTTACTGTGAATGTGTAATATATGTTAGTGCATGCACGCACATTGTGAATGCACAAAACTATAAATGGGGAATTTCGATCGGACATGTTGTTGTTTTTAAGCTTCAAAATAGCTGACAAATTTCATTTCCATTGGTCAGCAAGGTAAAGTGAAACGTCAGACGAGCAAATTAAATTATCTACCTTAATCTTAGTAGTATATTGTACTGATCAAAATTAGAGGCAACCATGTTATTACACAACCCTCGTATATCTACATCCCAGAAAATCATAAAGAATCACCAGCTCTTGTCAAAATGTAATGAAACCGTTTATAAGTTAAATGAATTACGAGTGTAGATTTCAAAACAAGTAATTAATCAAATCCGTATCCTACTTGTAATCACAAATGAACATTATATGAATGAATTATATAATTTCTAATTGTATAATTTAATAAACAAATAAATTTTAAAAATAAAACTAATATGTACAAATCTATTTCACACATAAAAATATGACGTGTAAGTTTTGAAATCGTTTTGAACTTACCTGTTGGGCCACAGGATCTAAAATGCTTTCGATTGTTTTCGTGTGAAACACTGGCATCGTTCCAAAATGGTGCTGCTAAAAATGTTGGCTTTACTTAAAATAAACAAAATCCGTCTCGTCTGGGTGTTGGATTTGTACGGATGATGGTGGTCGCGTTGGCACTGGTGGTGATGTTTTCTGTGTGTGTTCAGTGTTGTTACAGATGTTTTCTTTGCGTGTGTATTTTGGGATGGGGGAATTCAATTCAAATCAGAGCTTAGGTGTTTTTCTTCCAATCAAACACAAAACGAAAAAAATTAAAATCAAAAATTTTGCTATAATCAAAGAGAAAAAAAGGAGATAGGTTTTAAGTAATTTAAACAATTTATGTAGTATTTTTTTTTTTTTGATAAAGGTGTAAATAATTTGTTCAAAAAATCCAAAAATCCATTTGTACATACTACGGTGGGTGTCAATAAAAAGAATACAATTATAAAGTTCAAATTTGAAAAGTTTCAAAATCAAAACATCCCCAGATTTTAAAGGAACATTTAAGGGATATTTGAAAAATTTAGAAAGTTTGCTAAATTGTTGGTAAGAAAAGACTCTTAAAGAGGACAATAAAGTAAACGTTTAAACGTAACAACCTTTGAAATTCTAAATTCAATGGTTATTACAATTGTAAATTGCTAGGTGATCATGTGGAATCATGCTAATCTTAAGGAACCAAAGGGAACAACAGCTGGCTAGAAGAGGCTCCAAATAGCGGATGAAACGTCTAGACAACGCATAGTGTATTCAAGGACTAACGACCTAAACAAGGCAAGAATTTTCTGTAATATAATATGGCTGTCAGTGGTGCAATGGTTAGTGTGCGCGGCTCTTGTACATGAAAACGTGGGTTCGATCCCTGCTCAGACCACCTTACATTTCTTTCAACGGCGGTCACCTCGCTTAGTGATGGCAACACTATCGAGTACTTAGCCGTGAAAATGCTTCTCAAATAACCGTTCGGAGCCGGTGTAAAACTGTAGGTCCCAATCAGTGAGTGTAAAACTAGAAAGCGCACATCTCACTGATTGTGAGAAGCTCTCCCCAATCACTTCATGGGATGTTATGGGACACCATTTTTTTTAATATGGGTCGTCGGTGGGTCAATGGTTAGCGTGCGCGGCTCTTTTAAATACTAACTTGGATTCGATCCCTGCTCTGACCTCCTTACATTTCTCCGAAGACGGTCAGATCCCTTAGTGAGGGCGAAAAAGCTTATTAAAATACCGTTGGGAACCGGTGTAAAACGGTGTAAAACTATGTGAAACTAGAAAGCGTACAACTCACTGGTTATGAAAAGCTCTACCCAGTCCCTTCGTGGGATGTAATGGGAAACAATTTTTATTTAATATGGGACGCATCAAATTGGAGAAGAACAGCGAAAATCCTGGTGCAATATCAGATGGTTAATGAAGCTGGACAACTTCAAATTCAAATGGAAAAATGCAATTCACATTCAAACGATTTATAGGTTGTTCTAACTAAAAACCTTACTCTAAAGCCACCTATGTAAGAAAACGGACGAAATTGTTACAAAAATCGTGTAGTATGGTTATTTGACCGATACGTCTGGAGGAAGTCTGATGTTATGTAAGACGCCTCGTACCGAACATAAGGGAACGTAGTCAACAAACAAAAACATAAATGCAAAGCAAGATAAAAAAAAACAGTTAGATAACGTTCAGAAATCGATCCGAATTGGTGCAGCCATGGGGTAAAAACCCAACAACAGGAACAACTAAAACAGTAAACAACTAAAGCAGTAGTTCAGACATAGCGTTCACAAATCGTTCCGAATTCGTAAAGACACGTCGGAACAAAGGAAAGCTACCGAAAAAATAATCACTAAAACAAAAAAGAAATCCCTCCGACACATAGTTAATTGCTCCGAATTCATTCAGATCTGCCGGAGAAAAATTAATAAAACTTCTCTTGGAAGAGTCGTAGAGAGTTCTGTATGATGCCAGTACTAATTTTCTGAAGACAATGTGCAGACTGGCTGGATATCAGCCAATGTCATGCCAGTGGGTGTTCTATCTATTATTCCACGTAAAACCAACAATTTTTCACTTAGAACAATGTACCAGACCTTGAAAGTTTGTAGAATGAATTTCGGATCATTTGGGTAGCTGGGGATGTAGATTAAATCATACAGTTCGTACCAAAGAAACTGAACAGACGAACGGCAATAATTTCATTACAATATCAAGGAAGAAGATGAAAAACCAACAGAAGAAGTAAACACTCATCTACGAAGACTTTAAAATTAACATATACACATGCTTAAACATCCATATACATACATCTATACATATGGGCGAATGAATATTCACAGTCATCGGACAGAAAAGCGAAATGGAAAAATAATTTCAACTACACAATTAACAATTAACTTCCGTCGCTTGTCTTCACCTCACACTGACAATTTGTACTTTATTATGTTCTCAAATATTCAATAAATAAAACTACAAACAATTATTAAAAAATCTGTACTTGTTTTGTTTTTGTCAGGAAAAAAACCCTTCTACCAGAACTTATTAAAGTACTACTTACTTATACATTGGTTTATTCGGCAAACACTGACTCACGTCATTGGGTCATCCACATTTATAAAAAAAATCTTACTCCGAATACTATAATAAAAATTAGCACACTACAATCCTTTAAATCTAATAAAATGAACATAAATATTTTTTATTTGAACTTGTATACTCTTGATTGACGCCCACTGTATAAATGAGTAAAAAATGTATTGTTATTTCTAGTTACTGTTGCTATTGTCGTTGTTGCATCATCATCGATGACTGTATGCTTCATTTCTGTTGTTGTTATTTTTGTTTAAATTTTGTTAATATTTTCGGGCTTTAAATAAATTTGTTTGTTTATTTTACTTTCAGCTCACTTTTTTTCTTTCCGCTCGCATGTCTCTCCTTTTTAATCACTCTTTCTCTCAGTGTACACGTTTATATGATTTTATTTGTTTACTTACTCACGGTTGTGATTGTTATTTATATTACGTTTGCGGTATAAAATTAAAAATTATGTCAGCTGTTTGACCGAGTTCCAAAATTTGATTAAACAAATTATTGTTTAGCAATTAAACAATGTTTTTTTTTCATTAGTTTTTCTTTTCATTTAGACGATCGAATAATTTGTGGGTAATAATGTTGATTTGTCTAAATAAATTTTTATATATTAATGATTATTAATAGTATATCCTCGTAGAAACAGTATAAATATCATGATTTAGGGCAAAATAAATACAGAATTTTTTATGAAATACTGTCTTTACAAACTATTTTTATACACCAACTTGTTTCGAGGTAAATACACACTTCAAACGGAAAATTTGTTTATAAAATATTTTATATGTAAATATGTGTATGACGTCAATTCACTTCATGGTGAAAAAGTCTCATATAAAAAATTAAATAACTCCAATAGAAAAGTACGCTAGCAACAGTTTAAGCCCAGTATTAAGTTTTAGTAAAATTTTCGTGCCATAAGAAGTTTGTGTATAAAAAATATCGAAAAATTTCATGAACCGAAAATTTCACTCACTTTTTATTTGCTTGGTACTCAGCTCTGCGAAAATTTCGTAGGCGAAATCAAATACAGGGTTGTTACGCCATAGTTATTTCGAACAAAAACAATTGTTTGGGAAAGGAATTTTGACATTTTGATTATTTCAACAACCAAAAGCAACACGACATGCGTTAAAAATAAAATGGAGCGCGTAGAGGAATTATAAATTAAATATTTGCAAGGTAAATCAAAGATATGTGGTAACTCTCCGCAACAACATTTTCCGTTTAGAGATAAATGACAAAATTTCTTACGAAAATTTCGCCAGAACTGAATACGGGGCTTTACGTATTAAGATATCTTGAAGAACTTCACCAAACTTGAACATATGTATTTTCCCTGTATTAAGCTCTCATGGAATTTTCATTGCCATAAGAAATACGACGGTACTTGCCTGGCGTAGGCAATTTTAAGTGTTGCCAGGTGCAATCTGGCAGCACCATTGGAAACGGTTACAATTTTCAGATACAGATTACAGATACTCTGCGTTCGAACATTATTTCTTGGGGTTTCAGTGACTCGAAAAAATCATCTCAGTCCAAAAAAGGAATTAATACGTGAACATTTTCGTGCGATGTCGTTTATTAAGAGAATAGTACATTGATGAACTTTAAACTTTATATGCTGGTGATGAACCATCCTACAGTACTGTGGAAAACTGGTACATATAATGAATTTAATCGTGGCCGTCGTTCGCTCCAGGATGCATTTCGTGCAGGTCGTCTACGATCGGTTGTTGTGCCACAAACAACTAAACTGCAATCGACTGTACAGGTCTTCCAAATCGAGCCAAATCCAACAAGTTGTTCGCGCACGAAACGCTTCAAAGCAAATGGATTCTTCGGCATAACTGGCCATGTAGCAACAGTTCCGTTAGATCACCGTCGGACGGTCAATTGTCAATGTTATTCAACCATTTAGTTGCCAAAAGTTTTTGGTGAATTAAGGAAAACGAAACCCCAAAGAAGAATCATTCTCCATAACAACAATGCTAGCTCTCACACGTCGGCTCCAACAAATACGTATTTCGCTAGTATGTGACAAACCTCTTTGTCTTCAACTGCGGAGATGGCACGATGATATTGCGGCTTAGCTCGCCGGAATGGGTAGGTTCTTTTTCCGCGTGAGGTTGCACATTTAGTTTTGTTCGTGCCTATAAACAGATGTTAAGATGAGGATGGAAGGGAAGCGGGGATAAAGGAAGTTGGTAAAGGGGATAAGAAAGAACATTCAACAACACCATTGGAATTTACATTTAGACGTCGGTAGCAGGATTCATACTCTGAGGACTAAGATGGTTATGTCCTCCTCGGCTGCCCACCCCTATCATGACTTCTTCAGTCAACCGTGACAATTCCTGAGCCAAGATCATATTATAGAATTGTCCCTAATTAACTAAGTCCTAACCTCTAAGAGTTCGTTACTTTTTCAACCATCGAATGAAAACACTTACAACATGATTCCAATTTCACACATTCACAAAACTAATTTTCTTTTTATTTATAATAAACATACGACATAAGGCTTACTTAAACATACTAATACTGAAAACTTAATAAAGGTAATTTAAAATAACAGGGATAACAATAAGATTAACGAGTGTATATTATTTTGTTTTAAATTTTGAGCTCGCTAAATATTTTAAACTATCATTTATTTTCAAATTTTATTTTAATATATCGAAAAATTAAATTATTTGATTTGTAAATGTCTTTATTTTTAACGAAATTTATTTAACGTCTAACTTTATTTAACGAACTCGATATCTTATTAATTTTCTTTTCGTTTCATAATTTTTCTTCTTCTGATTCCTAACGGCCGTTATTTATCCAAAAAAAAAATATTTTTATTTTAGATTTTAGAAATTGAAATTAATTCAATTAATTTTCCAGTTCGAGATATTTGATTAAATTCTTATTTGTTTTATATTTGAGTTCATTTTCAGAAAGAACTTAATATTTATCATTTATTATCCTATTTTTCTATCCTATCCTATAATTTATGTTTTAATATTAAATATAGAGTAAATTTACATTAATTTACTACAGTTCATTCCATTATATTTCCTTGCTTTAATCTGTGTACTCAAAACTTTTCGATATTTCTGAGTTAATTAGTTTTTTTTTACAAATTTTTAGATTTTATGATATATTTTTTTTTCTATTCCTTAATGGTTTTTCTTAGTGCTTTTCTAATTTATTTTTAGATTTATTTTCATTTTTGCTTTTTTAAACGTATTTGACAATGACAATTTAACCAAAGTGCAAAAAGTTTCGCGAGACACTGTACATATCAAGTTGACTTTAAAGTGCTAACCTGTATTGCATATACGGACCTTTACATACATTTCTATTAACACACTCCACATGTAATAGTTACGTCACGCTGATTTGAGGTTAGTATTTTTTTTTATTTTTCGGACTTTAGAAAATTAAATTACTCTAAATTTCTTGATTTCCTTTTCCTTCCGTTTAACTACTGATTTGACGACCTTAGCACTTTTCCACTTTTTGGTTTTTGGTAACTCTAAGGATACGCTCTTACCTCGTTTCTGTGTCGGTATTGTAGTATTATTATTATCAACAGGGGGTTCAGGTCGCCACTACTCTGGTACAGTGAATCGCCAAATGGTGGGCTGAGAAGCGTTTGCCTAAGCTCTCCAATTTAACTGATTGAGCTTTTCCCCAGATGGTCGATAAATTCCTCTTCCGCTGGTTGTGGCCAAAGATAATAGCGAACACCACACTATTTTTCTTTTGGACGGAAGATGGCGCCTTTTTGCCAAAATTTCTAAATCCTTTAATGTAAAAGGGAAACATAATGCATAAGTCTTTTGTCGATACCTTTATTTATGACATAGACATGAATGTAATTTATCTAGTAATTCGCGTCACGATTTACATGAATTACAAGATTTTCAGGTTATGCTTACCCCGTTTTTAATATTTAACCCGATGATTTTAATTATTTCCTTGCAAAAATTCGAATTATCTCTGGATGAAATTACTTCCTATTAATGATTTAAAATTTATAGTCATTCACCGCAAAAATTATCGAAAGCCATAAACTGTAGCAAAAAAAATTCACCTGTCGGTAACTGCACTTTTCACAACCTATCACTTGCACTTTTGGTTACACAATCTTCACCTCATGTGGCCTTTATTCAATCGGAAGATATTCAGTGCCCTTTTAACCTACAACTCTATCCACTTTGTAGCAACAACTCTATTCATGTAGCAACAACTCTATTCACCATTCATCGATATGGCAACCTTTTGGATTTCAAAGTTATCAGCTATCAAACATATACCCTATTGTGATTGGTCAATCAGCTGTCAATCGTTTGCAATACAACATTGACACATTACCACACCGCCATATGAAAAATTAAATTAATGTATTAAAATTTAATATTGGCGATTACTATTCGGCTGCAGGCAGCCGTTACAAGTAAAAACATTGATTTAATGGTCATCCGCCTTACAGCCCCGGTTTGGCACCTGATGATTTCTTTTTATTCCCGCAAGCCAATGTTTTTTTTGACATCCAAAGAAGCGGTTGATGCATTCAAAACGCAGTTTTTGGAGCTAGCTCATTCGGAGTGACAAAAGTGCTTGGAAATTTGGTACAAGTATTGATCTTCATGGATGATCTTTTGAAAAACAACAAAACAAATTTTCTATCATCAATATTTGTTATTTCATTATGAGGCCAGAAATATAAACAACAACCCTCGTACCTGTATACAAAATACGAGAATTTCGTTCATGTTTCATTTGCTTAGTACTCTGCTCTAAGGGAAAATTCCGTGAACAAAATGAATTACAGGGTTGTTTTGCAAAAAGTCGTTCAGTTGTAGAAGAAACAATATATCTTCAGTAGCCCTTTCTATAATTTTATCCTATTGTAAAACATGCACCTTTAATTATTGCCAACTGTACCTTAAAGTAGACAAACTGACCAGAATTATTCTCTTAAAAGATTCAAATTTTTCATAATATGTACTATCAAAAAGTTCTTGCTAAATTTTCGTTCCCATTAAAAGCACTTAAAAGGTAATCAACATTTCGTGAACCGAAAATTTCGTTCATTTTTTATTTGCTCGGTACTTCGTTCTATGCGAAAATTTCGTGAACAACAGGGCTGTTATGCCAAAATGATGACGTACGAAAACAGTTGTTTGAGAATTGTTTTGGACAGGAATTTTGACATTTCGTTTATTTTACCAAACAAAAGTAACACCACATGGGTAAGAAATAAAGTGGAAAGTGAAGTAGAATTATCAAAGTCTTTCAAGGCAAAGATTTTCAACGTAAATTAGAGAGTGGCAACTCTCTGCAACAAAAATTTCCTTTTAGAGGTAAATGACAAAATGACAAAATGAATACGGGGCTTGGAGTAAATTTTTTCATAAAATTTTCGTTCTCTTCTATATACATTCATATGTATATAAAAATGGATGTATGCAAGTGTGTATGACTCGAAAACTGCTGGACCGATTTTGATGAAATTTTCAGACAATATTTAGAATCATCTAGCGGGTGACGTAGGCTATACAGCCCGGGTGAAAGTGGGCGGTGCCACGCCCCCTTTTAAAAAATCGCTCTGACTTCTTTTCTAATAGACCGATTGTTATGAAAATTTCAAAATGTGGTACTGACGACCTGTTGATACTCCTTGGCTATACTTGGTTGTGATTGGATAAAGAGGCGTGGCACCGGCCATACAACTTGAAATTTAAAATGGCTATATCTCATAAACTGTCAGAGATATGAAGATGAGATTTGGTATACATGTTGTTGGAACAGTATGAATTACAGCCAGAGTGGAATAGAGCAGTGCCACTCCTCCTTTGAAAGAAAACGATACAACAGCCCCATAGCTATAGTTTGAAACGTAATGGAACAACAAATTTTGTTCACCCTTTGGCATTACAAAAACTTTGAAGGCAAAACGTAGTTTGCCGGGTCCAGCTAGTTTTTTATATACGTACTTCTTATGGCAACGAAAATTTCATACAAACTGAATACCGGCCTTCAACAAATATATCTGTATAAAGTAGTTCTAGAAATTAAACTGTATCTCATATAACGCAGCCTTGAAGCTGGAAAATTTGATGTAAATGTATGAAAAATACAAGTGGTATTATTAAAATTAAAAAATAATTAAATAAATATACATAAAACTTGATAATAGTTCTCAGCACGTTTAGCTTTGTGTGTACAGTTTACAGATACATATTTATAAATTTATGTTTCAGTTAGGTGTAAAAGTCCAACTAACTACAGTACATCAATTCAAAACTATCGAAGAGTTTGTGTATTCCTGTGTATATTTGAGTGTGTGTTTTGTTTACAAATATTGACACTTTAATACGTGTTTCCGCAAAAAATACATTTTATTCATTTCTGTACGCGAAATTTCCAAAGCCAGTCGATTTTACAACGGCGGTAGAAAGAATTCTAACGCAAACGCGGAGTGACCATTTTTCACCTCCGGTTATTGCGTGTGCGCCTGAATTAGATTCATTGTTGACTCCCAGTTATATGATAAGATTTTAAATATAAATTTTTTTTTAAAAATAGTCTAATATTAAAAAAATTTTACCATTCAAAAAATGTTTATATTTCGTGTTTAGGAGACCAACCTACAACAAAAATGTATAGTGATTTTTTTAAATTTTTTTTGCCTGGGTTTTTTCTACTCCTACCTGTCTTGTTAAACACTTTTCCAATAAAAAAAACTGTTCTAAAAATATTTATTTCTTGCTTCCTTTAAAATCGATTATATGAACTGTCAAATATCATCTGTCATCTGTAATTATTTTGGCACTTAGACAAGATGCCCAGGATTACGAGGAGGTTAATATAATTAAATCTTTCGCATTAATCACTTCATTATGGGATTAAGAAAAAAATATAAATAATTTTCCCACCACAAAACATGTGTAGAACACTCAACAAATATCCAAATTTTAACTATAAATAAATATTTTTAATATTTTTCTCCACAATTTTCATCTCAAAGTCATGCTATTTTTTTTATTCTTTATGTAATACTTATGTATGATTATCACAGACAATACACATCTGTTTCTTGACACACTTTTTGTGCTGCTCGGAAGAAGAATTCTTTCAAGTGTAAAAATTGACTTGTTCGTTGGAAGTGGGTTGGGGAGAGGAGGGTAGGGTATAAATATATGTCTATCTATTGTTTACCCGTCACAAATATTGAAAATGCCCATATTTAGAACCGCAAACGAGAATAAACAAAATTGAAAATAATTGTTGCGTTCCGCGATCGTTTCGGATTGAAAGTGAAAAATAAATGCTTGGAAATTGAAAAAAATAACACACATTGACAACAACTATTAAATTTTATACTATAGTAAAGTATTGAATCATATGAGAATAACAATGAATTTTCCAATGAAAGATGTAAATTGCAAGTGTAAAAAACATGTACACAGTAGAGGGCGAAACAATGATCGCATGAATTATTTATGGCATCGTTATAATACTCTGCTTGGAATTTGTAATAGTGCACTTTTCTAGTGCAATAAAAATGAAAATTGAAAAGAAAAATAAGTCAATCATTTTCATAGGAGAAGGCGGTGATTGAGTGGGATAATTAACTATATGATTTAAGTCGGCTACAGACATATGGACCAACAAACGAGCATACAGAATATATAATATGCAGGTTTGGTTAGGTTTTAGTGACAGCCTGCATGTCAGGCTCACTTAGACCTTGTAGTTCATTGTGATACCACAGTGACAAAAGGGAAAATATGTGGTTTTCCTAGTCCCTCCAGTTGAATGAAATCGATTCCTTCAAAAAGCCCAACAGTTGGCGGATGCGAACATCATCCTGATTTGCTAACTCCCCAAAGAACTGTGAGCCCAGTGTAGCCCTCCGTCTTCTGGAAAGAGCAGGCATAGTCACAGAACCGGTTCTATTGACTCCACCTTCTGTTCGTCACCAAACTTCAGCAAAAGTCATTTCTCAAGTCTCTCTGAGTGCCGTCCAAAGAGACAGTGAACCGTCCGGTCTCGATAACGACAGCAGGGCGTTAGTGCATTTTAAGTTCAGTCTGAAACATCAGTCAGTCTGAAATGCATACAGTTCCATACTAGTGACCACCAACCGTTAATTGTCATAAGGGCGCAGTAGCTCAAGAAGAGATTGCAAGTTGCTAGAGGTATGCCTACATGTTTTCGGTCCCCTGTAGCATGTTCGGTCCCAGTCTAGCAAAGTTCATATACTCTGCAGGCCTCGGCATCCAAATAAGGTGAATATTAAACTGTTCAGTCATCTCATCGAGGGAGCTGCGACAGTCGTGAGCAGTTCTCGAATTCAGGAAGATAGTTACCAGGGACATAATGGCAGCTTGACTAACAGAAAATATATTTGATTCTGACTTTAGTCACAACATTACTTCTCAGCTATTTCGCTAGTTCTCTAATAGCTAAGATTTCTGCCTGGTAGACACTACAGTGATCAGGCAATCTTTTCCCAATGGACATCCCTAGGCCCTTAGGAAATACACCAAAGCCTACTAAATAAATCGTCAAGTTTTGAACCATCTGACTAGAAGTTCATGAGCATCTTATGTCCAGGAATGCGACCATTCTATTATGATCTATCACGAATAAGAGTGTGGTACTTCTTGTCAAAGAGCAATTCGGCCAAAGTGTAATCCACAATCTCTGGAAGGTCATTTGGAGACACTTCTTCCAGTAACGATTTTCTGACAGATCAAACTGTTTTGGTATTTTTGTTCAGTGTTGTTTGACATTTCTTAATGGAAAGAGTTAGGCCGGCACAGTCTCTATAAACTATTCAGCTGTATTATAGCAACTTATGGTTCACGTGATCGACTAGATGAAACACAATTGTCATTATTGTATAATACGCGACCAAGTAAATCAGATCCAGGACGTAGTGAGGTGGTAGCTGATGATGAGTGGATTTGGGGCCGTTCTCAACAGCTTGACTTATCGTAAGCAACAGCTTCACGTATTTTATGTAACAATCTTGGTTTAAAATCATACAAAAATCAGCTCGTGCAAGTACTAAAGATGATCGACCTTCCACCCTTTCAGTCTTTGGGCTCTTGAAAAGATTGAAGAAGATGCACTGTTTTCGACCATACCTTTATTCACCGTTGATACACATTCCTGCACTAATGGCTACGTCTATAAGCAAAATTTTTATATTTTGGGCTGAAGAGCAACCCGAGGAGGTCTGAAATAACCCTATCCCCTCTGGGTTACAAAACAAAGATAACATATTTCTAAAACCCGTTCGATCTTTAGCTGTTCTCTTCCCATTGGTAACACCAAGCTCTCAAGGGCATTCTTCCAGCGAAGTCTTGGTCGTCCTATCTTTCGATTACCATCGAGTATATCTTCTAATATCTTTCGTGCTGGTTCATTCTGATCCATTTTACAGACTTCACCTAGCCAGCGAAATTGCGTTATATTGATTGTCTTAACTGCGTAGGCGTCGGGATACTACCTCATATGTATTTGAGTCTCGTGGGACAAGTAAATCAGAGAAATAATCTCTCAATATCCCCAACATCTTCTGCAAATCTGCGGCCAGAATACCGTCTTTATCTCTACAAAATGGGAGCCCTCATCCATGGTCGTTGGTTTGACTTTTTACGCTTCGTTATAATTTACAGGCTTTATTCTTCTTTCTCTGTTTCAATTTTCTCACTCTCCCGCTTTCTCCACAGCCGTTTTTTTTATAAATAAACGGGGTTCATCTCTTCTTTCCTACTTATACTGCTCTGTCGCAGATTGCGTTGCAACTGACTGCAACATTGCCATGCGTGCAGTATTGTTTTCAACATTTGCCATGCAACACTCTTCATTGTACCAAGGCTTGCCTTTAAGTGGTTTTTAATTTTGAAACTGCTACAGAGACCGGTTGAGTTTTAGGCCCAGCTGGAGACAGGAGTTTCATGAATTTCCTCCTATTCACTATTTCCAGATCTGTCCTGTGTATATATAATCTCCTTCACCTCTTCATCACCCTGTAAGAACGTTCTTGCAGAAAATGCTTGCAAGTCCCTAGAGGCATGCCAACACTTTCCAATTCCTGCGTAAGGTAGCCTCTAGGTCATCCAATCTGCAATTTCCCTTAATATCCTTGTGTCATGGCACCCATATCAGGTGAATATGGTACTACTGGAGTATCTCTTTAAGATATCACTCCCGGGCACATAATGAGTTCATGAATACTGATTTTAGGTATTAGATTACCGTCTGACTCTCAGAGAAGGTATTGCCCACAATGACTGCTGGACTTGCACCACTCAGCCAGGGGGTCACTTCCACACACTAATCAAAATTTCTGCTTGATACATGCTACAGATGACCCTAGTTTCTAGAGTAGACCCCATGCCCTACCTGATCATTCATTTTCGAACCATCCGTGTTGAAATTAACATATACCTCAATACCAAGAATACTTTTGTTTCGGGAATCCCTTTCCGGTATGAGACTGAGGTATTTTCGATCGAATAGTGTTTACGCTTTCGAGTAGTCGGCAAATTCAGAAATGGCAGGGTAACGTCCACAACTCTTTCAAGACCGAATTTGACCATGCCTCATTGTAAACGGGGCCATAACTACAGACTGAAAAAAATTTCCCCAGCTACGTATTGCAGGAAACATGTATATGTTTGCAAGAAATGTTTTCATGAATTGAAGATCTGTTGCTTTTTTGTTTCTTTGTACTCTGACACGTTTTTGTTTTCAGCAGTTTTCAACGAACAAAGCCTCATTCAAGTCACAAAAACATATTTGTTATAACCTTATTGTGTCCCAAACATGTAATGTTCAATAGCAAACACAACTTGTTTGGACACAAGTCCATTCAAACACTGGCAAATTTTATCAACTCAGAAGAAGGAAGAATAATTCTTTCAAGTGTAAAAATGTACGTGTTCGTTGGAATTCTGGCGGTGGAGAGCAGGGTAGGGTATAAATATATGTCTATCTATTGTTTACCCGTCACATATATTGAAAATGCCAATATTTAGAACCGCAAGCCAGAATAAACAAAATTTAAAAAATTTGTTGCGTTTCGTGTTCGTTTCTGATTGAAATGAAAAATAAATACTTGGAAATTGACAAAAAAAAAGACACACCTTGACAACATCTATAAAAAATTATATAGTAAAGTATGTAATCATATGACTAGGACTCCTATATCAGACTTCACGCCCCTGCCACGTAGTGTGCATAACCACAAATTTTTCTACCTGAATTTGCTAGGGTGACCAGTATTCCATTCAACGCTAAATCCCATAGAAGTGAAGACAACACATACCTTTTAGAGGTCGAGGCGTCCAATTTGGTCGTGGCACGTCTACCAACTAGCATTTCGAATACAAACTCTATAAGATCCCCGTCTACCTTAAGGGTCGATAGAACCAATTCTATAGCACTACGCATGATATTATTGGACGCGCCCTAACTGTGAAGATGGGATACCAACACATACTCATAGGCAGCCAATAATTTCTCTAAGTATCCTACTTGTTCATGCAGTCTCTGTATATCTGCCCTTACAATACACACTGTGAGCACTAGCCAGCGATCTTGCATCTATACTCGCCCGCAAGTGTCCATCCATTAGCCGTTTCAAAATCTTATGACTGAACGATGACTGACTTATAGGCCTAAAATCATTAGGATTTCTGTTAGATCCCTTCTCCGTTTTGAAAATAAATACCAATCTTGTATCCCACCACCCTTTAGATGTGTGACTGAAATTTATACACGTGATGTATAACTTTATCGGGCAGGTGATCAATAGATCGGCCGTAGCCTGTAGTTCCGCTGGTGATACCATTTCGGGCCCGGGAGACTTAACTATCAAAACTTTGAATCAAATTTTAAAGGGGATCTAAAGAAAAGATTATGTTGATCATATAATTGTTCGCGGGCCGCACATTGTCCACAGTTGCTATTTTAAAATCCAACAAGTTTTGAAATAATACCATTCGTACTACTTCTACTTATAGGAACCCTAATCTTCGTCACTGTCTGGAAATTTTAAAATATGATTACAAATTTGCTGACAAATTTACGATCATGACGTAATTTGAATAAAGTCCGAACCCCAGCCTTTTCGAGTAGCATTCTCCCCACACATACTCGTAATACTGAGGAATGTTTCATTATAGTCATCGAAATTACAAATTACTTGTTTGAGTAAGATTTTATTGTTAACCTCAAAAAACAAATGATGTTATGTCCTATATATGTATCTTTGTATAATTGATACAATTTTAGCGATGTGTAATTACTATTTAGCACCCAGGGTTGATATTTTTGGGTCGTGATTATTCATAATCTTAAGCATCACACAATTATCGAATTTCTCCGAATTGCTCGATTATTTAGTTAACAAATTAATAATTACCTGGTTGGACAGACCATTTTCCCATTTAAACCATTACCGCCTACTGACTTCATTTTACAACACCTACGCCAGAGGTGATAGTTGTTGGCCGTTTATGATTTTAATGAACGTTTTTATTATTTTTTTTATCAAATGTCAATTAAAAAATTACACCCCTTCCCGGTGCGTTTATTACATTTTGTATGAATCAAGTGTGCTGCTACGTTGATCTTACTTAAGGTCATGTTAGACTATTAGAGAAATCGTTGGATAAGTCAAAGTTTTCTTTTGCGGAGAGGAAATGGAATGGTGTAAACTTGAGAAGAATTATTTGCAGTAAAATTTTGATAGATCTGTCAGATTTCTATCATATTTTGATTTACTCAAAAATGGTCTGTAATTTTTTGATTTATTCAAAAATGTTCTCTCAATTTTTGATTTAAAAAAAATTATGCATCAGGGTTGCATTTTGAATGAAATGAACAAAACCTATGAAAAGGGTAATAACAAATTCTGTTTTGTTGGTGTTTTCAAATACTACATTATGTTTACAACATTAGGCTAAATTTTACGACCTTGGGGACACGCGCTGGAACTAAAACTGAATAAGTTTTGTTTGACTTGAGCTCCTGAGTCGGGCACAAGTTGTCCGAAAAGGAGAAATTGTCCCTAAGGCCCAAAAAATCGAATAAAACATGCCCCTGAACTTACAGGTAAGTGTTGGTACTCAAATGAAAGAAAATCGTGTTACGATTTCATTGGTGTCCTTATTTTTCAAATCCGATGGCTGTGAGTCGCCAAAAAATTGCGCCATATTCGACTTAAGGTACAGAGGGAATTTGAACCCCCTGCCTGAGCCCGGCCGGGCGACTAGATGGAGTATAAATTTATCGATTTTCAAATATATCTAGCACACGGTACGAGCAACATAGAGAGGAACCAATACCACCAATGAAATCGTGAGAAGATTTCCCATAGACTAATACTTATAGCAGACCTAAAACAACGAACAAAATAACAACAACGGCATTTCGTTTTGTGTGTTAAAATTATTGTGTTAAATACAACACAAATGTATGCTAACAATAACAGTCAATAAAAAAGTTTAAAACACATTTAAATTTCACAGTTTTTCACCAAAACGACATGAACAATTAAAGCAAGAAGTTATTGTAATTCCACCTGGTGTATGCCACTTTTCATCAAACATCTCTCTATCACACCGACCGCTTCAAGAAGAGTGTGAAAGGAAACGTCAGATGACCCAAATATTCTCTCTAGTATGAGATTACTCTATGAGATTTCCTTTGATTTGAGTACCCATACATGCATATTTGTAGAAGACAAAAATTTCGATAAATTTTGTGGGCATTGAAATATTAGGGGCAATTTCCCCTTTCGGACCAGTTGTACTGTATTCTAATTCAAAAGAGGATGCTATTTTTGGATTTTTTCCAGCGCGTGTCCCCAAGTTGGTAAAATTTTGCCCAACATTATTTTTATATATTCTTTATTATTTCCCAACAGTTGTTTTGCTTGCCACTTTGTAAACATATGATTTTATATTCTCCCATTCTATTTTAGAAAACTAACAGTGTAAATCGAAAGCAGAAAGATCGTACGATTTCTCTCAAATGAAGGAGAGTTTCATTCCATTTCTCTCTCCGCGAATCGTTATATTTACACTGATAGTCTAACATGACCTTTTGAAGTTACACAACATACCGTGCTATAATCCTAAATGATTAAGGTAGCCAAGAAATTCCATGTCTTTGTTCGTTGGTTACAATACCGGAATGGTGTTCCATAAATTTCATGTTCTCTAACACGCTTGGCACCTTCGTACGGAGGCACCTTAATAAATTACTCAACACCAGCGAAACACATCCTCGCATTGCATGTGGAAAAGAAATTTCATTAAGAAAATTGTATCTGATACTCTCTCAGCTGTTAAACGGATTGCAACACAAGCCAAATCTAATGATATTGATTATGAATCACACACGCTCGTCGTTCGACCCGCCTCACGTAATCGAAAATATGTAGCAATAGTTGCTGATGTTATTGTTGTGCTTGTTCTACAACTTTTCCAGTTATTTTACGTCGGTGTTTGGCCAATAGCGACATTTAAGGGCAAAAGCATCGTCCCACTTATGGCAGAGTTGATTTAGGAGGTAGCTGATGTGTTTGAACTAATGCACAGTGATTTAGGTGGCTAGAAAATTGTTACAAGAAGAATGAATAAATTTTTTCAAATCTGTAACTATTACTCAAGGCTGGAAGCCACCATGCTGCTACTTATATATTAAAAAAAAACTATTCAAATAAACACGGAAACAATAAATTTCCGAATCAGTTCATTTTATTAAAAAGGATCTGGTGATAATTACTCTTTCAATTATCTGAATATTTAGAATTCCACCAGTAAAACTGTAGTAAATGGGTAAAAAGTCAATTCTTGTCGAATAATCAGCCTTATTCCGAATTTCGTCCTCGTATTTCGAATACGACAGTTTTGTAAAAGATTAAAGATAACACGCCAACTTTGTTTTTAATCTTTTACAAAACTGTCGTAGTCGATATACGAGAACGACATTCGTAATAAGGCTGAATATTTTGATGTTTGGTGTAACTGGAGTGAAAGCGAAGCACCCCAGAGTCGAGGTCTACCAGGAGAAGACTGCCCTGTTCTAATGCCATAACGCCTTAGGATGCATCTGGAGCTGATACTTTCTACAAAGTACTAATTTGTCTTTAAATAAAGATTTACCTTGAATGTCTAAAAACGCTTCTATTGTGATGCTTCACTGGCTTCAAGTACACCTTATTCTACAGCAGCTTAAAGCTCTGAACACACTGCGTACACTCGTACGCAATATAATACGAACTCTGATTACAACTGGTATATAAATCGAAACAGTTAAAAATTTATTCCTACCAGTTATGACTAAAGATATTAAAGGTCAAAACCGAATTAGTCTCGATTTCTTAAAGAGCTAAATACTAAAGAATTATTCTGAAAGGAATTTAGTAGAGTTGTACAGTTTACGAATGAACTAGTTCATTTGAACGATTTAGGGCCAATTTTTGACTGGTTATTTAAATGGTAATCAGTTGATTTTGAGTTATGTTTGATCTGACTTTAAATACGAACAGGGGTTTTCACTGCTTTGTCAATTAATCTTACTACCATGTGGCAACAGTGGCAAATGCTACGAAAAATAACCGGTATTCACACATTTATCGGCTAATCGTTACAATGCATCAAACTGACGCCATTTGCAAAACAAAAGTGATGTGATAAAATACAAAATATTTATTGAAATTGGAGAATATTTAAGCAGAAATAAACTGCACTACGAGTTAAACTAGTATGGTGATTATAATTGTTCACATTAACAATTAAAGAAGCTTTATGTTTGTTCTTCTTGTTGTTTTCTGTCAAAATCATATGGTCACTTGATCATAGTTTAAATGCCCAACTTTGGCTGTTTAAACAGCAATCAACTATTAACCTAAAAAATCTATTCAGAGTTTAAATAATGTTTGATCGTTGATCAAAGATGATTGACCAGTCAAAAATTGGGCCTTAGTCTTGTCAACTAGATGTAGACTGTTCCGCTCTTTTGCTTCAGTAGTTCACTTGTTTCAGCAGTATTTTTTGTATTTGAGTTGTGCAGTTCTCTCCGCCATTTTCTAGTTCATACTCACTGCCACTCAATTTACACAGATGTGACGAGTGTTGCCATCTTTATGGAATGGATATGTAACCGGCATCTACGAGGGTTGAATTTTATGTTTCGGGATTAGAGAACAAACATAATCATTAATGATCGAAAATCACTTAATTGTTTTTCAAAATATTTCCAATGAAGATTTATACACTTTTGCATGCGTTTGAACCAATTGCCGAAACACTTTTGCCACTCTGATTGAGGCGGTTTTTCCGAAAAAACAGGCGACCATTTGCTTGGAAGTTGTTGGATTTGGCTCATCTTGAAACACCCATACAGTTGACTGCTGTTTACTTTCGGGCTCATACGCGTAAATCCTGGCTTCATCACCTGTCACGATGTCATAGACGTGTTTCGAAGCACCGCGATCGTATTTTTGGAGCATTTCTTTCGACCAATCGACACGAGCCTTTTTTTGAGCGATTGACAAATTGTGTGGGATCCAACGCAAACAAATTTTTTTGACAGTCAAATGTTTATGCAATATTGAATGTATGCTGGTCCCACTAATGCCTAAGGTTGTCTCAATCTTACGATAGGTCACATGACGATCTTTCAAAATCAGTTCGAGCACAGCATCAATGGTTTTTGGAACAACAGCTGATTTTGGACGACCTTC
Organism: Phaonia tiefii; assembly: GCA_963931995.1. Lineage (NCBI taxonomy): Eukaryota > Metazoa > Arthropoda > Insecta > Diptera > Muscidae > Phaonia > Phaonia tiefii. The sequence goes on along the minus strand of OZ008370.1, from coordinate 11,854,896 downwards.
ACGAAATTCGTCTTGGAGTGAACTACGACCACGATTGAATTGACCATACCATCGATAAACACTGGCCCTTGATGGAGCTTCATCGCCAAAAATTGAATTAAGTTCATCTATGCCCTGTTGCTGAGTTAATCCACGTCGAAAGTTAAAAATGTTCACGATTTAATTACATTTTTGGGTCGAGATGAATCTTTTAAGTTACTCGCGATTATTCACTCCGATTGAACTGAAACTACAAGTTGAACTGAAATAAGCTGTTTAGTTCACTGAACTGTTAAACACAAATGATACAATGAACTAAAACGAACTAGTGAACTAAATGAACGAACTAGTCAAGTTTGTTGAACTGAATTAATTTAGTTCACTGAACTGTTAAACACAAATGATACAATGAACTGAAACGAACTAGTGAACTAAATGAACGAACTAGTCAATTTTGTTGAACTTAATTAAAAAGACCGCTCACTTGAATGAACTAAAGTTCCCAACTGTAGAATTTGGCTGAGGGACAACATTACATCCTTAACCATTCGAAATATTGTTGGAATTATTTCACAAAAAGTAGTTTCAAATCACTGTCCAGTTCATTCTCTGGTCTAGCTTTACGTTTTATTAGATTGCATGACCGCTCATACCCCTATCTCTTCTTCGTATGAATGAATTTAATTATATTTTTTCACTGTTTGGGTAAAGTGGATGAAACATAAGAATTTCCAAACAAAGATTGAGTTCATGTTTGTTTACAAACAAGAAAAATCTCAGGAAAGAAACTACAACAATACTCGACACAGCAGCAGCTGACGTATGGCAACAAACGCTGACGCCAAAACATCAATAATGACGTTTTTACACTCTAAGTTAGGTGGCATGAGCGCAGGAAGCGTGAGAAGATGATGAATTGGTAGTGCTTGGAAAAGTGAAACCATTTATGGGTGTGGAGTGAAAGAATGAAATCGTCATGTTTATGTATGAATGTAAATTGAGCGGCAGCAAACAAAATATCGGAGAATTATAAAAGGCGTGACAACAAAGTGTGCATAGTTATTAATATTAATCTCTGTGATATGGATTCTCGTGGGAGTTGCCAAGGTGTTATCTTTTGTTGTCGACTTTGCTGTTTTCTTAAGAAAAGGGTTAAACTGTGTAACTTTTATGAATGTCTTGATTTAAATCCGCATTTCACCTTTGACATTATTTTGTCTTTGTTATCTCCTTCATCGCCGTACAATTTGCGACGCTAAAAATTATAACATAGTATGGTGGGATAGTCTTGTATTCATGGGAATTCCCATAAAGAACTTAAATGACAGCATTAAAAGGAGGTTACCGCTTGATTCTATTATCGTGAAAAGTAACACGTCACGGATTGGGTTAGAGCGATGTAAGTAGAATGGATTTGATGAGAAATGTCTTTTTATGCGATAAAAAAATAGCGAGAGTAAAGAATCGGAATGTACAAAAAAAATTCTCCTAAAATAATGAATGTAGAACAAAGAAATAAATAAAGAAATCTTAAAATCTTATCATATAAATCGTGAGAGTAAAGAGTTGGAATGTAGAGAAGAAATTTTCATAAAATAATGAATGTCAAACTCAAGAAAATAGAAACCTTATCAAAGGTATAAGACTGCATTGGGAAAATGGAGCGAACATTTCTGTACATAACTTGTTCCACTAGTATTCAATGCAGACTACAAACTGCAGCCAATTTAATCAACACGGTGTTATCGATTACCATACCTATTTAAGTCAATGCTCAAAATAGGTACGGCTCAATTATATTTACCTCAGATCTGCCATAAACAAATAATAGCGTCAGCCTGTAAATCAAATGAAACCCTGTGCTTTCGAATAGTTGTCATTCCGGGCTTAGTAAAAATTTCATAGATAGATCCAATTTTCGAGACTCAGAAATCCAGCTATATCAGACTTGTAAACAACCTATCTTCCTAGCAGTAAAACTTGTCATCTCGCAACCAGATGAATCAACACCCTCTCTCGATACAATAAACTCCCGACTCTTATACAACCTGTCTTCCTATATGGTGCAGGAAACCTTGTCATCTCGCAAGTACATAGATTAAACAACGCCCTCTCTCAAGTCACTAAACTTCAGCTATACCGGACTCTTACACATATACAACCTGTCATCCTATATGATGCACTAACCTTTGTCACCTCGCGAGCTCATGAAACAATACTGGGAGTCTTCGAGAGAAAGTCCTCCGATATGGACCTGTTATCAAGGATGGCGGCTATCGACGTCATATGAACTACGAGTTGTACCACTTATATCCCGACGTTGACATAATTAAACGAATCAAAATAGACCGATTACGTCCCTAAGGATCTGTCAGTAGAACTGACAAATATACCCCAGCGTCAAAGGTATTCGAAAACGTATTCGAGGGAAGTCCAAGAGTAGCATGTCAAATACTCCGCAGGAAGGATCCGGTGAATGAATCCCTGAGAATGGTGGGCTTACCAATCAGAGAATTACTTACGCGTAGGCGCATATCTTCTTAATTGGCCCACACCCACCATAACTAGAAATTTGCATAGAGGAACTCCCAAGTGGTAGTCTTATCGCCACTTCTGTGGAATTTAGTACATCATAGATGGAGGGGGTAGGTTACAAAGTCGTAGCATTGTTGACGACCTGGTAACGGCAGTACAGTGATAGTACCTTTCCTATAGTACATTGACGACCTGGTAATGGCAGTACAGTGATAGTACCTTTCTACATGCAGAAATGTGTTCCAGGGCTTTATCAGGAGTCTTTTTAAGTGGGCTGCGGAGTATATGTTGGCAGTAAATCCAGATACAACTGAGCTCGTACTTTTTTCCAGGTACCACCAGGTTCCGCATATTGAGCCATTATTTCTAAGTGGTATGGAATTTACCTGAAAGATAACAAAAACTAAGACAATGGTTTCGCATTACATCCCATGACGGGATTGGGGAGTACAACCAGTGAACTGTACGCTTTCTAGTTTTATACTCACTGATTGGGACCTACAGTTTTACACTGGTTCCGAACGGTATTAGATAATGCAAAATACTTAGATGTGATATTGGGCAAAAAACTCAGTTCCAACTCTGATTCTATTGATAGGATTGCCAAAGCCACATTGGCCCTTTATTTGTACAAAAGGATATTGAATGTCGATGGGGCCTATCCCCGAAAATACATTATTGGATTTATACTGCTGCTGTGCGCCCGATATTACTTTACGGCAGGGTCGTGCAATTAACTAAGTCTGTTGACAAAGTTCCAACGAATGACCATAATGTGTATAACCGGTGCCTTTCGCACAACACCTACTGAGATCAACTGTTACCGTTGGAATTGCTCGGCTGCCTAATGGCGGCAAAGACAGCAATTCGGTTAGAACTTTCTTCACTATGCATCAACAGCCCCTATGGTTTTAAGGGATCTGCGGCAATCCAAGCTAGATGTGGATTACATGACACCAACTCTGACAAACAGGATTCGAATGGACGTACGATATACCAGGTCATAGAAGATATTTATGCTTCTACATTGATGGTAAAGTAAGTTTTGGAAACAGTTCTAAAGAGCTGGGTCTAGAACTTGCGTAGTGTTTCTCGGGCAGAAGTCATGACAATTTAGTAACCGTCGGTAGGGTTATGGCAAATGTACACGAAAACGTGCCTGACCATTTATTTCATTCGACAACGGTCATCTCGCTGAGTGACGGCGACATTATCGAGTACTTAGCCATGGCGAAGCTTCTCAAAATACCGTTCGGATCCAGTGTAAAACTGTAGATCCCAATCAAAGAGTATACACTAGAAAGAGTATACAACACTCTAGTTGTGAGAGGTCTTCCCAGTCCCTTCATGGGGTGTAATGGGAAACTATTTGTTTTTTTTATTTTAGTCATGACAATCGCAAAAGTTGTGCTCTGGATGGGGCGGAGAGTCATCACCGCCAGGGGTATCAATACCTACTGTGACAGTCTGTATTCCTGACTTTCAAAATTACCTATAACTGCGGCCCTTATATGTGCGTATGGGGAACAGTACCATACTAGGGAACAGAGCAGACGAGCTAACGAAATTAGGGACTACCTTACGTGCATGTGAGTATGCCCCTTTCTTCAGGCTTCCCTTACATTGCCGCAAAGGTCGGTTCAGCCATTGGGTTATCGCGTAGTAGCAAATGCTTAAGAAGACCGCATATTGAGCGTTACTCGCTACACGCAAAGAAAAAATGAGTGATAAAAAATGCTTATGGAGCCCACCCATTGTGCGTTACAAGCAATCAAAAAAGTTTTTGAATCCGTTTGGCGCAAAATTGTTTCTTTTGCCCCATAACTATTTCATTTGCCACTTACAATCGTGGTCGACGGCGCAAAAGTTCCTACTCAAATACAAAACTTTTATCGCAAATTTATATGTATATCACCGGAAATGATTATATACCGGAAATGGGTTTCTGGAACGAATTTCTTAACAGGTGTTTCAAAACTGAAGGATCAGATGGGTTACGGAATATATTCTGGGAAAGTTGGGTTATCTCTTTCTCGTAGACTAGCGTTTATTAGACAGACATTTTTGCGATTAGGGAAGTGACCGGCTGGCTGAGGGATAACAGTCCAGCATTGATGGGACTCAACGTATTATCTGACAGTGAGACGGCTATCAGAATCGGTCTTCCTGAACTAAATATTAGTCTAGGTCTGCAACAGTTCTTATAGCGGCAATGGCTTAGCTATGGATGATGTCAAGTAACTGAATAGTGGTAGATCTGGCATGACTAGGGATATTCAGAAGGCTATAGAGTCTCTTGAGGCAGTCTTCCTGAACCAAATATTTGGTCATAACAGTAGGTACGGGATTTAATACTGTCTAAACACAGTTCTCCCTAGGCCCTATTTTGTTTTTATGTCATGCAGCCCCGCTCCAAGCAATATCGTGGCTTCTGCCGTAGGCGAGCGGTACTGATTGCATAAGCATAAGACAGCTCTGGCTCGCCGGTGAACATCCCTTTAAGCTTGCAAGCCTATGGTATCTTAAAGAACTGAAAGGTCTAAGTGAACCACCACCACCTAACCATAGGTAATCTAATGCTATGCGTGAGCAACTCTTTTCCTTGGGATATACTGGAAATGTATACATTTCGAGACCTAAGCCAGGGGTCTCGATGCCACAGCTGATCGACTTTACTTTTGGAGTTTTCATGGAGAAACAAGTTTTTAAAAGAAAAAAGCGATAGATGACTAGAAGTATTAGGCTTGCTCTCTGTAATTTTCACAAATTTCCAACCAAAAGTATATAACACAAACGACAATTTTTCCAATTAAATCCGTAGATGAAAAAACTCGCTCTTTTTTTATGACTGAAGGTAATCGAACATCTGCAAGTTGCAAGTTTTAAAATCAAGAGCAGAATTCTGTCGATGAGCTTTGATAAACAAAGCTGAAATTGCTACTGTGAATGTGCAAAAGCTGAAATATTTGGACATCGTGAATGAAAAATATTAAAAATTGAGAATTTTGTTCGATGTTCGTACAATTTTTTGTAATTAAACAGCAAAACAGCTGACACCTGGAGCAGAAAGAGGTATAACAATTGGAAAAAATCAAAATATAATAAAGTGTTCCAGTACAATTATTTTTATAGATTCCAATTAAAACGCAAATTGTTAACATTAAAGATTTTTCTTGTTCTGCATGAAAACTCCAACTAGTCCAGTGACTTTCCAAGATTTGTAGTGAAAGTAAAATAGCTATTGCACACTCTCTGTTTCTTTTGTTTTTCCTTATACAAATCAGCTGTTTGAGTGTATGGAATCTAGAAAATCAAGGTTTCAATTCAATTTATTTCTCTGCGCGGTGAATAGAGTAGAACTCGTATGAAAAATAAATAAATGGTTTCCCATTACATCCCATGAAGGGACTGGGGAGAACTTCTCACAATCACTGAGCTGTGCGCTTTCCAGTTTTCACTCACTGATTGGGACCTACAGTTTTACACCGATTCCGAACGGTAATTTGAGAAGCTTTTTGACCTATGACCTAATTGATCGTATGACCTAATTGAATATTCTAAAATTCTTTGGTGTGGAATTACCATTTTCTATGACTTGACTGGTTTGAAAATCATTTATTTATTAATGATTACCTGATGATTGATTGGTGTCAGATTTGAGCGTCTATAGTAATTTGCCCTTGTAGGGTTAAATGTCAATGTTTAGAAGAAAGAGCACGCTGATGACAATCCCAATCAGTTGAGCTAAAAATCACTTATCTACTTTATATAATAACAAAATTGCCTTAAAAGACTAAAGCAAATCGCCTATATAAATCTGGAATACATGCAAATTACATTACGCGCACCGGAGAATACCATTTAGCAAAATAGTTGACATCCAATTAGGAATATTTTCCAACAAATATGACCACTTGATTTTACGTGATAACATCATTTAGGTACTTCTCTACCTACCAGTGTAGTTGGTAGTACAGCAAATTCCAATTCCGTTGACATCCCACAGCTTTTGAAAAGTTGACAGTTTGTTTGTCTCCATTCCACACGATGATGATTGAATTCAGCTCTCGTACTTATGGCATGAGAACTAAACAAATATGTTCACGTTCACCACTCTGTTGGAATGTCGTCGGTCTTATCTCTATTGTGATAAAAGAAATTGTTAAGAAGAATTCTCGAGATAACTATGGAATTGCTTTCATTTCTTTTGGATTAAAGTAAGTTATTATAATAAATATTGTCATGAAATGGTTTCACTTTCATAATCCAACAGAGGTGTTGTAGTTGTAGTGTAAGGTGGACTTTAATCCCTATGCAAGGTGAATAATGTAGGACTGCCTTAAATAGTGGAGGTGGAAAATACTAGGATTAGTGAGGTTAACTGTAGGAAAATACAAAAGCGCTATCAACTGTTTACAACAATGAGGTAAATTGTTCAAAGATGCATGATCTCCGAAGGGAACTTAAATACACATTTAGGCTTATAAGGGCTGTATTTAGTTGTTATGAAATGTTCGTTCCCATTAGAAGTACGTGTGTAAAATATACCGAAAATTTCGTTCACTTTTCTTTTGCTTGGTACTCAGCTCTTTGTAGGTGGTTTACGGCAAACGGTTGTTACGCCAAACTTATTTCGTACGAAAACAATTGTTTGGCAGGTTTACTGAGTTGATAAAAAAAAGGAGTGAAATATATTAATAAGGGAGGAGGAGGTAAGGTGTAGGGAAGGCCTGTCGTATTTTAAAGAAGGCCTGTTCGGTCATGATTTCAGGCCTTCCAGGTCATGACTTCCGCCGCTGGGTATGTCGTATTCCGCTTCTGTGTGAAGCAGGATAAACCGAAGTTCAATTTGATGTATTTTTAAACAATTACGCAGCATGACCCTTCTTTAAGTATCTGCGGGCAATGAGAATAGGAGAATGTATGTATCTGAAAAGATCGCATGTACATTCAACAGAACATAAAGGAAAATGTGAAGGGCTTCACCTTATCGGAAAAGAAAATTAATCATTTTTCATTTAGAAAAGTGTATCCTTCAGACTTTGAAAGCTTTTAGTATGAACTTCTCATACATTAACATTCAAAAATATAACTGACAGTATTTCGGGGATAATGGTAACACCAAACTGCTCCAAATTGATGCTGCAGAACAAATTGGGGGCTGACGATTTTAAAATCATCAACGGGCAAGGGATCTTCTGCTACACTGGAGGATCTTGGACGGATGATTGAATAGGAATATGAACTAACTAGAAAGCAATACTTTCGTCTTCCTGTTCATAACACTGTTTTTCAAGCAAATGTGAAGGCTATCACAGAATTTGTGAGATGACTGAACTGCGATACTGGAGATCGAAAACAATGGGCAAGAAGGACACGCTATAATTTATGGGACACATTAGGTGGTATCAGAGATTCTGTGGGGCGTCACGGATGGGAACAAGACTCGAGGATTAAAAAAGCTGTTAAAAACTCGAACTTAGTCCGTTCATCTGTATTGCAACATCTGGACAAGGCAAAGTCTTTCCAAATAATATGAGCTGAATTTCAACAATGGGTAAGAATAGCCCACAAAAGCTCATGAGAGTCATTGGAAAGGATCAGATTAGCAAAGATCTTGTGGGTCGTTCCGGATAAGAACAATACTCGAGGATTAATAAAACTGTAAAAACTCGAATTTGATCGGTTCATGTGTACTCTAACAACAAACTCCACTTTGAGGCACATCTACATCAAATTGGATGAATGCAGGTGGTGTAACGAGGTCATCAAAATGGTGGAAAACTTTCTATATCATTGCCACTTTAGCTATGTTAGGACTCTAATGCCTCCGTTTATACAATTTCCAGTTTGAAGCATCTCCGGAGAAAGGATTGAAAAGTGACGAGCCACTAAACGAAAAGCTCCCTACTGTTTGACTTACTGGGTAGGCCTTATGTCTTGAAATTGTATATGAGGCGAAGCATGAAATTAAATGAAGAATATTTGGGTAACGCATCAGTTTTTAATTAAAATATAGAAGCATACATAGAAGTCTCAATTTTCTGAATTTTGTGGCCTTAAATCAATTGGCTTCTGAGTAGCTCAAATACCAGTGCCACCGCCTATCCTCAAATCACAAAACGTTATCCAATTTCTTTATTAAGCGTCAATCAATTTAACCCAATTCACTGTCGCTGATTTTAAAATATTCTATACGTGACGATTCCAAATTGGGACACTTCCCTGTTAATTATTCAATCAATTGTGATTCATTTGAAATTTGCCAAGAATTCAAAACTATAAATATTAATTAGAAGCATCAATTAAATTTCATGATCACATAGGACTGAGCCATAATCATTACGTTTTCCTTCATTTACCATGATGAATTGGTCCACCATCTACATGTATGTACATACAAACACACGGTAGGTGTCTCATGGGATGAATATGATGAGGAGGAGCAAACCACAGAATATAATCACAGGCTACATACATAATTCGGGGAAGCCTTAAAAGTGCAGTTGCATACAAAACCACAAACAACTGTCTTACACTATTAGGTAGTAATTGATTTGCTACTGTGTGTTGTAGATCTATAGGGGAAACATTCCCTGCGTCACCTCTTTCAATCAGTCGTTGGACCCGCTCCATGCAGTAGAATTTCGAGACCCACTCATCGTTGGTGTTCTTAGTATTTATGTGAGTAATGTACCCCACTTTAAAAAAAGACTCCATCAAACAATAATTGGAGAAAGAGAGCGTAGAAGCTAGAGTTGCACCGTGATTACGAGAGATAATGAATCAGAGAGGGAGAGAGAGGTTGAACGATTCAGTTAAGTGAGCGCCCTTTACATTCAACACAGAGATGGTGATTCGAGTCTCCCATTGGGGTACCAAGTTGTTGTACGCTATACCAAAAAAGTATTTTAGAATGGTTCATAAAAACACGTAATTGATTTCTGATTGCTGTCTAAAATTAGTTCTAACCGTGACAATTACATACTTATAGTCTTTCCAACGAAAAAACTTGTTCCATAACTGGTTCTGCAGAACGCAATAGTATTCAGCTCCAATGAAATGTTTCGTTCCCGTAAGAATTGAGTGTATAAAAAAACGAAAATTTCGAGAATTGAATATTTTTACTTTCCCTTTGCTTTGTACACCGACCTGCAAAAATCTCTTGAGCAAAATCCATTACAGGGTTGTTATGCCAATTTAATTTTGTTCAAAAACAATACTTGATAATTGTTGGGGACAGAAATTATTGCCCTTATTATGGATTGACAACTAGACAGAAACTAGTTGTAATTTCGGTATTATGATTTACAACCAGTAACACAATTCGTTAGTTTTCAGTTGTGTTGTCATTTTGTAACTATTATGACTCACAACGGTTGTCATTCACAGCTGTTAGATATTATATAAACTAATCAATTGTGTTACTGGTGGAAATCATAATACCAAAATTACAACTAGTCTTCAAATTACAACTAGTTTCGGTCTAGTTGTCAATCCATAATAAGGGCATATGATATTTCAATTTTTTTGATAAACAATTATTATTGATAATACAATTCATGGAAAAATATGTAAGGTAGAAGCAGCAGGAATTGAAGGCATTTTGTTTTTATTTCAGGAGCCGACCTAGTCAAATTCAGCCGATCAAAATTATCAAGATGTATTTATTTCAGGTTATATCAAGAGGAATTGTTGTAATTTTCGGCAACAACCACAAGGACAAGAACAAATTTAATCTGCTGTTTTAACGCTATCACCTGTACTAGATACATCTTGGAATTGGTAAATATAAACAACATTTGACAAGGTCGGACCACAACGACAAGAAAAAAATTGAAATCATCTGTTCTAACGCTTCCACCTGAAATAGATACAGATTTACATCTGTAATAGATACAATTATTTTAATAACAAAAGTGGAGTAATTAGAGGATTTTTGCATGGAATATTTGATAGTAAAACAGGGATGACAAACTTGTCTTACGAAAGTTTCATTTGGGCTGAATACCGGGTTTAAATGTTGAAATTACTTTTACGTTCAATAATGTAAATCATTGGTGTTTCTGTACCCTATCAACTTTGTGTTACAGATGCATGCATCTCCCTAATGGAAGACCAATATATTAAAGGAAGGACTTTTATAAAAAAAAGGTGTCACAGAATGGACACCATGAGTAGTCTGCGCGAGTTCTTCATATATTCTGTGTCAAAAATTAAAAAAATCTTAAGCGCTCTTAGGAAAAGCTTGATTAAGTATGCTACCATTTGACGTATATCATCGGAAGTTATATACCAGATAATTTGTACTTATCTAATTAAATGTCAGAACTTCACAAGGAAAATGCCTCCTAAAGATGCTCACCTAAAAAACTTGGAAATGCACCTTATGTATGCTTTTTCTTTTTGGCACAGATAAATTCATAGGAAGTTCCTAGTGCACACAAGATGTTCACTGAGGTGCTCCATCATCAGAGCGGTTATTGGAGTCTAAATTTCGCGAAATGGCATAATTGAAATGATATTTCAATGACATCTAAGTAAGAGGAGATCCTCCTCATACGCCCTGCATTCGTTTATAAAGGCTTGTGCTACGTGTATCCTCAGACTGTGGTGACCAGTTAGACCACTCATGAAATTATTGAGTTAGATGTTGTTCAAATCTATACATCATAAGGCCTGTTTCCATCCAGACTGCCCCTTTAGGGTGTTCGCTGATTTGCCCCTTTATGATGCGACCCATATTCTTTTGTGGGTAATTCTTGCCCATTGGTAAAATTCAGTCTTACTTACTTAATTAAAAAAACTTTCCGTTGTTCAGATTTAATGTCCGCTGGTGGAACTGAAACACTCATTCACATTCTTTATATAATACTCTATAATGACGAAGTGTAAACAAAACAAAGCACAGAGTTGCCACCTGAAATGTCAATTTAATCTCGAATTGGGCGGTGTAATCGGGAAGATTAGAGAAGAAGGTTATCGCTATCCTACCCGCGATAAACTGCAGTCTAAATACAGCATAAGTTTCGTATTATACTTTATAGCTCCTTCGTACTGGTAGCAATTTGATTGATTACGTATCAAAAGTCCGAATACAATGTAATGTGTTCACATTGTTTTTTGGATTTGATTGGAAGTCATGGCGCATTGTAGAGGTGGTGTTACTACAACAATAGACGTTTTGTTTAGTCTGGTATTTTTCCACAGTCAAGTTTAGCCATAGAGTAATACTTAAGAGTTTCCATTACTCTCTTCGTTGCCTTCGTTGACGACGAGGTAGTAGGCCATTTCATAGAATTTTATTTGCAGCTGTATTTTACCAATTTTACACTTTCGTTGGACATAAAACGGACCGAAATCAAAGGGAATACGTATTTTCGTTCAATTCAAACAACATAAAACATAATTTAACTTTCTTCTTTGCAATGCATAAAGCAATTTTTTCTTGATTCTCAAACAACCAAGAAAAAATACCCGAATTGTCGGTTGCCAAAATGTATGGGAAATCGAGCAAATTTTCTGGATTTCTGCTTATAATCAAGAAAAGTTGCAAAATCAAGAAAAACGTTGTCAGTGCGAATAACGTATTACATTACTTTGCTCTCCGCTGGTGAATATGGACGAATTTGCCACTCACGTTCGGACATTTTTTTAAATGTCTTAATTTTAAATGAAAATCGGACTCAATGGATGTCTCAACATAGAGTAATATATAGAGAATGTGAATACTTTTTTCAGTTCTACCAAAATCTCGACGGAAGTTACTAGGCTAATGACAGTTTTGACACAGTTTGTATTTATGCCAGAATTTGGACGTAATACAAAAGAGAAGAAAATAAAATTGTTGTGTTCGTTCAAATCAAAGTTAATTTATTGCATGTAAAGTTGTTTTAAAAGTCATAAGTGTCAATAACAACAAACTTAAAGGCATTTTTTCAATTCACCTATCGCTCATTCTCCTTCCCAGTCTATCCTGCATCAAATTTGCAACTAGAAGGCCGATCAGCTGTTGAATCTACTCTCTGAATCTCAGAGTGAGGGAATGCATAATTCTGTACCCGTTGTATTGCGTTTTTATATGCCTGTGTTTTCTAGACCACAGAAAATAATGAGGTGAACATAAATCTGTTTTATGGTTTAGACTGACAGTTTGACAGCACTGTTTTTGACAGATCTTACATGTCATTGTGATATCCACTTAAAAAAATAAGCTCAAGATAAGTTGTTGCCAGCAGATAGCTTGCCTCTGTTGTGAGCATGAAGAGCATCGACTTGCCAGATTCATTATGAAATTGAAGACCTGCCCAATCCACATAACTAGCACATATTAAGATCTATTTGTACATTCAGAGTTCAGTATTTCTCCATCAACGGCTCTTCTATTAGTTTTAAGACCTGGACAATCACATATGTAATAAGATGTGCTGTGGTTACTTCCTCCTTTGATGCCGCAAAAATTATCACAATCAGGGGTTTTAATCCATGAAGAACAGAATCAATAATTTGTTTCAGAAACAAATCATAGGATAATAAGTCTATTGGTTTTGCATATTTTCAAAACTTAATTTTCAAAACTTATTACCGCCGGTGAATGACGGTTCTTAGTTGCAGCAAATAGTACGCAATCAACAACTATACCATGTCTGACATAAGATGTTTGCATTGTCGTGAGTCATCTGTCGCTGTTGTTTAGAGCGAATTTTCTCGTACTGCCTAACACCAGAGAGAGAGAGAGAGAGCACGCGTGAACTTTTGTATCCCTTCCTAGCAAACGCATACTCAGTCACTGGCCAGAGATTACCACTACATGGGCAGAGATGGCGCAAACATTAGCCCCCCCGGTTGGCAAGATCAAATTTTGACATACATAGGAAACTTCATTCGTCTTCTTCTTCCTCAATTGCTGGTGAATCTTGTTCTTGGCGTTGTTGTTGCGGGCTTTTTTTAGTTTTTTTTTGGTAGGTATTACTTTTCGGGTTAATAGCATTTAGATATAGACACAATTTTCGCTTGATTTCATTTCGATTCACTTTAGTTTTGGCCGATTTCGTTTACTTAATTTTTTTAGGTTTTTCCGCTTTTTCTTCTTTGATTTATTTCCAAAATTAGCACTAATTTATTTCATTAATTGATTTTAATTGAATTTGATTAATTAATTGGTTTATTGTGATTCCGATAAATCCTTCGTTTGTGTTTTATTTTGTTTTATATCAATTTCTTAAAAGAAATTATGTTTATATTTCGACTATTTATTAATATTTATAAGAACAACAACCACTATAGCTATGACAACAGCAACAAATTCTTACTAATTAAATTAATTTTGTTTTGAATTTTATTTCTGGCCTGTCACCGCTTCTTTCGGTAACACCAGACACTAGAAAACAACACAACTTACTCGCCCGAGAGTTCTTCGCCAACTAAATGAGTGAGTGCGTTTTGCTTTGACAGTTGTGTATGGTGCCCAAGTCTCCACTTGTGGGGGAGCAGGCACACACACACCCAAACGTACTCTGATTGACATTGATGTTTATTATTGTCTCTTGAATTTATCTCCCGCTCTTTCTTTTATCACATACACCACACTGTTGGGGATAGATCGGGGACGGACTGGTTGTTGGGTTTGTACTTTTTGTTATAAATCTGAGCCATAAGGGTGTAAAGTAGTTAGAAAATCGGTCCATTCAAAGCCTGGTTTAAAAACTGCAATATTTGAAAAACCGGTTTAGCCGATGTTTTTGAATGACAAACACGGATTTTATGTTTATAAGGCATGGAAAACGCACTCGAGCGTGCGTATAAAATTGGCTCACTGGAAGTCGTTAGTTGTATTGAAACACACGCGCCGGCGATTTTGCTGTCGACCTCGTGCGTTGGGAAACAATTCACTGTTTATTCATTCGTTCATTCATTGCACAGACAGTATAAAAAAAACTTTACCAAAAATTATATACAGTACTACAAAAAATTTATGATGTGTACCAACAAAAGTACACAGAGTACCAAAAATATACCCAAAGTTTACAAAAATTCATTGTGTATCAAAAAAGTACATAAACTGTGCTAACAAATTTAAAAGAAAGTACATAGTGTACCAAATAATTGCATACAAAGTATCAAAAAGTACTTTTTACGAAATTGGGTGTACTTTTTTGGTACTTTTACGTACTTTTCGGTTAACTGCATTTTATGGTACATTTGATGTACTTTTTGGGTAATATGTATGCATTTTTTTTAGCGCACTATGTACTTTTTGGTACACATTATGTGCGTTTTGGTACACTTTAAGTATAGAGTGACCAGATAGTACTGATACTTTAATGATATTTCAGAAGCTGTCAAAGTTACCAATGACAAATTATTAAAAGTATCGAAATATCAGCCCAGTATTAAATACGTAGCTTGAATTTCGTCGTAAAGTCGGTCGTCACCACGGCTTCAGTGCGCAGGCAATTCGTCGCACCATGGATAAGTTTGAGCGTGATGCATTTTGGAGAAAAGAAAACATAACCGACATAGCGGCCAGTATAGAAGAGGACCCAGAAACTGCGATTCGGGGTCGATCACCTGAATTGGGCAACGCCAGAGAGTGGTTGGATTTGGGCCTATAGCCGTATAAGATTGTGCTGACGCAAGAATTGAAGCCGGATCACCAGAGACAATGCCGTGAGTTCGCTAATTATAAAAATAAAAATAAATGGTTTCCCATTATAGCCCATGAAGGGACAGGGGAGAGCTTCTCACAATCACTGAGCTGTGCGCTTTCCAGTTTTTTTTTTCACTCACTAATTGTGAGTTCAGTGAGTGAGTTCTACTACATACAGGCCGGCGATTCGGATATTCTCGGATGAGACCGACTTTTAGCTCAGCGGCTATGTATTGAAGCCAATTTGACGTAATTGGAGCAAACACAATCCGCAAATGTTCGACCAAGCATCACTGCATCCACATAGATTGATTGTTTGGAGCGGTTTATGGCATGACGGCATCATCGGACCTTATTTCTTTGGAAATTACGAAGAGGACACAGTTACCGTCAATGGTGCTCGGTATACAGCGATGTTAACTGACTTTCTGTGGCCAGAGCTCGACAACATTGATATATCCGCGCTGTGGTTCCAACAAGGTGCCGATACATGCAATACAATTAGCGCAACGCTCGGAGCTCTGAAGGAAGAAAATTTGGCATTGGCTCATCTCTCGGCGGTCGTTCATCAATTGTCCGTCGCCGTTATGGGACTTCACACCCCTCGATTAATTTCTCTGGTGTTACGTCAAGTCCTTAGTCTACGCTGACAAGCCAACCTCTTTGGACGAGTTCGACGCCAATATTCGAGACGCTATTGTCGGAATAACGCCACATATAGAGTATTGGGCCGAGTCATCAAATATTGGACCAACCGAAATATTCTTTTCCATTACATCACATGAAGGTATTGGGGAGTGCTTCTCACAACCAGTGAGCTGTGCGATTTCTACTGAGTAGGACCTACACTTTATACCGGTTCCGAGCGGAATTCTAAGAAGCTTTTAATGGTTAAATACTCGATAGTGCCGATGTCACTAAGCGAGGTGATCCCCGTCGAAAGAAATGGGATTAAACCCACGTCCTCATATACAAGAGCCGCGCATACTACCATTGCACCACCGACGTCCAAATCGTAACATCTGCCTTCTGCGTGAGGACGCAATGCCAAGGTAAAACGTCAATGGTGAAGCAAGAAATTATCACAGGCGAAGCGAGACCAATAAAATTTGGGCCCGAATAATCCCACATGCAAAAAGAGATGGGGTGAAGAAATTTGTGGCTTAAGAGCAAAGAGACGGAGTAATCGAATGCCCTTCAAGTCCATGCAGCTGGCCGGTGGTACCAGTTAAAAAGAAAGGCGGAAGTACTCAATTTTGAGCGGAATATAGAAAACTGAACGACGTTACAAAAAACAACAGCTAACCGCTACCAAGAATTGTTGACACTTTGGATACGTTGTCAAAAACGGAAGGGTTATCCATTTAGGACTTGAAAAGAAAGTGGCATACCCACATGCTCCATATCGAGAGGAATATATACGGTCGTCCTTAATCTCGCTAGCTCATCTGCTCTATGATACTCTGGACTATTCGTGTGCCCCGGCACCCAAATAAGGTGGATATCAAACTGCCTGACCATCTCATTTAGAGATAAGCGGTAGTTGTGGGTAGTTCTTAAAGTCAGGAATCTAAATTGCAGAGATTTTATAGCAGCCTGATTGTCAAAGTAGATGTTTGTACCACAGCGATGATGACATTTGTTCCCAGCCAAAGATTCCGATTGACAACTACTTCTGCCTTAAAAACTCTGCAGTGGTTTGGTAGTTTTTGTGCAAGGTATAGAGACCCACCTCTTTAGAATCTAGAACCGACTTTGGCATCTACTTTGGAGCCATCAGTGTAGAAGCATAAATACCTTCTATTGCCTGGTATACGTCCCTTTCAGTCCTGTTTGTTTGAAACATGAATTGAGAAGTTTTTCTCAAAGGTAGATGTTGGTGTCTGTTGGAAATTCACGCTAAGTGAATTACATACTTCTATCGTTGGTTGCCGCAGATACCTTAAATTCGTATAATTGATCCATATTGAAGAAATGTGTAGGCGGATTGCTGAACGTTTTTCAGGATAAGTAGGCTCTTGTTCCACCACTTAGGTTTATTTTTACTGCGGTAGGAATAGTTGGGGCATGTAGTCAATCGATCGTATGAGGGCTGAGGACAGACCATCAATCTCAACAGTGTTAACTGGTTCAGAGAGAGGAATGAGGTTTATTATACCATTCTAATTCTGGCCGTCGGTGGTACAATGGTTGGTGTGCGGGATTCTTGTACATGAGAACGGTTTGGGTTAGCACCTGGTCCAGGTTATCCTACGAACATTTCTTGGAATCGGGAGAGTGTTCAGCGAGAGTGAAAACTCAATGCAACGATGATCGGAAAACGAATGATCACTTGACGCCTTCCATCCTTTGGTCGATTCTACACGCTGAAAAATCTGTCGTTTTTTGTTGTTTGGATGTAAATATAACGTTTCTAAATATTATTATGTTTGGGAGGAAATACGCATATGTTTCCACGTAAAAGCATATATGTTTGCCAGTAAACATGCTACTGTTTGCGTGAGTTTGGGACTTGCAAACATATAAATGTTTGAAGTGTGTTCCAAACATTTACATAGTTCCCGCAGAATATGTTTGGGAGAATACGTTACAGATGCCGTTTTTTTCAGGGTGTAAGGTCTCGTGTGTAGCAAAGGTGACTCAAGGACCTCTTGTTCATCTTTAGTAACAAAGATGGGCTCTGGCTACAAAGTATAAAGGTCAGTGGACAAAACATACTCAAAAAGTGGCTAGTGTCTATCACTTGTATTGATACTTCTCCAAATTGTGTAGCGTGCACTGACATCCGCACAAAAACGGGACCAGTTTTATTGTACTCCGCCTCATCAATAAGCTGCTTCAGCAGATTCAAGAACAGTGGTTCAGATTTGCAACTAAAAACATGTGACCATTATCTCTCTCGCAATTTGGATAAAAGATATTTGTATATACAAATCTTTCTTGGCAAGTAGACACGTTCTCGTCCTATGAGCTTGTAATCAGGGGTATTCGATCCACAAATCCTGACGCGATTTATACAGGGTTATTGAATGAAGACGAATTCGTTTCCATGTTCTGTAGCTACATGTAGCAACATGTGTAGCTACGTCCCTCTCAACGACCTTGTTGTAGCCCTCATCATCGGTGTCTTACGTTTCCATAAACTGATGCAATTCAAAATACAATGTAAATTAAAAATCCCAATACTGATTGAAATTAGCATCCGATTCCACAACCAAGCAGTTGCGTTGTGTGAGCAAATGACAATTTAAAATTTTTGAATTGTAATTGCTAACAATTCCAATTAATTTTGCAATTGCCATGAATACTTGTATAGTAATGCAAAATAAAACATCCCAATGCTGATTAAATTCAATTGTTGCAGATCATCCATCGAATTTTTTAAAATAAATGATAAATAGTTTACGGCCACTTTAACAGAATGTAAGGAATTTTTGGAATTATTTATTTCTTAATTAATGTAGATTCCTAAACATTTGGAAACATTGGTATTGTCCACCCACGTGTAGGACCATGAAATCCAATGTTAACCTTTATGCCGAACAAAAGGTTTAGTTTAAATCGGCTCTTTTCCGTTAATTAAAGCCGATTGATGTCACGCATTTTAAGTTGGCGAAAGGTCAAGGTTGAAGGCTTTTACTCCGAACTCAAAGAAAGTCGTTACTATAAACACAATGGATATTTTGCATGGAGAGATAATAATTTTCCAATGACCTTGGGACGGTGGTAATGATCATTTGTTATGACGAAAGGACTACAGCTTGCAACTAAATGCTCAAAGGAAGATGTACACTCAGAAAAATTATATATGTTAGACAGTTTAGATTCGGTGGCGGTAGTAGGTGGCGGACCTACTTAAACTTTTTAGTCCATTGTGGTACCACGGGCTAACGGGATTGTTCGGCTTACCACTTGCTGGACTGGGGCTGTTTCCGCTTATTCGCCGGGAACTTATACGCCCGGCTAGCTGGATGACTCCCTTGTGCCACTTTGTGCCGGGGGTGAACTCGTCCGGCAACGCACATTGTGGTATTTCTTTAAGGGAGCACTTTCACCACACTGAGGGCTACAACCCAAAGAAAAATACTTTCTTTATTTTATGTTTTTATTTAAAATTCTTGTTATTTTTCTGGCCTTTTGCCTGTTGCTCGTCCTGCCGTTGTTTTTTTTATTTTAATTAACCCTAGAAAGATAACCTTATTTTTTTACACATAAAAGATAAACATACGTCTTAAAGACGTATGATAGTTTGAGGTCTAATTAGTAAAGGTTCCAAAATGTTTTAAAATAATTTTAGTTTCACATTAATAAGATTAAGTCTTGCTCTATAAAGAAATGTTATCTACAGAAAAGCCCTCAACTTTTAAACTGGAAAACCGACCAACAGTATTTCCCTTAAAAATCAAAGAAATAAATAAATGCTTATTTGTCATACGTCTCAGAGACGCACCTTATCTCACTAAGGTTAAAACAAAAAACAACAAAAAAAAAAACTCGCGGGCTGATGTGCCTGTTGCTGCTGCTAAAACGTTTTTTAGATCTATACAAAACGTAAACATCACGGGCCACACATCAAATTCTTGACGCCGTTGAATAAATGCTTTACAATCACAAGCAATTCGTTTCTCAACGCCGCTGAGCGACATCAACCGCTGATGCAATAAAACAGGGATTAAACACTACCTCCATTGGAGAATAACAAAGTTTACTCCAAAAATGAAGCATTTATTCCAAGTTCATAAAGTAGTAGGATTCCAGAGTAGACATTCTCCTGCTGGTTAGTACTGGACATGTGTTCAGAGGATTCTTTCTCTTCAGTACAGCTTTTCCAAATGCAGGTATTATACCATCACAACTGCCTATCAATTGTTGGCCAGATGTATGTTACGCGTGCACAATCTGTTCCCTTGTCTACTCTTCCTGCATCATCACATAGAAGCGTTCACGCAGAATATATTTAAAATTCGCTAGGGCATGGTCATACATGCCTATAATGTAGTCCTTAGTTTTTCCAGCTCATCCGTTCCGCAGTTCCCCGGAATGCTCCTCTTCTCCGGCAACTACAAAATGTGAATATTGTACTGCTGAGAAATCTGGTTTAGAGGTCTGCGATGGTCCTGTTGAGTTCAGGAATACTATAGGGTTAGCAAGAACATAACTTCGGTTTTCTCATATAGATGGCGCTTTGGTTATTTGCTTTGGATTCAGTGGAATCTGTAAGGCAGTGCCTAGTCTGGCAAGCTAATCCACTCTGTTGTTTCCCGGAATGGATCTACATGAGGTGAATATCGTACTGCTGGGCCCGTTAAGAGATCTGCGGCAGTCCTGGTTAGATGTTGAATTCAGGAATACTGATTCCAGGGACTTTATGATCGCCTGACTGTCCAAGAAGACATTGACCCAAATAGCAGCTGGACTATTATCCCTCAACCAGTCGGACACTTTTCTAATAAAAAATATGTCCACATGATTCACGCTAAAATAATCAGGAATTTAACGACCTATTCGTGTAGAAATTCATATATCCCTGTATACCAGAAACTCCTTTGTTCCAGGAATCCCTTTCCGAAATGAGGGTGTGGTAATTCCGATCGAGTAATGGTTCCGCTTTCCAGTAGACGAGAAGTGCACAAATGTTGGGAGTACCTTCTGTAACCGTTCCATGGCCCAATCCGACCATTCCCAATTGTGAGAGTTACCTTAATCTTATGGCAGACGTGGAAGCAATCTGCCTCTCATTAATGTCCACCTGCAACGAATATAACATTACATTCAGTGCATCTGTGGCAGTGGTGCGGAGAACACCCGTCATGCACATCGTCGCCATTCTCTGAACCCTAGTCAGTAGTTGACAATATGGGATTTTCTCGACCACCTGCTACCACACGATAACCCCCCCAAGAGCCTCACAACGGCTGTATAGCTCCAGTGAAAAATCCTCGGAGATAGTTCCGATTTACAACCTATAGCTTTCTAGCAGGGTTTTAGCGCAATGGTCGCCTTTTTCAGTATGTTGGGTATAAGACTAAGCATGCAGTCCAAATTAAACCCAGGTATTTGGCACACTGTGCAAGCACAATTTTAGAACCATCCAACGTGATAGGTATTTTATACCCACGGCTAAAAGGGTTAGCTCGCTCTTGGTCGGGTTAACAGATACCCCATTTTCACCCGTCCATCTGCCCAAAATCCGTAATCTTCCATGGAAAATGCCCCTTAGACTACTGGGATACTTGCCCTATACAGCCATTGTCACGTCGTTTGCCATGTCACGTCGTCTGCATAAGCAATAATTTGGTAATTTTGGTTTCGAGAGTGAAATTACACCATTTGGGTTGAATTTCAATAGAATCGTGCCTCTTGCAGTTGTTGTCGGACAATTTCAAACCGTTGCCCATATTTTGAAGTTTCTAGCTATTAACACAGGAGCTCTTCTAATATCATTGGTTGTTATGCTCCCATATTCATCAACATCATATCTCTGAAACAACTATATCTGAAAACTCACGAAACGTTGGAGTGGACGAAATCACTATTGGAAGTTGTTATTGTATTTAAAAAAATATCGTTTGACGGCCGAATTTGCTGATATATTTGACGTATCGTCTTTCCAATTATATGAATTGAAACAACAACTAAAATCTAGTTATCATGTTTCATATTATTTTCATCGGAAACCTCGTAAACATTTTTTCTCTCTGTGCATAATTAACACAATGAAAAGGCTGTTACACTTTGTTTGCCAACCCCACATCCGGAGGACGGACGGACATACTAGCTTTGTGTGGATTCTTCCTCATTTAACGTTGTTGTTTATCAGTTGAGTGACTTATTAAATGCAGAAACAATGAGCAACATCCACAACAACAAAAACATTCTTAACAAAAAGTCATGTCATCGCATTGAGCGGAAACGGTTTGCATCTGATTGTGTGTGTGCGGTTGGTGAGAGTGTTCAGTGGCAACCTTGTCATCCGACTTGCTTTATTTTGTGCCTAAAATTATGCAACATGATAATGTATGAAATTGTAACTAGCGGACAGTGCTGCCAGTATGTTGTACGACATATTATGGTAACATTTCACAGTAATCCCGCAACACAGACCAAGATTAGGGCACTTCGAAGGTTAACTGCGTTAACGATTAAGAAGAAGGTCAATGCTAACCTACCAGCGGAAAACTGCGGTCTAAATGAGGCATAAAAACATTGCTAAACAGAGATTAACACTGATTTTGCGTGTCATTAAAACCTCTAACCAAACTGAGGGCCAACACAAACTAAGGAGCTACTATTCGTAAATTGTGTCAAATTTCAGCAGGTCCCGAAGGCCAGCACTTGTTTGTTATGCCCATAAAATTAAGTGTATAAAACAGTATCAAATTTTGACTAAGATATTTCCGTTCAGCAGAATTTCAATTTCTTTAGGAAAATTATCAAATTTACTTGAAAATGGGAAATCTCAATTTGATTTGGATTTTCCTTAGTATTTGCTCTTTCACTTGTGCGAGTTTCTCATTTATTCGGGTCTTTTTAATATAACTGATAATTCTTATTCATTCAAACAATATTCCTCTCATCTCTATTGAATACAGATAATATAGTTTTTAAAAAGTTTTTACAAAATGGATTTCAAAAACATCCCCAATTTGTACAAAACTGGTAAAGCAAGTAGCCGCCAACCTAATTTTTCTGTTGTGGTGTAAACGGCAAAGATTAGAGAACAAGGTTATCGCTAACCTGGCCGCGATAAACGACGGTGTAAATGCGTTATAACAGTCTTAAAAATTTTATTATACTCGACAATATATTATTTTACGAGTTTGATATCAAATGTCTCTACATTCGACTGAATTTAGTCACCACAACTGAAATTCGGTTGAATCAACCTTGTTTCATAACTGATTCGGTTGTGACAACTGGGACTTCAATTTAATTCGTTATGTCAAATAAATTTTCAATAATTTTAAATTTTCAATATTTTTAGAAATTTGGTATCAATTTCGGTTGCAGCAACCGAATATTGATTGCATCAATTTGGGATCAACAACCAAATTTTACATCAATTCGGTTTCTACTTTCGAATTTGGCAACAATTCGGTCATAACCACCGAATTTGGTCGGTTGCCATGTCCGAATTGGCCGTGAATTCAGTTGCTGTACCCAAAGTTATCATGAATTCTGAAGGGACAACTGACTTCGTTTTCAATTTGTTTACCACAACTGAATTCTATATATTTAAAAACTGACGTTTACAATTCTAGAAACAAATTAAACAAGCTAAGAAGAATTTACAATTGTTGCGGTCTCGGTGATATCAAAATTTGTTTGTGGTTATTAGGAAAGATAATTAAAAATATTGTAATTTTTGTTTCTGCGTTAAAACGTTCTATTTTGAAGAGTACCTCCACATTGATCAGCGTGCAGTACAAGCAGACATCAATAGGTTAGTTTTTCAAGGTCGGTCGTGTGCATACATGGGTATTTTAAATTTGCATTGGATTTTAATCTACATTACTTTATCTAATGGAAATGCACAATAATTGTTATTTTATTTAAATTTTGAAATGCAGGTTGTGGAATCAGATACCAATTGTAACGAAATATGGGAATGTTTTTAATTATTTTGAATTTGTTTGACTGCTGGCAATTCTGGTTTTAAGCAATTGTATATGTAGAGGTTTGTGGCTTCGATAGGTATTGCCTCATGGTACTTTCAGATTCATAAACCTGTACTGTATAAAATATTTGAAAACCAAAATAACCAAATATGAAGGAAATGCTTTGAAAATAAGTCGAAAGGTAATTCAAATTAAACTACAAATTAGAATTGTAATATAACCTCTATTTCAGAAGTGATTACCTATAGTGATAATCTCTAAATTCGGTTTGGGCTAATTCGGTCGCCTCAAACTAATTTTTCTGTGAGTGTATTTGAATTATACAATAAATATACAAATAAGTAGAGATATCAATTTCTGTGAAACGTGATTTAAATATTTTTAGAATTACGGTTATGGCCGGATCCATCCTATTATTCATATTCATACGACGATACTCGTAATTCTCTTACATATAAAATATAATTTATATTCGAAATGATAATATCCAAGTAAAAACCCAGCGATGATTTCCAACAACTCATGATGGAGTTGAATATTGCCAAGATTTACATAAATGCATCAAGTTGCGATGGGCAACTTAAGGGATTATATAAATTGCATAGACGGATATTATACGAGTATATAAGTATGTATCTTAAAGTCAATGCGATTATGTGGAAATCACTTGTATGCATATGTATAATTATTAGGGTGCTTAGTTAAAGGCGATGTTCAAAAGCCCGACATTGATACATTTGAAAAGTGGACAGTTAGAAACGGTTGATACCTTCAGAGTCTACTGCACCTGTTGTAATGGATTTCATTTATGGAATTGTTTTGTTGCAACTTGGAAATTTTTGATCATTTGAGTCATTGTACAATCGGGTACTCAATTTTTGACAGCACAAATTAAAGGCCACGAGGTTCAATATCTTCAATTTAAATGTTTGTCCTAAATTTTCTTTTGTAGCCTTCTAGTAGCCTTCCATATACTTACGTGGAAGCATTCACGTGTTTCCCACAAACCTACATATACTTACGTGGAAACATATGAGAATTTCCTCCCATATACATATAATATATACAATATATATACATATAATCCTCCCATATACATATAAATTTAGAAAAGAATTATTCTTCGATTTCAATATATATGTATTATTTATTATAATTAATTTTAACAATATAAATCCACATTTATAAATAATTAATAGAAAAACTGAATAGATTTAAAACGGGCCTTTTTACATTTATTTGCATTGAATGCATTATTTGTTTTTTTTTCATGAAATTAGAATTTGCTGCTGTTTTACTTCTCCTTTCTTTGTTGTCTCTCACGTTTCTGTTTTCAGAAGGTTTCAGCTATGCGTTGGTTATCACTATGCGCTGGTACACAAACAAGATATTTATATACAAATCAAGTTCATGCAAGCCATGTGTGGATTAATGATTTGTGTTTTTTATTACACTTCTTTCACAAATAGTCCGCCGTTCCGATTTTCTCAGTAAAGGCTCGGACAGACAAAGGGTTTCTCGTTGTTGCCCTTTTCAGTATCTTTGCTCAAAATCGTTTCTCACTTTGATAGCAAACATACATATATACGAAACACATACATAAAACCCAAAGTAACATCACAAACCATTTAACCTTCCCAGCCTTCTTTTAATCTTTTTTCACTGATCAAGCGCTTTTGATATCCTCTGCCCGATGAACCATTGAGGACTGAATACATGTAAGAAAATAAGAAACACTTCATCTGCAATTTACACGAATATTCAGGAATATTTATGAATCACTGACTGAGAGTATAATACAAAAATACAGATACACACTTAGAAGATAGACTGACTCCTTGTCCCTCTTTTATTCTCTTGCTCTCGAGAGACAGTGCAACAAACACAGCTGTATTTGTATCACAAACATAAACATATTAGTCATTGTGCCTCAAACATGTAATATTGAATAGCAAACACAATGTGTTTGGACACAAGTATATTATATTTGCGACAAGTTCCCAACACACTTTATATTTGTATCCAAACAACAAAAAAATATAGATTTTTCACCTTGTATCTCTGAAGTGCTTGCTTAGCCCGAAATAACACCTGTTTGCTAGCACAATTCTCCGTTTGATTTCTAGGCTGACGTAATTGCTCCTGTTTACGGCAGACCGAGGTAAATTTATTCGTCTCTTGCCTCGAAACTACTATAATGGTTATCCAAGTTCCTCCAATTGGGCGAATGTTCTGCTTGTCGAAAACATGTATTTTGTCTTGTCCCCGTTTACTGTCAAACACACGTTTGTTGATTCCTTCTCAATTCTCGAAAATACTGACTTTTGCTGCTGATAGTTCTATTCGTGTTGACTGCAGCTTTTCTCACCATGATCTCAATTAATATGTTGAAGAGATCGCATTATGGGGTATCACCCTGCCTGAGGCCTCGCCTCGTAGTAAATGGTTCGGTGAGATCTTTACCAATCTTTACTGAGGATTTCGTGTCGGTCAGTGTCATTCTACAAAGGAGTGTCAGCTCCGACATAGCTTAGTACAGATTCCCCTCTATCAGGCTAAGTGAGCCTAACACTCACAGAAAAATTCGGTTGAGACAGCCGAATTAGCCGTAACCGAATTAAGAGGTTGTCCCAACCGAATTAGAGGTTGACACAACCGAATTAGAGGTTGACACAACCGAATTAGAGGTTGACACAACCTCATTAGAGGTTGACACAACCTCATTAGAGGTTGACACAACCTCATTAGAGGTTGACATTAGACCTCATTAGAGGTTGTCACAGCCGAATTAGAGGTTGACACAACCTCATTAGAGGTTGACACAACCTCATTAGAGGTTGACACAATCTCATTATAGGTTGTCACAGCCGAATTAGAGGTTGTTACAACCGAATTTAGATAGTGTCACAAATTAATTATTAACGTTTTTTATTATTAAATTATGATTTATTTTCCTGTATTCTTATAAAAAATGCTAAAAGCGAGAAAATAAAGTCATACATATTGGGTAATCTATATAATAATAAATTTGTTGTACATGCCTCTTCCGACCTTTTTCAAGTCCCGGCCATCACGGGACACCGCACTAATTCTTTTGTATACAGACGACTGCAACACATCTCACATGACCGACCATGAAAACTTGAAAACTGTTGATATCTGCTTCAATAATTTCTGCAAAATAAGACGTTTTAATACAAAACATATTTTACTTACCTTTCTTAATAACAGCAAACAATTTTGAAATTTTTTCAATTCTTTTTAAAATAACATTTGATTATAGAATTTTAAACGTCGTATGTTAAATACATGACATTAGGTCGTGGTAACCGAATTGAATATGAATTCGGTTGTACCCACAGAATTCATGAGAAATTCGGTTACATCAACGGAATTGATGACAAATTCGGTTACTACAACCGAATTAATGCTAAATTCGGTTACCGCGACCGAATTGATACCAATTTCGGTTCTTGCATCCGTATTTATTTCAAATTCGGTTGTTCCAACCGAAATTTTAGAAAATTTAGTTGACTGAACGAAAATAATTGGAGATTCAGTTATCACAACCGAATCAAATACGAAACGGGGTTGCTTCAACCGAATTTCGGTTGTGGGGACTAAATTCGGTCGTAACAACCTCAATTCGGTTGTGGCAACCTCAATTCGGTGGTAACAGCTGAATTTATGGTTGCTACAACCTCTTTTCAAACAATTAGTTCTCTGGGTGTACAAAGAGGTGGTAGGTGTCGATTTGTTTTTCGTGGGTTTTCTACAGGATTTGTCGTAATGTGAATATCAGGAAGTTCTACGTCGCTTTGACTCAAAGGGGGCAGTCGACATTATCATCTTGTAGTTTTTGAATTCCCTCCTAAGCATTTAAGTCTCCTGGGTCACTCAAGGAGTTTGCTAAATAAACGGTAATTAACTTTGTGACTGTTTCACTTCATTGGATTCACTAATAATTTAATATTGTATGCGCATCCATGGTCCATAGTTTTAAACGCCATTTGGAGCAAAGAGAGCAACTTTAGCCAGGACTTCAAACATCTTAAGGAACATTGAAATTAATTTTTAATATACGTGTCTTCTGTTTTTCTAAGTAAAATCCAAAACTCTAACAAAACTCGCTCCCAAACTGTCAAACCAATTTTCTAATAAAAGAAGAGGAACAAGAAAATACCCTCTGGAGAGCTATTCATTTGAATGAACCCACAAAAGGGACCATAACAAACTGCAAGATGAGGAGAAACTTTTTTAATATGTAAAGCATACGAAGCGATGGCTCACCATTTTGGCAGTGTGTCAGGATGCTACATGACCATGATGGTCATTTGTGGACCATTAAAATTTAGCAGTGCAATAATGAACATTGTACAAGTACAAAGAAAGTGTACAATATTTATATATGTACCTCATTCCCACCCTCAAACAAAAAAGGAACATGAAAAGCTACAACTAATTGGAAAATATGTCGGTAATGTGGCAGAAAATTGAAAAACATTTTCATTTGCCACAAGTTGTGGATTTTAAGCACCCACTTCCTTGCCACTTTTGAGTACAACTTCCATTATGTCGTTTTAAGAAAGTGCATACATAACTATATTTTCAAATCCTATCAAAAGAATCCGACGCAGTGTTGCCAGAAGGCGTCATAAAAATTATGCCAAATGACCAAAACCATTTTGCAAAATAGAAAGAAATTATGCTAAAAAAACACCAAAAAAAATTGTTAAAACAAATTATGCTAAAATTAAAAGAAATTAGATTTTTTATAAATTTTTGCGTTTGTGTATATTATTTAGTGCCTACACGCTGGAAAATAACGGAGCCAACAATATATTGCACGAAACATGTACATGTTTGCAGGCAATGCTGTCGTTTTTTGTCTCGTTTTTGTTTTAAGTGGGTTTCAACAAACAAAGCCACATTTGAGTCTAAAAATCACCTATTAAAGCCTATTAATCATTGTGTCATTGTGTACTTTGAATAGCAAACACAATGTGTTTGGGCACAAGTATACTATATTTGTGACAAGCTACAAACACGTTATATTTGCATCCAAACAACAACAAAATACAGATTTTTCAGCGTAACTAATCAGTGAGTGAAAACTGGAAAGCGCACAGCTCAGTGATTGTGAGCCCTTCATGGGATGTATTGGGAAACAATTTCTTTTATTTTTTATTTACTAAGGGTGGGCCATTTAATATTTGGCACTTGAATCCCCCGTTATTTCGAAGCAGATGGCTAATTTGACATTTATGAAGTGACAAATTATTAGTTAGAGGTTAGAATTTTATGAAATGGTCCCCTTTACGCTGGAAGAAAATTTGGAAAATTAAAAACTTTCTTGGAAAGTTCTGAGTCTTGAACTTAAACTTTAAGAAATTTACGACATAAATTCGAAAGAAATTGAGGGCCATCAATGTAGTTGTGGATCAATTTATGGAGCAAGTTCGTCACTCCGGGTCCGGGTTGAGCAAAAGATGCGTGCTCGTCCAGTGCACTCAATGGAATTATTCACGCTTTAGCTGAAAGTGTGCTCGAACAGCCATCAACATGAACTCGCCACCGTTCGCAGCAATTGAACATTTCTCGCACTCCTTTACGCAGAATTTTGAATAAAGACCCTTTTATGAAGGCTTATAAAGCATAATCAGTTCATGAACTGAAGCCTCGGGATCATCTGATGCGTTTTCGCTTCGCGTGAATGGATGAATCATCTTTTCGGATGAAGCTCAGTTTCGCCTCGACGTTAACAAACAAAATTGTCGCATTTGGGTCTCGGAAAATCCACACGTCGTCGAGGAGGAGCATAGAGAAATAGACAAGAGTCTATATCCCTCTCTTTACGTTCTCGATGACGACGAGGTAGTAGGCCAGTTCATCGAGTTCGAGTTGCTGTTGTGTGTTACTAGTTGGTTGACCATAAAACGGAAAGAAATAAAAGGGAATGCGTATTTTCGTTCGATGCAACCAACATTAAACATAACTTAGCTGTCATTAGTATCAATCAAACACTATTTAAACTTAGTTTGCTTCCGGTTTCTTATCTCTCTCTCTCTCTCTCTATCTATCTCTCTCTATATATATATATCTCTCTCTCTCGCCTGTCTACTCTGTTTCTCTTATCAGTTTCCTCCTACATCGTCGATCAGCTGTGTCATGGATATCCCAGAGTAGCCGATGCATCTACAACGGGTGACTGTTTGGTGTGGGTTTTGGCATGCCGGCATCATACGTCCATTTTCTCTCGAAAAATAGCAAGGAGCAGTTGCTAGCGTCAATAGATTTCTTATTCCCAAATAGGATGTCATGGACGATATATGCTTTCAACAGAACGGCATTACGTGTCATACAGCCAACGGTACAATCGATCTTTTGCGCAGTGTGTTCCAAAACCACATAATCAGCCGAAACTCGGAAGTCCTTTGGACGCCTGTCAGCTGCGATTTGACCCCGTTAGACTATTGTCTCTGGAGCGCTTTGAAATTGAGCGTTAAGCAAACAATGCCGAGTCCACATGGACCTTAAACACGAAATCGACGCTGACGTTCACGAGATAGGGGCCCAAAATCGAAAATGTGCTGACAAATTGGGTAGATCGAATGAGGTACAGTAAAGCAAGTGGTGAAAGCCACTTGACCAATGTTGTGTTTCATTCATAAATGTCATTGTTGGTCCTTAACGGTAAATGCATAATTTTGAAAAAATGTATTAGAAATTCCAAATTTGAATGTTTCTTAGTTTCAAAGGTTTGGTAATGGCTGGGAAGATATCGGCCTCTAAGGCCGAAAACACAGGGTCAGTGAAAACGTTTTTAACACATGAGACAAGAAAATATATTGAAAACAGGTTGCGTTTTTCACTCTTTGGTGTGTTTTGGCTCATAAGAAGAGTGTGTTACGATATTGTTTCATCAATCAAAATAACAACGTCCGTTGTGTTTTCAGTCTAAAGCCCCGTATTTAGTTCTTCCGAAATTTTCATCGCCATAAGAAATACATGTGTAAAAAATAACGAAAATTTCGTGAACCGAAAATTTTGATCGCTTTTCATTTGATTGGTACTCAGATGTTTTCGACGCATTTCTCCCTAGCGTCATATCTTAATTATTTCATACTTTTTCCATACTTTATGCAAATTTACCTAATCATCTGTGGAATTTCTATAGTTATATACAATACCTTCATCAAAAAACTACCCGTATATTGAAATATTCAATGAAGAGAGTAAGAGAGAGAAAGAGAGCAGAGAATGATTAAGGTTTCACTCGTCTTCGTTTTTGTGAAATATTTGCAAGATGAATCAAAGAACTGTGGTAACTCTCCGCAAGAAAATTTTCCGTTTAGAGATAAATGACAAAATTTCTTACGAAAATTTTCCAAGAACTGAATACGGAGCTTAAAGGTTCGATATGTCTTCAAATATATACATGTTACAAGTTATTACATTACATGTTACATTGTTACATTATTGAAAGAAAAATATAAAAAGCTTGGAAAATTTGTGGATGCTAAATTGTGCAGTATCTAAAAAAGTTATCATACTTTTTTAGATAGTTTTTTTTATAGTTTGCCACTTATAACTTTTTGGAATATTTTGGAAAAATTTCGCTAAAGTTATGCTTAAAAACATTTAGCATCATGATTCAAAAAATTTATGCTGAAGCCAAAAAAAACTGTGTTAAAATGTATTGTTTATGATGAAATGGCAACACTGATCAGATGTTATTTTATCGTTCCCGTCCCGATCTCATTTCCCGGGCATTCGCAATTCCTTTCATTGAAAGCAATTTAGAGAAATTGTTGCATACATCTGGGGAGTGTGTAGTGCATTGTGGTTGCTGGCAAATGTTTAATATTCCAAATGCAATGCCACAGCGCCTTAAAGTATGCTATTTAATATTCTTAGCTCGATTAATATGCATGAAGAAAACGGAAAACCACAATCGTAATCGGGTTTATAGTTGTGTTACGAGTTGTGATAAGATGCTCAGAAATAGTTACAGGGTTAGTTAGAATTAACTACATACGTACGTATCACAAATTGATTTAAAATTTTCTTAATTTACAGGAAAATTTCTAAAGTTTAAATTTTCATTTATTTCAATATATGTATTATTTTTTCCTAAATTAAAATAAAAAGTAATTTATTTTAAATTTCATTTAAAGCGATCTTCAGCGAAACTAAAACGAGGCTTCTGTTCTAGTATTTTCCGATGAACGCACTGGACGAGCACGTACACGAGTTGTTTCGCCTAACAAGGATCCGGATTGACGAACTCGCTTCACAAATTTAAGTCTGATTATATTACAGAAAGTATTAATCAAGATGTATCAATTACAGTTGGAAGAGTTAGAACAGCTGATTTAAATTTGTTCTTGTCGTTATGGTCCGACCTTCTCATATGCTGTTTATACCAATTTCTAGGATGTATCTAGTGCAGGTGGTAGCGTGAAAACAGCAGAATATATTTGTTCTTGTTTTTGTGGTTGTTGCTGAAAATTACAACAATTCCTCCTGATATAACCTGAAATAAATACATCTTGACAATTTCGATCAGCTCAATTTGATAAGGTCGGCTCCTGAAATGAAAACAAAATGCCGTCAATTCCTACTGCTTCTACCTTACTTATTTTGCCATGGTATCAATTAATACATTTTTATTCGTTGGTTTTTAATTTCGAGGACACGACAACGCTATCGTTTTAGTTCTAATTTGAAATTAATTTTTAAAATTGGTGGACAAAAGGCGTGCTCGATGTAAGCTACCACGGCTTGACTATATTAAACTACATAGTAATCTTGGATACAAGTTTTTAAATGCGTTTTCCAGAGGTGTGGCCGTCGGTGGTACAAAGGTAGTGTGCTCGACTTTTGGACATGAGAACGTGAGTTCGGTCCCTGCACTGACCACCTTACATTTATTTCGACGACGGCCACTTCGTTTAGAGATGGCGACACTAGCGAGTATTTGTGCATGAAAATGCTTCTCAAAATACGGTTCGAAACTGGTGTAAAACTTTAGGTCCCTACCAGTGGGTGTAAAACTAGAAAATGTACAGCTCAATTGTTGTGAATAGCTTTCCCCAATCCCTTCATGGGATGTAATGAGAAACCATCTCTTACCATACATTGAAACTTCTATTCTTAAACTCGCTTCAAGATGGAAATATAAAGCCATCTCAAAGATTATTTTGTACTCAGAAATAGTTCATTGAAATGTCGACGCAAGAAGGTAAAGATGCTCTAGCAACTATACATCTCAATTCTGTAATCCCAAATGGAGGGTTAAGCTTTAAAGTGCAACCAACGTAAAGTTAATATATACGAGTATTATAGTTTAGTATTCTCCTTAAACTACTAGCACATAAATTTCCATAAGCACTCATATGGAAGGAAGGATACAGTTGTGATTGCCATTGCAATTGCGATTGCATTCCATTCGCAGTCGCAGTCACAATAATCGCCCACACATACATGTAAAAATTCCGGTTACCACGGCGAAGAAGGACGTCATCCATTCAATGCGCAAAGGACACACATTCAAGCATGCATTCATGGTGACAATGACAACCAGAAGAATAACGAAGGAAGGATTTCAGACATTAAGAAGACACACTGCATAAATGTATACACAGATATGGGTATAGATACAAACATATATGCACATTAGAGTGGCTCGCTTTGGAAATGTTTTTTTCTTTTCTTTTGTAAATTTTATTCCATTTTATCTCAAAGG
Organism: Phaonia tiefii; assembly: GCA_963931995.1. Lineage (NCBI taxonomy): Eukaryota > Metazoa > Arthropoda > Insecta > Diptera > Muscidae > Phaonia > Phaonia tiefii. Next base: position 11,821,367 of record OZ008370.1, on the reverse strand, counting down.
CAAACGCACTTTCCAAGCATTTGTTCGCTCCATGTAAGCACGTTTACCATCAACATTACATTTTTGAAAACATAAGGTATGGACCCTCCAAAACGTACCTGACGTTTCCCCTACGTGTGTCACTTTTTCTGATCCGTTGCACACTTTTTGACTCATAGAGGTCAAACCGGATCAGTTATTGTTGCTCAGCTACTGTACTATTGTTGCTCCTACCCTCTTCTATAAATCTCCTTCTCCTTTCTCCTTTCAGGAAAATTATTGGTGTCAAAACTCCTAAGGCAAACATACTTGCCTGTTGTCGTCAAAGTGTTAAACGTGATAACCCTTTGACCCTTGTATTAAAAAACCTCATATCTTCGAAATAGTATGCACAATGTCCCAAAAACAGCACAGAAACTTCAGTCGTGTTAACCGACTTAAACATACTCTCATCCTAAGTCATTGATTGGATTCGAGTTCCATTAAAAAATGTTTAGATTTTCTAGCAGCCGAAAAACCTTCAGTTACTCCAATGGGCGTGTCAAATTCTCCCATATTCAATAGCAGAATTGTATTGCTCAAGATATCATCTAATTTCCAATTTGATTAGGATATGTATTTGGGGATTATTGACAAAAGACTGTTGAGTGTACCAAATAGCAGCCCAACTTTTGTATGGGATGTACAAAAATAGGCGTGGCAAATTTGTCAATATGTAATTACACAGTAGCTACTGACTTGCCCAATACACAATTTGATTAAGATATGTTGTGGTATACGGGGGATATTGTGTCCATCAACCAGGCAGCCGTCCTACTTTTGTATGGGAAGTACAAAAATGGGCGTGGCACAATAGTTAATTTTAAATTAGAAAGTAGCCTTTGACAGAAAATTGGCCAGTACAAAATTCTATTGAGATAAGTTGTGGGTTACGGGAGATATTATAACGATCAACCCGGCAGACGTCCGACTTTTGTATGGGATGTAAAAAACTGGGCGTGACAATGTTGTCAATTTTTAATTATTTAGTAGCTTTTGATTTTGACAACAAATTTTGTATGGGTTGTACAAAAATGGGCGTGGCACAGTTGTTGATTTTAATTTACAAAGTAGCCTTTGACGGAACATTGCCCAGTACAAAATCATATTAATGTGGGTTGTGGTTTACGCGAGATACCGGGTCGATCAACCGGGCAGCCGCCCAACATCTGTATAGGAGCTACCAGAATGGCAGTGGCACAACCCACTTTCCATAGCACAGTCGCGTTTGAATAAATATTGCCAAATTCAAATTTTATACATTATGGGTTTTGTTTGGAGTTAATGCCGACCAAACAGCCGTCCACACAACTTTTGTATGGGAGGTACCAAAATGGGCATGGAAACATCACCCTTGCTTCAGTGGGTAACTGGTGTTTGACGAAATTAAGCCTAATACGTAATTTTATTATGTTCGAAATTGTTTTATGCGAATTAGATTTTCCAGATTTTGTATGGGAGGTACCAAAAAGGGCGTGGCAACCTCAAACATTTTACCCCGTTTAGTAACCAATTACAGAGAGTAACGTTTGGAAATTAATACAAATTACTAACCGCTGGTCGGACCTTTAAGAGCCTGAATTTATGCGTGAAGTCAATTTTGTAATCTTTCTCAGTAAGCAATGCGTTATTGGACAGCACCTAACTCATAAGTCCTTCAAAACACTCCATTGTATCCACAAAATGGTTACGTGTGGTATGGAGTTCTTACTTGAGGCATAATAGTACTATATTTTTTCGTCGATGAAAATGATCGTCATTTTACGGTCAATGACTTTCGTTACACGCTGAAAAATCAGTCGGATTTTGTTGTCTGGATGCAAATGTAACTTGTTTATAGCTTGTCGCAAATATAGTTAACTTGTGTCCAAACACATTGTGTTTGCTATTCAATATTACATGTGCTTGCTATTATATATGTGTTTGTGACCCAAATGTGTCTTTGTTTTTTGGAAACAGCTGAAAACAAAAACGTGACAGACAACAAAGAATCTAAAAAGCAGCACATCTTCAATTTATGGAAACGATGCTTGCAAACATATAAATGGTTCCTGGAATATGTTGGTGGGACCGTTTTTTTACAGCGTGCATCGTGGCATGTTGGAAAATTTTTGATATGTGATATGTATTTAGTTTCAACAAGATGGTGTCTATTATAGGCGAAGAAATTCTCAAGAAATTGCCATGTTGAATGGCCACCTCGTTTACGAGATTTAACGGCGTTGGAATCCTTTTTCTAGGGGATCGTGTAATCGTTTGCCAACATCGCTTGAATTACATGACGGTGCCTACCTTTGAGAGAAACTTCTCCACTCATATCCCGGACAGTTAGGATTGAAAGAGACGCCTACCACGATGTAGAAGGTAAAGATGTGGGTCTGCATCTTACACAAAGGCTACCACATTATTGTTGCACCATGTCTACCAGACCAACCAGACAAGTCATGACAATCAGCGAGAGCTTGATGTCATAAACTAAAGATTAACTGTTGCAAGAGGTCAATAAAACAAAATTGGCAACTACGATTATGGCTTGACAAAATAAAAATATATAGAAATCATTTCACTCTAATGCTCATAGTCATATTTACCCATACACTTGCGTATATCCTTTTGTCAGGATGCTATAGTGATTTTAGTCACATTTTTTCTTTTGTCACATTTGTTCTTTTACAACGTATAGAGATCTTGGATATGTGAATATCAAGCACAATGTTACAACAACTCTATTGGAAACAAAAGATGAGGGGTGGTTAGAAATTGTCTTGGTTTGAGCAGAATATCAAGCGAAATCAAGTTATGGTAGTCCGTGGGCCCCAGGAATTGAGCACAATTTATAGCAAAACCAAGTTGGGAAAGTTCTTGGTCGCCAGGAATCACGCTCTAAGCTTCGGTATGAAAATTACCTTTGCTACAAGATGATCTAGAAAAACAGGGTATGTCCTCGAATGGCAACTCAACTTAGTGAATATATTACGTCTTACATAAATAACGAAAACCCTATCCGAGCGATTGGTGGCGAGATTACTCACACTCGACCATGAGCGCAACAATGTGACCATGAGTGTTTAGGGATGTTCAACCGCAATCCGAAGGAGTTTTTGCGACGTTTCGTAAGCGTAGATCCATCACAACTGCACCAGGTGCAGACAAAGAAGTGGTTGAAATGCTCGTTGAGGGACATTACATTGATGGTCGGATGGGCAGAATTTACTGTCACTAAATCTATGAATCAGAAATTGACCTAAAGGGTGACCAGATAAAAAGGATAGGAGAATAAAACAGCAAAAGTGTGAGGTATCAAATTGATTCTGGCTTTGTTTTGAAGCAACATTCATGCCATTGTATATGGAATAGTACATCATTAAAATGGCCACCTCGGCTTTGCTGGCAGTGCTTCAAGCGGTCGGTGCAATTTTTCATGACTCGGTTTAATATGTGCGTCTCGAGTGTTTGCCTCGAACTCGTCCAAAGTGGTTGGCTTGTTAGCGTAGACTAAGGATTTGTCGTAGCCCTAGAGAAAATAATGGAGGGGTGTGTAGTCGCATGATCGCGGCGGCCAATTGATGAACGCTCTCCGTGAGATAACCTAGTCTCCAAATTGTTTCATCACAACTTTGTGCGTTGCGTCGCTTGTATGGCATGTAGGATCATCTGGTTGGAACCACAGCACTGAAATATCGCTCTATACCAAGAACAATTGACGGTAACTGTGTCTCCTTCGTCATTTCGAAAGAAATAAAGCCCGATGATGCAGCGATGCTAAAACTGCACCGAACAGACACTCTTTGTGTATCCCGGGATGCTTGGTCGAGCACTTGTGGATTGCATTCCCTTCAATAACGACAATTTTGCTTATTGACATAGCCAAAAATGGGTCTCGTCCGAAAACATAATTTTTTGACCAAAATCCGAATCTCTGGCCAACATTTCCAGTGCGTAGTTGGCGAACTCACGGTTATCATAGAAGTGTTTACGTACGATATAACTTTTGCGTAACAACCCTGTAATTGATTTTGCTTACGAAATTTTCGCAAAGCGCTGAGTTCCAAGCAAATGAAAAGGGCGCGAAGTTTTCGGTTCGCGAAATTTGCGTTAATTTTTATACGCGACTTTTTATGCCAACGAAAATTTCACAAGGACTGAGTACGAAAATTCCACAAGTAAAATAATATATACATCCAGATTTCGGCAAAGAAGTGATAGGATTCTCCGGTATTTTCTACAATATCTAGGTTTGCCCTCAATAAATTATAAAACTCGATTTGAAACACATATAAAATGAACCAAAATATATAAAAAAAAATCCAATGAGTGTTCGAACTCACGGGCGATGTGTTAACACCTTTTTGTTACACGGTACCTGTTCGATTTCTATAAACACATTTGTAAATGTTACATTGGAAAATAAAAAATAGCGTTCAATCATATGATGACGTTACATTTAAATAATATTAATACTTAATATTATTTAAAGACCAGTGCAAGCCCATGTGTCGTTATTTTCTTGCTTAATACTTTTTGTTTTATTCCCACAAAAAACAAAGAGAATGCAAATCAACATACGCTACACAAGTTCACACAATTTTCGTTGCTCTCTTGCTATCTCATTTTATATGCGTATACCACGCCATTATTCTCATTGCTCTGAGAGTGCTCCGCACCCACACAATACAACTATTCGCTGCCGCTACATCAGTATGTATTTGTTTCGCAGTCAGACAATCTGTGTTTCACAGTCGGACAAATCTGTGTTCTATATAGGGGTGGGTCGTCACCCTTATCATTTACTTACTTATCCGGTCACGAACAACCCCGAGGGGTCAGGGACCTTACAAAACGAAGGTAACATATTTCGCCAACCAGTTCGATCTTTTGTTGGCAATACCAAGTCGGACAATCTGTGTGATCGTAGTCGAACAAACTGTGTTTGTATGTATTCAATTTGTGAATTTAGGCCGTACCCGCGCCTATAGCTGTTAACACATCAAAAACTTTCCCGGCACCCCTCGTATATATACGGTAGATACTAGAAGCAAATAAGTATGTTCATCTTTGTTGTCATGTTGTCTTAACTTGTAGCTCAACATAATGCTAACCAAAATAGGGCAAACGGGCCAAATGGTATGAAGTAATAATAGACTTGAAGCTTGATTGTTGTTATACTTATACTCTCGCATTTCATACTTAGTCTTGTCTAAGAATCTTCACCCACCCACATACACGCACATATGTGTCATATTCAAAAGTATGTGGTTTACGTGTGAGTACATGCGTTTGCCAGGCTAAGTCCTCCCGTATTCAGCTCAAATGGAAATTTTGTTCACATAAGAAGTACGTGTATAAATAATTACACAAATAACGGTCATTTTTCATTTGCTTAGGACTCAGCTCTTGGCGAAATAATAAACTCAATTACAGAGTTGTTTTGGTAAAGTTGTGGACATACGACAGCGACAGGGTGGTCATTGCTTGTGACCGAATTTTTCATATTCTGATTTCTGAATCTAAAATGTTGTACGAAGCAGAGCTATCAATGGCGTAAATGTTAGGTGAATCAGATAACTCTCTGCAACCAACATTTTTCGTAGACAGATAATTGACAAAATTTTGAATAAAAACGTTGTTACAAGTGAGTACTTCTCTTAAATGGTAAATTTCATCCACATTGGTTCGTGGTGAATAAGGACAACAGTTGTGGAATTGTTCACAGGATTACATTACTGGCTTGCGGTGGGTGGTGTACCCAGGATGGGTGTTTATGTGGTCGATTGCTTGAAGCTTTTTTAAATTCAAATTTCGTACCAAATTTTCATTAAGGATCTGTAAAGTTGTTACAATTTGTGATGTTTGTTAATTGTAAATTATTGCATAGATGAACACACAGTAATTGTAACAGATGATGATATAATGTTATGGATATAGAGGGTATATTTTTAAATAGTAATAAGACACCACCGATAGGAATAGGGATAGGAATTCATTTTTCGGGAAAGGAATTTATTTTTTCATTAAAAATATTGAGAACGAAATTGTATTTCTTATTTAAAACACTTGTGATAGTAAATGCATTTTGCGAACTGTTGCTATTTGTGTAATTTATACCTACACGCTGAAAAATCGGTCTTTTTTGTTGTTTGGATGAAAATATAAAGTGTGTTTGGAGCTATATTACATGTTTAATACACAATGATTAATCTGTTATAATATATGTGTTTGCGACCCAAATATATCTGTGTTTTGATACAAATACAGCCGTGTTTGTTGCAGAGCAAGGGAATAAAAGAGGGGCAATGAGAGCCTCTATCTTGTAAGTGTGTGTCTGTATTTTTGCATTATTCTCTCAGTCAGTGATTTATAAATATTCCTGAATGTATGTACGTGTAAATTGCAGATGAAGTCAGTGTTTCTTTTATTGGCTGATGTATTGCGTTTTAGTTTCATGTATTCAGTCGTCAATGCTTCATCGGACAGAGGATAACAAAAGTGCTTGATCAGTGAAAAATGAATAAAAGAAGGCTCGGACGGTTAAATGGTTTGTGATATTGCTTTAGATGTTTGTATGTGTTTCGTATATATGTACGTGTTCTACCAAAGTGAGGAACGATTTTCGGGAAAGAAACTGGAATGGGCAACAACAAAAAAGGCCTTTGTCTTACCGAGTCTTTACTGACAAAAGCGGAATGGCGCACCATTTGTGAAATATAATAAAAAAAAAACACAAGTAATTAATCCACGCTTGGCTTCCATGAACAAGATTTGTATATAACTATATTGTTTGTGTACCAACGCATAGTGATAACCAACGCATAGCTGAAACCTTCTGAAAACAAAAACTTGAGAAACAACAAAGGAGAAGCAAAAGAAAAATAAATCATACATATATATTGAAATCAAAGAATAATTCGTTTCTAAATATTATTATGTTTGGGGTGAAATATGCATAAATTTGAATGTAAAAGCATACATGTTTGCCAGTAAACATGGTACTATTTGCATGCAAATAAAAGTGAGTTTGGGAGTTGCAAACATATGAATGTTTGAAATGTGTTCCGAACATATATGTGGTTCCTGCCGAATATGTTTGGGAGAATATGTTAGAGAAGCCGATATTTTTCAGCGTGAAGAGTCTATAACATCATCAGGGCTTCAAATTTAGAAATTAAGATAATTTTTACGAATTAAAGAACCGTTTTTATAATAAATATTTCTAAAAGTTCATTAAGTTTCACCTTTCTGATCATTGTCATTCACCTAGTTAAGCTTAGGTTATGGTTAGGTATTGTCGCAGTCGATGAACGACTCACTTAGACTTATTAGTCCATTGTGATACCAAGGCCTAACGAGATTAAGCCTTACCCGACCGGAGAACCATTAACTTTGCCCCAAGGAGCTCTTATCTAGGCCTATGTGTGATAACTCTGGTCTCATGCAAAGTAGATGATCAGTGTATTCTTACTCTTCCTTATCATTACAGCTTCTGCAGAAGTCATTTGCCCTGATCTTTAGTCTCGCCGCATTTCTACCAATCAGACAGTCTTCCATCAAAACTGAAACACGCATTGATACTAGACTTGTGTCGAACTCGTTCACTAGTTCTCGAACTCGTTCGTGTAAGGTGCCCGAACATAACAATCACGAATATATTCGCCATATCGAACATGTAGATTATGTACGTGAGGGTGATGTTTGGTCACCCTAAACGAACTACATAGTTCATGAACTACCCAACTCTAATTGATACCTTGGGCCTGGCCAACGACATAAGGTTCATGGAAGCAAACCATGCAGCAAACTAAGTTTAAATACGAAAGTGTTTGGATTGATACTAATGACAGCTAAATTATGGTTTATGTTCGTTACATCGAACGTAAATACGCATTCCCTTTTATTTTTGTCCACCCAAAGAGTAGCATGCAACAGCAACTCTAACTCGATAAAATGGCCTACTATCTCGTCGTCAGCGAGGTAACGTAAAGAGGGGGATAGAGACTCTTGTCTATTGCTCTGTGCTCGAACGCGATGAAATGGCCTACTACCTTGTCGTCAGCGAAAGATCGTAAAAATACAGCTAGAGACTCACGTATTGAATAACGGCAGGGGTATCCATGACACAGTTGATCGACTATGAAGTAAGAAATTTACAGAAAACAGAGTAAATAGGCGAGAGGGCGATAAGCAACCAGAAGCAAACCATGCGGCAAACTAACTTTAAATAGTGTTTGATTGATACTATAATAAAATAAATGGTTTCCCATTACATTCCATGAAGGGATTGGGGAGAGCTTCTCACAACCAGTGAACAGTGCGCGTTCAAGTTTTACAGTCACTGATTGGGACCTACAGTTTTACGCCGGTTTCGAACGGTATTTTTGAGAAGCTCTTTCATGGCTAAATATTCGATAGTGTCGCCGTCACTAAGTGAGGTGAACGCCGTCGGAATAAATGTAAGGGATCGAACCCACCTACGCATGTACAATAGCCGCGCATACTACCATTGTCCCATCGACGGTCACTAATGATACTAATGACAGCTAAATTATGTTTTATGTTGGTTGCATCGAACGAAAATACGCATTAACTTGTATTTCTGTTCGTTTTATGTCCAACCAAAGCGTAAAATACAAAAGCAACTCGAACTCGATGAAATGGCTTACTTCCCCGTCGTCATCGAGAGAACGCAAAGAGAGGGATAGAAACTCTTGTCTATTTCTCTATGATATAATGGAATACATTTACAACTAATTTAACAGAAACACGAATTTCTGAATGGTTGTATCTTTAAAAACGCAAGGAGCATGTGTGTGGGCTGAGAAAAATTATAAGTTTTTCTAAATCTGCAAGTTTTGGATACGTTTTCCGTTTAAATTTGTTTTCTTGTTTTCTTCCTAGTTCCAATTTTTTGGGGAGACGAACTTATTAGTCATTGTCTATCTCCATTTCAAATAGCCTTTGCCTTTTACTATCTTGGTAACAAACGATAACCATTTGACATCCTCAATCAATTTTATGTGTACCTTTGAGAGGCAATGAATTGGGTCCTTTACATATTACGTTGTGTTTTCATCATTTGTGTCCTTTTACTGTTCCTTCAGATTTTATTCATATCATTTGTTTTACGACATCGGGAAAGATGGCTTAACTGAAAAAATATAAAATTTTAATTTGTATACATTTCGTTTTATTGAAATATTTGGGTTCAAGGATTAAACTCCGAATCACCAATGTCCCCCAACTACCCGCGTTTAGAGTTACACAGTGTGCCTGTGTTCCGGAAAAAGGTTGCACCAGGTGTTTCTCTTAAAGTTGTTTGTTTTGTTTTTGTTGTTAGTATTAAAAGTTTTATGTTTAACGAATTACGTGTCATCTTGTTTTGTGTCTCTTTTGTAGTTTCGAAAGTGTTTGGGGGTAGAGGTTAATCTAAAAGTTTGAAATGTTTAATTATGGTGACTTGAAGGTGAAATAAAATACAACGAAATTGGGGGCATTTCTTGAAATAACTTTATTAAATAGGTTAGAAGTAAATTGTAAAGAAATCGGGCAAAATTTGTTATTTTCAATATTAGAGTCCAAACAGAACCAAACACGCTTCAGACGACGACGGAAAAAATATATAGCGTCTAAACGAAATGAGAGAGAGAGAGCGTCTGGCGACTTTGGTTGATTTTTTTTCTTTCTGCGTCATATATATTTTCGGCTCTTTTCTGGAATTTCAAAGTTTGGAAAAATTATATTGTTGTATAGGAATTAAATTGTGTTTAGTGCTTTTAAAAATGTATTCACTTTTATTGTTCTGTGTTATTTTAACCCTTTTCTTAAATTTTCTTTTGCATTCACGTGTATGGTTTATATGTGTTGGTTTCTCTTATGATTTTCATCAACATGTGGCAACTTCATTCTCTCAACTGAGAGATTTCGTGAGAGCGCCGCCAAGAAATTAGAAAAGATTATATTCTAGCGACGAGTCGTCAGCCGCAGCGGATTTTCGTGACGATTTTTCCCTGCCATAAGAAACCTATGTAGAAAAAACGTCGTCGTCTGTAGCGTGTTTGATTATGTTTAGACTCTTTTTAAAGATTTCGAAACTCTGAATTGGATTTTACAAAAAGATGGCGAACAGTTAAAACAACCTGTTCTAAACACTTACACACACTTTCTCAATGTCCGGTTATCTTTTATCGTATAGATAAAGTACGGGTTAGCAAAATTGCATTTTCTACAACAACGTTTAACGCCGTTTAGTAGTTTATTGGAACGATAAATGCAAACAGCTGACAACTGTTGACAATAGCTGCTTTGTTTTAGTGTTATGATTTAAGTATTTAGGTTCCTAAAATTTACTTGCGAAATTCTTTCCACTGCATTTTTTTTTATTGTTTTCTGCCATAATTCGAATAAATTATACTTTGGAAAAAAACAAAAATAAAGTAAACAGCTGATATCTTACAGTGCTGACAACTATAGTCTTACATTTCATCAGGGTTGCCAGCGTAAAATATATAACATTCTATTAAATTAATTATGAGGAAAGGAAAAAATCTTAACAGGCAGTTTCAACAGAGACCCCTGTTTGCAACCGAAATCAGCTGATTCTTTTTGGAAACGTCCGATCATTTTAACCTCGAAACGAGCTAAACACGTTCAGTGACAACGTAGCCTTACCCAAAAAAATCCCTCTCAATGCTCAAAATACATCTCGCTAGATTCAAGCCGTATATTTCCGCACTTTACATTTTAAACGCACGCGCTCTTGAGTAGTTTTGAAAACCGTGCAATATAAGAAGTCGTGATTAAGTTCGTTCAGTAAAATGTATTCGCGCGTGTATATGCGGCACAGCCATTGTTGTAGAAGATGGTGTAGATTGTCCCCCATCCAGCCAAGGCGAGATTGGAACGCCAATTTCCCGGAAATACGGATAATAAAGCGGCGGGTATGGATGGGCTACCCCGCTGGACTTTTTAAGACCGGTGGCGAGGGACTGTTTGCCCACATGCATCGACTTATGTTCAGACTCTATACTTGGCGTTTAGAGTCTCAGTGTACTATGTCTTGTATTCAAAAAGGGTGATCCGTATGTATGTTCCAACTATCGAGGTATCATTCGGTTGTCCATCGCGTACAAGGTCTTATCGAGCATTTTATGTGAGAGACTAACGCCAATAATTGAAAACATGATAGGATCTTAGAAGAAGTCCACGACTGACTAAAATTATTTTTGTTATTGTTTGAATGCAAATATAACTTGTTTGTAGCTTGTCGCAAATATGAAATATTTGTGTCGAAGCACATAGTGTTTGCTATTCAATATTAACTGTTGGAGACGCAATGATTAATATGTTATAACATATGTGTTGGTGACCGAAATTTGTTAAAAACAAAACGTGATAGACAACAACGAAACAAATAAGCATCAGATCTTCAAATCATGTAATCGATGTTTCAAACATATAAATGGTTCCTACATTATGTTACAGGGTCCGTTTTTTACACTGTTTTACAACCGATTAATTTTGAAGTGGTAGATGAATTTATCTACCTTCGATCCGCCGTGAACAAGAACACCAACGTCAGCCTGGAGATAAATAGGAGAATTGTGCTTGCAAATAGATGATATTTTGGGAGCAGCCAGCAATTTTAGAACAAAGGTCTCGCTCAACGAACAAAAGTCCAGCTATAGCAGACTCTCATTTTACCTGTCCCGGGATATGGCTCCGAAGCTTAGGTCACATCGCAGGCGGATGAAAACCACCTGGGGTATTTGAGGGAAAAATTTTCCGTAAAATATAAGGTTCTATAAAGGAAAGCGACGAGTACCGACGTCGTTCGAACCACGAGCTGTAGAATTTGTATACCGATATGTCTATGGCGAATGAAATTAAGGCATATTATCAGAGTGGGTGAAGATAAAACAGCGTGAAAGGTTTTCGATAACGTACTCGAGCGAAGCAGGAGAGGATGACGACCAAGACTCCGCTGGAAAGACCAGACCGAAGAATCCCTCCTTATTCTTGGTGTTACCAATTGGGAGAAAGGATAGAACAAGCTGGAAGAATATGTTAAAATTTGTTTCTTTAATTAATATGTGTAAGACATCTGACCTCATGGGGTTGTAGAATAGCCAATAAAATTAAAGTAAAAATACTTTTTGTACTGTTGCGTACAATTTTTGTAGTTTTGTGTACACTTTTTGTATTTTTGTGTACATAATTTTTACTTATGTTAAAACTTTATACTTAAATACTTTTCTGTACACTTATTGTACTTTTGTATACACTTTTTGTACTTCTGTGTAAAATTTGTGTACACATTTTGTACTTTTGCCTACACACTTTGTACTTATACTTTTGTGTATACTTATATACTTTTGTATACACTCGTAGTATTTTACTTTTGTGTACACTTTGTGTACTTTTGCTCACATGAAACGTTTCAATTCAGAAATTAAATTTGTCAAGCTCGTATTTCGGGTTTCTTACATCCCTTGGATTACCCTTGATCTTTAGCAACTTTTGTAAATGTTTTAATTGAAAGAACTTAACTTCTGTCAAAGTGCAGCACATTGTTTCATACAACATTTAGTTTCGACTTCTTTTATTTGTTCTCTTCCATTTCATTTGGTTGTTAACAAAGACAAAATCCATCGCACTCAAACCCCAACCACAGTTCTGCAATCACATTTTTATACTATATTTCGAAGAATACAATTTATTTCGTTGAGGAAATGTGCGGAGAGCACTAAAATACTTTACACTCAAACAAGGAACTTAAATCGACAAGGATATTTTTCATTAAATTGAATTTCTTTGCAATACTTTTCGAAGCGATTGCACATCAAAGAAGAAAGGATTTTGCTTGCTCAACAACTGTTTGCTCAGTTGAAAGCAACTAAGGCTTGCATAGAGTAAATAGAGGTATAGAAGGAACATCTCTCTCATCTGGCGTTTCATTTCACACTCTTCGTTGGGAGGTAGGTGCCATAGAAACATGTTCGACGCAAATTGACTTACAGCAGGTAGAGTTACCAGAACTATTGACTTATATTTTTTATGTCGTTTTGTTAGAGAACTGTGGAAATTAAATGTATTTTGAATTTTTTTGTTGTCTTTTAGTGTTGGAATTTGTCACAACTATTTTAACACACAAACACGAATTGCTGTTGTTGTTTTCCTGTTGGATGTTTCATACTAATGCCTCTATCTGCTTTTGTTAATGCAATACTTTTCAGCATGCAACCACACCAAGTGTCGTAAATTTACTGAGAGTGATGGTCCCTCTATACCTATATATTTACTCTATGAAGGCTCACAGTGACTTTGTGTGCTGCCAAGGAGGCAGATATACTTTCGTGTTTAAAAATGTATTGCCAGTGTGTTGTAGCATATTGCAACAATGGTGCAACACTCAATTTCTTTAATACAAACGCAAGTATTGTAGTAAAAGTTTCGAAATAAGAACGAAACGTATAGTATTCAGCTGAAATATTAGAACAGAGGCGGTTGGCGAAAATTTAACGTTAAACAGTTGGAGGTACTTTGAACAAGCTGCTTTTCCAGTTACATCAATTAATTTATTTGTGCCTTCTATACTTTACCTACAATGTCCAATAGTTAGAGGTCCTTCGATCGAACCTCTATTGAAATTACATCATAATAAGTTTTGACGTGATGTTAATTTACTCGATCTTTATTTTGGCCGACCTTTGACTTCGAAATACATTGGCCGTCGGTGGTGCAACGGTTAGTGTGCGCGGCTGTTGTGCGGGAGAACGTGGGTTCGATCCCTGCTCTGACCACCTTACACTTCTTTCGACGACGGTCACCTTGCTTGGTGACGGCGACACTATCGAGCAATAAGCCATGAAATAGCTTCTCAAAAATCCGTTCGGAACTCGTGTAAAACTGTAGGTCCCAATCAGTGAGTTCAAACTGGAAAGCGCACAGCTCAGTGATTGTGAGAAGCTCTCCCTTATCCCTTCATGGGATGTAATGGGAAAATATTTATTTATTTTATACATTTGCAATTACTAAAAACAGAGAGTAATGCCACCTTGAGCTGCCATTCTTCTCATCTGACGTTTAATTTCTCACTCTTCGTGGTGCGGTCGGTGCGATACAGAGTTGTTTAACGTCAATTGACTTACGCCAGATGGAATTATAAAAATAGTTGACTTAAATTTGTCATGTAGTTTGGATAAAAACTATGAAATTTAAACATATTTTGGAAATTGTTGTTGTCTTATTGTTAGTGTATGTTTGTGGTGTATTTGTCTAACACACAAAACGAAATGCCGTTATTGTTGGTTGGTTTGAAGTAATGTCCCTATCTGGTATTATTAAAGCAATACTTTCCAACATGCAACGTCCATATGCAATCACACCAAATTTCGTCAGTTTACTAAGACAATTTAAGACAATTCAATTTAACTTACTAAGACAAAAAAAAAAATATGTCATTACTCTATGACTAAAAGAATATTCAAATATTTCATCTCACATCCTAATAAATTTGTCAAATACTGTTTAAGTTGTCAGTCTTGTGTTCACTGCAACAATTTGCAATACTTATAGGATCCTGCGATAAATGTTATATATTCAGCATTTTCAGTTTTATTGCTCATTCTTGCCATGAGTTTCAACACACAAAAGACAGCGAAAGTTTTGTAAAATGTATGATGTCCTTGTAGTGAAATTTTCTTCGCAAATTATGCAGCGCAAATACAGAGTTGCAACTTTTAATTAATTCTATTATAGTCTGCATTAATTAACTTTCGATGTAATTTATTGAAAACTGATATTAATATGAGAAAATTTAAGCTGCTATGATATTAACAAATATGTATAAAAAAATAATGGTTTCCCATTACATCCCATGAAGGAATTGGGGACAGCTTCACACAAACCAGTGGGCTGTACGCTTTTGTATAGTTGTATACTCACTGATTGGGACCTACAGTTTTTTTTTTTTTTCTCCAAGCCCGGCCGAAGGCCTGCCACACCGAAAACTTTATAGCTAAAATACTATGCCGAAGCCGTGAAGCCGGTGTTGGACCTACCCCATAGGAGAAAATCCCAAAGGCCGGCCACGCAGGAAACTGTATAACACAAAAATAACATACCGAAGCAGTTGTTGGCCTTATCCCAGAGGAGAAAATCCCTAAGCCCGGCCGATTATCGGCCACGCAGAAAGCTCTATAGCACAAAAATCTTGGTTGGTTGAAAAGACTTCAAGACAGCACGCTGTCTAGCACACTTAGGCTAAAGAAGCCCATTGTGATACCTGCAGTTTCCTCTATAGCAACTATTGACTAGTCGTCTAGCCAATTTGCCCTTTCAATGAATTTGTCTATAAGGGCTACGGTGCTAACTAAATGTGTTCCGAATATCCTACTTCTCAGTCCTGCCAGAGCAGGGCAATCCAAGAGCAGGGCAATTCGTCGTTCCTCGTCCTCTTCCATGCAGCATCTACAGAGAATGGAGTTTCTATGTCCCAATCTTAATAACCTGCCTCTTTGCAAGTTAAGTAGTTGCCTAGTCCTCTTCCTGTCCACCTGTGGCCAGAGGACCCTGGCTTGTTTGCAAGTTGAAGTAAGTCTTCACTTGTTCTTGAACATATTATCGGCCACTGCCTGATCTGCAAACGGCAGGTAGAGATTGGCATACCTTCTTTTGCCAGAAGAACCTGTGCCGTAGTAACCTGTCTAGCTAAGGCATCCTATACGCAATTGCCTGGATTGACGCTGTGTCCCGGTACCCAGATTAGCCTGATGTCAAAATACTCTGCCATCACCCTAAGTGATGAGTGGCATGTTTTCACCGTCAGGGACGTAGCAAACGTGACTTCCAGGGATTTTATGGCAGCATGGCTGTCTGTGAAAATACATATTCCCGGAGGGTCGTGACACTACTTTTCATCAGTTCAGAAACCTCCAGTATGGCGGTAATTTCCGCCTGAAATACACTACAGTGATCAGGCAGCTTGAAGGAGATATTTACATTTAGGTCCGGTGAATGGTCCAACTTTGATCCATCCGTGGAAAATCTGATACTACTGGTGTCCCCTTTGACTTTTCCAAGGTATTCCTGTTCGGAATTGTAGTCCTTAGACAAAAATCTTCAAAAGAAGGGAAAAATAAAATATATTAAATTTCGATAACTTGATAACTTAGCGAGTTATGAACAAATTTTATTTAATATTTTCGACATATTTTGAGGTATTCTACAAAACCCGGTAATATAGAAATTAGAAGGTGAGTGTTCTGTGGAAATCTTCGATTTTGGGACACAGAAATGGTGCAGTGTCACGGTGAAGTGCGAGATTGCATTGCGAGGGCGGTCCTACCGATACCAACATCAGTCAGTCAACATGGCGCGCGATACGGATGTGCCTATCGCAATCGTTTGCTCCTAAGCAATCTACGTTAAATTTTTAGAAGCATTCGGGTGTTTCTGTTGCTTTTGATGTCTTTAACTATCCAAACTATTATTTGGGCTACGTCTCTTTCTTGGGTTTATGTCGTAAGACCTCGACAATCCGTTGTAGTGTTACGAGAGTAATGTTGGCGAGTTACCAGTCCACTATAAACAAATGGTTTCCCATTACATCCCATGCAGGGTTTGGGGACAGCTTCTCACTACCAGCGAGCTTTGCGCTTTCTAGTTTTATACTCACTGATTGCGACCTACAGTTTTACACCGGTTCCGAAAGATATTTTGAGAAGCTTTTTAAGTACTTAAGTACTTTCTAAGTACTCGATTGTGTCGCCATTACTAATCGAGGTGATCGTCGCCGTAATAAATATAAGGTGAACAGAGCAGGGTTCGAACCCACATTCTCATGTACAAGAGCCGCGCGCACTAACCATTGCAAGACCAACGGCCACCAGAAGCCATACATACGCATGGCATATTTAGCAAGCTGCTCCGCCAACACCAACTCGCAATGTGAACGTTTTCGAAATATCAATCTAGCCAATATGACTATTGGTGACCTGAAGAAAATAAGAAACTGTACCGAAGCCGTCGGTGGTACATGAGGTTTACATGAGGTTCGTAGGTTCGATCCCTGCTCTGATCACGTTACATTTCTTTCCGGTGTAAAACTTGATTGGGACCTAATAAGTGAGTGTAAAAATGGGATCCTAACAGCTCACTGGTTGTGAGAAGCTCGCTCCTATCCCTTCATGGCATGTAATGGGAAACCAGTTTTATATTCTCCGTTCCGTTGTTATACCCACACCAGAATAGAAGATCCCAGAATAGAAGATCCCATAAAATTTCCGAAGCCTGAAGCCAGCATTGTTTAGCCCGGCTGCATAATGTATTTACCCTTAATAACGGGTTTTTCAATAAGAGCGCTACAAAAGTTTTTTTTTAATAAAACAAAACCGGTTTTAGATACCAGTGAAATTCTTTATTCCTGTGAAAGTACGTTCGATGCCATTATGTAAGGAACTCGATTTCTTCTGCATGGCCACCACGGGCACGCTTGCAGAAGTCCAGACGCTGAACACAATTTTCGACGACTTTCAAGCATAAATCGGCCGATACTGCTGCAATTTCACGTTCGATATTCGTACGAAGTTCATCAATCGTCGCTGGCTTGTTGGCATAGACCATAGACTTGACGTAGCCCCACAGGAAATAATCTAACGTCGTCAAATCGCACGACCGAGGCGGCCAATCGACTGGGCCATTTCGTCAGATAACACGTTCACCAAACTTGGTTTCCAATAAATTGATTGTGGCATTCGCTGTGTGTTGGAACCACATGTCCTCCAAGTCCATAGTATCCAATTGGGGCCAAAAATATTCGGTTATCATTGAACCAATGACGCCGCCGGTCCATAAACCGCACCAAACAGTAATTTTTTCGGGATGCAATGATGACTCATGGATTACGTGTGGATTGCTGTCTGACCAATAACGCATATTTTGCTCATCGACGAAGTCATTCAGCCAGAAATCAGCCTCATCGCTGAATTGGACGTAGCGCTCTTTAAGTTGAGGCCACTGACTCCAAATTTCGGTAGTAAATTGTAATAATTTCGACTCTTTGTTGGCTCGTATATCTTTCCATGATGAAATGACAAACCTTACTGAAGAGAAATGTCAAAAGAGCGGGGAAAAATATGGCGTCGTTTGCTGTCCCTGTCGATTTACTTTTGTAGCGTCCCTGATGAAAAACCATTTATCTCCGGCGCTTAAAGGGCTATTGGATCAGCAGTACCTCGACAAAGTTGTCGAATTCTAAATGTTCAATCCCAAATATCGCGATAACTAGGGGAGTTATCGATAACTTTTATTTACAATATCCAAGTTATTTCGGGGTGTTCTCCAAAACTAAGATATAGAATTGAGTGGCCGCGGATATTGTACTCTGGCTGCTGCCTTCCTCGAAAAACACCGACGGTGGCGACGGCAGCATGCCGTCTTAAATCGGCAGGAAGTAATCCTGGGGCCTTATTTACTCCTCCTTTCCGACGGCCGCTGCTTAATTGGAACGTGAATTAGATTTGGGAAAAAAAATTAACAACACGATTATTTCTATGTCGCCCAAAAACGACGACGTATGAATTTTAGTCGATCTAAGAAAATGCTTCTCAAAAATACCGTTCGGAACCGGTGTAAAACTGTAGGTCGCAATCAGTGAGTATAAAACTAGAAAGCGCACAGCTCACTGGTTGTGAGAAGCTCTCCGCAATTCCTTCATGGGATGTAATGGGAAACCATTTATTTATTTTTTAGCGCCTTTTCTGTAGCCATAAGCGCCGACAGCATCGGCGGCGGCGCGTCAATGCGGCTCCACTCTCTGCAACTGTGAATAGATCTCAAAATTTCTCAACGAAGTTTCTCAACCTAGTCTGGGAATGAGAGAAGAGTTCAATGGAGACACCCTGGATTTAATTCAAATCAGCTGTTATTTTTTAATACTTTAAATGCTGAACTAAAAACACATTCTGCAGTTATACTACTTCCAAAGATTACTCATTGACTTCAGGGAAATTGATTACTTTGTACATATTTCCAATCAATTTCTTTTCCCATACAGTTGCTGCTGCTATTTAACTGCCCACACCTATTTCCAACCCATATTTATTATACTCATGCCCCGCTGCGGCTCAAGTGCGTGCGTAGGCCCATGATTTGGTTTCTTTCATCCCTTTCTTGAAAGGCAAAGTGGAGGGGGAAAACTCGTCCTATTTGTACCGCATTAAATCACAATCAGACAACCAATTGCTGCTGGGATTTGATGCTTTGCCTAACGAGGGAAAAATACCGCCACATATTAAACGATAATAAAGATGAAAATGGTCATGCCACGGGGACTATTGTAGGAGATGGGCCAGATACTGGGGCGTTAATATTCTCCGCATCTGCTTGTCATCATTTATCATGGCATAGGAAACCTAACGCAACAAAAAACTAGGATTTATAAACAAGCCCACAGATACAAGTAAACTTAGATGGATATACGTACAAACAGTATTTTTATCTTGTTGCTCATATTATTCTCTAACAAAAAGGATACGCTGATGTTTGGTGTAACCAATTTTCTACGTTGAGGAACCTTTTTGCTGTTCGTGTGCCATACGATATAACATACACCCAGAGAAAAAATAACGCCAACATAAGTAAAAATGAACTATCGTAAACTTAGGGAAATTTATACATGGTATGGCGCTAAAGCAATGTTTCTTCTTATGAACTTCGTATCATGAAATGATTTGATCTAGTTTACACTGAAAGAAAAACGCTTCTTCGAAAAGTTACATACATCCAACGATTTATTAGTTGTTGCAACGAAACTTTTGTTACATGAGTAAAAATTAACTAAACTTAAGGTAAATTTAACATCACATGGCGCTAAATAAGTTTTTCTTCATAAGAAGTTCATACTTTTTCTTGACGGGATTTTTTTTTAGAGGCGGAGAACTTTAAACTAAAATAAACTATAGAAGTGTTTTTAAAATCCAATATATTGGCTTTTAACTGATAATGGTTTCCCTTTACATCGCATGAAGTAATTGGGGAGAACTTCTCACAACCAGCGAGTTGTGCGCTTTCTAGTTCCACACTTACTGATTGGGATCCACAGTTTTACACCGGTTGTGGATGGTATTTTGAGAATCTTTTTCATGGCTAAATACTCGATAGTGTCGCCGTCACTAAGTGAGGTGACCGCCGTCGAAAGAAATTTTAGGTGCTCAGAGCGGGGATCGAACCCACATTCTCATGCACAAGAGCCGCGCACACTACCATTGCACCACCGATGGCAAATGAATATTATAGCATAAATGTTTGAATATGATTTCGGGCATACGACCGCCGTAGCTGGCGGAGGTCAAATTTTCACACACTATTTGCAGTAAATCAGACTGTATTTAGGCAATAACTCGTGGAATGTTGGCTTCCAAGTGCTCAGTTGTTTCTGGTTTATCGGCGTAGACATGCGAGTATGCTTATCCCCTGAGAAAATAAACTAATGGCGACAAATCGCACCAACTACGTGGCCAGTTAACAGGGGTCCATTTCGTGGAATTATTTTAATTGTGTCGTGCGCTGTGTCTGCGCCAGTAATTAAAGATTTAAAGAGTTTTTTCAATTTTGTTTTCAGGGTATATTACCCAATTTCCAACATTTCTGCGCCACATAGAAATTTTCCCTGGCCTTTCACATCCACTACTTATATTTCACCATCTTGGGGTTTCTAATATCTTTGCCTCTCTCTAAATACATAAACTTTTTGCGGTGGCTTTGAATTGAGGAATCTTTACACAAATTTATTTAATATTCATATTTTTAAGGAAAAGTATACTATGCTTGTGCGCGTCTCTTGTACATGAGATCCTGGGTTCGAACCCTGCTCTGACCACCTACAAATTTCTTTCGGCGGCGGTCACCTCGCATAGTGACGGCGACACTATCGAGTATATAGCCATGAACAAGCTTCTCAAAATACCGTTCGGAATCGGTGTAAAACTGTAGGTCCCAATCAGTGAGTGAAAACTGGAAAGCGCACAGGTTAGTGATTGTGAGAAGCTCTCCCCTGTCCCTTCGTGGGATGTAATGGGAAACCATTTATTTATTTATTTTATACATAGTGCAAGTTATAAACTGGAGTATGAATTTTGCTCAAACTTAGGAACACAAATTTTTTTGAGTGTAAAGAATGTACATCAACAAATAGATACATATATGTGACAAAGTTATGTGAATAACTACAAATGTTTGTGTTGTTTTCCTTTGTCTAAAGTTCATATAAAGTTTATCTAAAGTTTTTTCTAATGATAACGTGGCCAGTCCTGTTTACAGGTAGTATCCTAAATGGTAAGCACGTGAACGTTAATGGGATCACGTTCTAACATGTCTATAAATTTAAGGAATCCAACTAAATAAAACACAGATAATAATCGAGTGGAGAGAATTAGAAAAAAAGTAAGGATGTTCTTTTATATTATTATTCATGTCCACAATCAACAACTTTTCCACAGAGCATTTGTCCTTGAGCTCAACAGAGTTGCCAGACGTATACTGAACAAACGCATAACAGGATATCGTGGGACGATAGATAATTTTTCAATTTACTACTCAGACAGATAAAATAACTTTGGTACTTTGATGAATTATTTCACAAAAATACAAATTTCAATAGAAATAACGGATAAATCCTGGTCCTCCTCCTGTCGCCGTTCCCTGGGTAGGTGCAATGAAATAAAGCTTCGTAACTTTGACAAATAGTTTTATCGAAATGAACTAACGTATAAATTCTTCGCCATAATATAAATATTCATTGCAGCAACAACAAAAGCGTGGGATGTACGAACATTTTCATTGCAGCAACGAATATTTACGATGTGCCGACGAATTTATACGTTAGTTCGTTTCGATGAAACTACAGAGCAAATAGAAACTGACTCAATGTTTTATCGCAAAATTGTGTTCAGCGACAAGTCTCATTTTTGGATTAAACAGTTTGTTAAAAACAAAATTGCCGCATATGGAGTGAGACAAATTCACAACAGGCCCTACAGACTCCATAACATCCAGAAAAATGAACCGTTTGGTGCGGTTTACACGTACGATTTGACACCACTCAATTATTTCCAGTGGGGCTAGTGAAGTCACTGGTTTATGTTAATAAACCCGTAACAATTGACGCCTTGGCAACAATTGTTCGTGATATTCGTGATATACGCCCGGCAATGCTCGAAAAAGTGACCCAAAATTGGACGTCCAGAATTCGTTTCGTTATAAACAGCCCCGTTGGCTGTATGCCCGAAATCATTTTAAAATGTTAATGTGATATATTAATCATTCGAATAAAAAAATTTTTTTCATTAAAATTTGATTTTTGTGTTGTTTTTTATAATTTCTATTTCGCTAAAAAACCCCATCATATAGTTTTAAGCCCAGGCCCGATTATTGCCGGTTATACTGCAAAAGTGGGCCAGCTCCACATCTTTTGGACAGACATATTTGATCTTGTGACAGACTATGCTTTGTTACTTATAAGTGGAAGAAAATACTTGAGGTTTTTACACCCAAATCGGGGAAATTCTACATGTATCTCATAAGGGCTACATGTCAATTAGTCTCTCATACTTTCTGTCGAAAGTATTAGACTGATTGACTTTAATATTAGGACTTGAATTAACCCGCTGCAGCATGCGTACTGAATGGTCAGATCTACAGAGGCATCACTGCAAGAACTAGTAGGATACATAGAAAAATCGTTGGCTGCTAAGGACTATATTTTGGGAGCCTATCTTGACATTGAGAGTGTGTTCAAAAAATCACACCTATTGCGATGGAATTGGAGCTATTGGAGATGAACATGGATTCCTTGGCAACTTATGTATATTACTTATACCAATGCACACCTCAAGGTAGTGTACTATCTTGTCTTCTATGAAAGCATGAGGTGAATAGAAACTGTCTATTCTCGAGAGTGCGAGTGTAAAGATTGTTGCTTATGCGGACGACGTGGCAATAGCTACAAGGTGGGGCAAAAGTGTTTTCCCAATGTTGTTTTGCTGCAATTTTTTTTAATGAAAAACTTCGGTTCTGCTTGTGAAATTTTTTTATTTAATCCATTAGAATTTATTCCATCAAATTGAGAAAATGATACCGAACCCAGATTTGATGACCATATGGCATGTTTCATCACTCTTGCCAGAACTTCCGCTTACAGGTTCTCGCATTCTTGGCGACTATTCTCCTTAAGGGCTTGAAAAGTCTGAGGCTTGTTGACGTACACCCGCGACTTCAAAAAACCCTACAAAAAAGAGGTCTGGAACGGTTAAATCGGATGAACTGGTCGGCCAGTGCAAATCACCAAAACGATGGATTAAGCGACCCGGAAATGCTTCCTTCAGAATATCGGTTGTGGCTGTTCAGCAGTGTGCGCAGTTACACCACCCTGTTGGAACCATATGTTCTCCAGTCCCAATTCATCCAATTGATGTAGAAAAAAATTCGGTAATCATGGCTCTGTAGCGCGCGCCGTCCACAGTCGTTGTTTGGCCCGCGGCGTTCTAAAAAAAATGACCCGATGACTTCTCCAGCGTAAACAGCACAACACGCAGTAACTTTGAGCGGGTGTAATGGTTGTTCGTGGGTGATACACGGATTTTCGATGCCCCAGAAACGATTATTTTGTTTATTCATGTAACCGCTAAGATGGAAATGAGCCCCATCGCTCATGATAATTTTCGATGAAATATCGTCCACCTATTCGTTGAGGTTCAGGATGGCTTGAGCTTAGGTGACACGCGTTTGGCGGTCAACAGCTGATGCACTGTCTGCAGTTTGTAAGGGAACATCTTCAAATCTTTCAGAAAAATTCTGGGTAGGGGCCGCCGATTAATGCCCAATTGTGTGGCACGACGTCTCGTCGAAGTTCCGGGCTCGATGCAGCAATATTCTCAGCGGAAAGGCTGCTCCGGGGCCGGCCAGCCTTAGATCTCGTATTGTCCCAGTCTCTTCAAGGCGAGTGTCTAAAGCCGCAGTGTTTGTCCAGTTGGTGTCGGACGGTCAGGAAATCTGCGACGAAATTCACGCTGCGCCAACACAACCGACGAATTGTTGCGCAAAAAATTTAAACAATTATTTCGCGTTCTTGCAGAGTAAAACTGATTCATGGCTTGTCGATTTGTATTCTGCGTTTGTTTACTTCACAAATGTTAAAACCGAATTGACATTTGCCACCATTGCAAATTTTATAGGGTTTTCCAATAGGGTGATTAGTTTTGCCCCACCTTGCATAAGGCGCAAGTATTTCAGTAGCCTAGGGGTAAATCCCTGCTCTGACCACCTTAAATTTCTTTCGACGGCGGTCACCTCGCTTAGTGACGGCGACACTGTCGTGTATTTAGCCATGAAAAACAATAATCAGTGTAAAACAATAACTCGCACAACTCACTGGTTTGTGAGCATTAGGGATTGTCTCCCTAATCCCTTCATGGGATGTAACGGGAAACCATTTATTTATTAAGAACAATCGCCGATGAGGGTCTGTGGCTAAATCTGAAGTAGCTATACCGGGCATCAAAATTATATTCTATAAAATCTACGACAATTTTTCATAGATGTTGGAAATAA
Organism: Phaonia tiefii; assembly: GCA_963931995.1. NCBI lineage: Eukaryota > Metazoa > Arthropoda > Insecta > Diptera > Muscidae > Phaonia > Phaonia tiefii. The sequence goes on along the minus strand of OZ008370.1, from coordinate 11,796,749 downwards.
ATTTCATAGATTTCGTTTTATAGATTCCATGACAAGTTTGTTTGGCTGAAAATGTATGGAGGAATTTATTGTTCATATTCCATAATATTTACAAATACATTTTTTCCAGTGTATGTAGCTCATAGCACAGGCAAGGCAGTTAGTTATCTTATAACTGATATGTATATTTCTTTATCACTGGCTTTTTAAGTTCCCAATCCTATAGTTTTTCAAATGAACTGTCCTTTGGCAACCCTTTCTCAAACAGCTATTCGCCTGGCCAGCAGTACGACTGCCAATTGTATAATGCTTTGATTAACTTTTATTCAGGGAAGTGGTTTAAAGTTCATTCTGATACTTGATTGTATTTATTTGCCCCTTGAAAATAAGAATTTCGTTTTGTTTTCTTCGTACTTTGACTGAATTGAATTTATGCAAATCAAGCAAAAATATATTTTCAAAGAATTTGTTATTTTAAAGAAAAAAAAACTAATTTAAACTTTCTCACCATAGGGAATACTAGTAATTATGGAATAAAGTTACAATGTGCAAGTAGTCAAACCGGTCAATGGACTGTCGAATTTTTGGAACAAGTATTATTTGGAAAATTTAGTTTCTTTCTCTCTTTGGTATTTACAACCCTCGTATAGCAAACAAGTCACGTGATACCAACGTGATTCAATCCGTAGCCTTTACTTATATTTGTCACAGTATGAATTCGGCTGCCTGGTCTTTTCAACATTTTCTTGCTAATCCTATTTTGATTATTAATTTACGTACGTCATTGAATACCTCAAATCGTTTCCCGCCATCTTTCCAAATATTTACATATTTGTATTTACTTTCAGAAAGATAATTTGTTTCTCACGAATTTATCTATAAACATTGTGGTGTCCCGTCAGGTAAAAAATATAAATAAATAATAGCACCAAATGTGAAAGCATTTTCTTGAATCATGGTCTAGAGCCGCTGCAAGTTTAAAACGGTTAAAGTAGCGAAGTAAAACAACAGGTATGTAGCTTGCCAATCGCAATCAGACATACAAGTCGCCTGATCAGGACCCGGCGTCTTGCAGCCGATTGCCGACGCCGTTTGCATTGTCTTATATCGTCTTGAAACCCGAGCCTACCGAACAACAAACCCGCCGATAACAAAGAGAACGAATAGAAGTAGAGACGAATTTTTACTCATGGAGAGAAATGCCAACTAAGAAATCGATTGAATCACCTCGTTTCTCTGCCTACTCACTCTCTTCATTGAATATTTCAATACAAGAGCAGTTTTTTGATTTTATTGTATCTAATTATACAAATTTCAGCCATGGTTAAGTAAAATTACATAAAGTATGTAAAAAGTATGAAATAATCAAGATATGACGATATTCGATTTCAGATAATCGAGAACACAGTAAATAGGGTTCGGATTAGTTTAAAACGACTCATTTCGTACTTCAGTACAAGCATCTAATATTCGGATGGGTAGAACTGGATCGGGAATCAGATTTACATCAGTTGATTAAAATAATGCGTGGAATAGTCAGCCAAAGCCGTTTCAATCGAATAGTAAGCCGGAGACGCTAGAATCGAATAGTCAGCCACAGACGCTAGAATCGAATCGTCAACCGAAACCGCAATAATCGAATAGTCAGCCGAAGCCACTGTAGTTGAATAGTCAGCCAAAACCGCTATAATCGAATAGTCAGCCCAAGCCGATATAATCGAATAGTCAGCCGAAGCCCCTATAATCGAATAGTCAACCGAAACCGCTATAATCGAAAAGTCAGCCGAAGCCGCTATAATGAATATCCAGCCAAAGCCACTATAAACGAATTGTCAGCCGAAGCCGCTATAGTAAATATATTTCCCGTGTTGAAAAAGACAGCGTTAAAAAGTTACTCTTGTTCATCGTAGATCTAGAGCCCCAGTTCGAGTGCAATGATCTTATCGGGGCTTGCGCTGGGAATCGACTGACTGGTGCGGTTAGTAAAACTTATCATTAAGTACTCCGGCAGCATTAACGTGAATGAGAATTATAGCGAAGCGCTCATTCTTGTGTGGCCACTGAACTACTTCGTTGCTGGATACGTATGTATGTAAAATTATAATAAACAAAGTTATAACGACCGCGATTTAAGGATATGTACGTGGAACAGGACGCGTGTCACATTCCAACTGGCAGATGTCCTCGAAAAATATAAAGCTGACATTACAGCTAGCCCGGAAATGCGAACAAAAAGGATTTGGTTGCACCAGAATGGAAAACTGCAATATTTACGACAGCTACCATGAGCCAAAGCACGAATTCGAGTGAGGATTTCTAGTTGGCAAGAGACTGCGACACCTAGTTTCAGGGTTCAACCCAGTGAGTGAACGCATAGCCACAATTCGCAGCAAAGCGATATATTTCAACATCTCGTTAATTTGTGTGCACGCGCCGACAGAGGATAAAGACGATGAGGTCAAAGAAACATTTTATGAGCGTCTGGAGGAAGTAAACGAACGCTGGCCTGACCACGACATTAAGATTATTCTTGGCGATTTTAATGCCAAATTGGGAAAGGAAAGTGAATTTCGACCAACCTTCGGTAATCGCAGTCTACATGATACCACTTCCGATAATGGAATAAGACTGATAGACTTCGCCGCTGCATTCATAAGGCGACCTGGATATCTCCTGATCAGCGGACGAAGAACCAGATTGATCACTTGGAAATAGATGACAGGCTCTCTTCTAGTGTAATGGATCTACGTGTGATTCGAGGTGCCAATATCGACTCGGATCATTACCTGGTGGCTGCGAAAGTTCGCACAAGACTGAGCAGGGCGAAAAACGTACGAAGCCGAACACAGGAAAAGCTGGATATTGACAAGCTACAAATACCGGAGATGCCCTATCGACAGAAGCTCTCTCTCCTGCTGGAACAGAATACCTCCCCTCCCGAAGACCCAGATGCGCAGTGGAAGCATATCTCCCATTCTTTGGAAACCGCTGCAAGGACTGATTTTGGCTATCAAAAACCGCAGAAGGATAAGCTATGGTACGACGAAGAATGTCGCATTGAAATTGATGAAAAAGACGCTGCACGTATGGCAACGAAACAGTCAGTTACAACGCGAGCTGTGAGTGGGCGGTACAAGAGGTTGAGAAGGGAGGAAAACCAACAAATGGCAGTGGGAGTAGAGAGAGAGAGTGAAAAGACCGAAATGTGCAGGTTGAATAATGAATGCCGAAATTTTTTCCAGAGGGTAAGAAGATCTAATAACGGGCCGAATAATGGGCTGCCCTCTTACAAGGAAGAGAATGGGAACCTGGTGTCAGGTAACCAGTGTGTACTTAAAATGTGGAGAGACCACTTTTCAGCACTACTCCACTCAGATTCTTCCACTGAAGATCACGAGGTAATGATAGTGGAAGATAGTTTAGATTGTACCCGTCCCCCCAGCCAAGGCAAGATTAGACTGGCAATCTCGCGGTTTAAGGATAATAAAGCCGCTGGTATGGATGGGCTACCTCCCGAGCTTTTTAAAGCCGGTGGCGAAGGGTTGCTGGCCCACATGCATCAACTTATACGCTGAATATGGTTGGGGGAATCTATTCAAAAAGGGTGATCCATGTGTCTGTTCCAACTATGGCGGTATCAGTCTTTTATCCATCGCGTATAAGGTGTTGTCGAGCGTACAATGTGAAAAACTGAATCCTGATAGGATTCATTGGTTTTAAACCAGGGAAGTCCACGACTGCCCAAATATTCACGCTACGCAAAATGCTGGAATATACGCACGAAAAGCAAATCGATACATACCATGTTTTTGTGGATTACAAAGCTGCTTTAGATAGCCCCATATGGGGAAAATTGTACGAAGCTATTTCTGAACTTGGGATTCCGGCAAAACTGGTCCGTCTCAAGGCGACATACTTTCGTGCAATCTCTTCAACATCTTAATGGAGATAATAATGAGAAAAGCTGCAGTAAATCTTAACAAGACCATCGACACGAAAAGCCCATATGTTGCTGGCGTATGCTGACGACATAGACATCAGTGGGCGAAATTTGCGAAAGGTTACTGCGGTATTTTCAAGAATCGAAAAAGAATCAGCGAAGGTGGGTCTTGCTGTTAATGAGGGCAAGACAAAATTGATGGTTTCAACGACTAGAGAAACCTCTCGACTTGGTCCGCACTTAAACGTCGACAACCGAATTAATTTTGAAGTGGTAGATGATCTTGGATCCATCGTGAACTAAGACAACAACGTCAGTCTGGAGATAAATAGGAGAATTGTGCTTGCAAGTATATGGTATTTTTGGCCCAGCAGTCTGATTAAGGGCAAAGCTCTCTCGCGACAGACAAAAGTACAGCTATAGCAGACTCCCATTTGGCATATTGCTCCGAAACTTGGGTCATATCGCAAGCGGATGAAAAACACCTGGGAGTATTATAGAAAAAAATTCTTCGTAAAATATATGGTCCTGCTAAAGAAAACGGCGAGTACTGACGTCCTTGCAACCAGAAGCTATATAATTTGTATTACGATGTGGACATAGCTGGGCGAATCAAATTAGGCCAATTGCGTTGGCTAGGCCATGTTATCTGAATGGATAAAGATGAGCCAGCGCGAAAGTTTTTCAATAATATTCCCGATGGCAGCACGAAAAGAGGACGACCAAGAGTCCGCTGGAAAGACTGGGCCGAAGCATCCCTCCGTTATCCTCCGTAACGTATTTTATTTATGATTTGTTATGTCAATACAGCTCCACAATCGGTAAATGTCATAATTACCCTCACTTCCGGTTTCCTTCCAGGCTTTAAAAGAGAAACCCCCTTTTTTTAATTTATACGATCAAAAGTTTTAAGTATTTTATTAAATATTTGAAAGTTTATTTAAAGAAATATTTTACAATTTTCTGTTTAATTTAATTATTTTAAATAAATTTTAAGATTAAGTATAATTTTAATGTTAGAATTATATTAATTTATTTAAAAGCCAATTTAAGTATTAAATTTAAATTTATCCATTTATTTAATTAAATATTAAGGTAAAATATTAATTATGCATAGATTGTTTATGTTAAATTTATTTAATATTGTTAATTTTGTAAGTTAGGTCAATTACTAAGCAGAGTTGTTATATTATACAAGGACAGATATGTATGTAATGGAATGATGGGTGATAGAGAGAGAAGAGAGAGATAGACAACCGTTGTGCAATGCTTAGAGTGTGCGAATATTGTGCCTGATTTTCAGGTTTAAGACCAGACTCAACAAGTTATCATTTCTTGTTGCTGGCGATATTTTATAATACTTCTCAGATGGGAATTTATTTCGAATCTAACAGTTCAATACAATAAAGAGAGTTGTTATTGACATTCGACAATTTTGAGTACAGAGAACCAAATTGTATGCTGTTTTACACAATTAACTTAATGTACAGAGGCTTATGATGTATAAAGTCTAAAAGTAAGTGATATGTTTTAACAGTTTAAACTAAGACAGTCGACATTGGGTATTAAATGGGCTGACTTTTGTATACCCTCTACTTTAAGGTTTCTTGGAAAATCGGTTTCTGTTTTAATTTCTATGTATTTTAAAGCCAATCGGGTTTCCATTAATCCCATTTGCCATATTAATATATCTCTGCAATTCACGTTTTCTTTATAATGCCTTTTGTTTTTTGTACTGCTCCCGCTGTAATGCCAGCAATATTTCCATAATTTACACTGTGCAACAGATTTTTAAAGTAAAGATTGCAAAGAATTAACTTGATATGTTCGTGCTAATAATCAACTATTGTTTATACAGGCTGCTATGTAACACTAATAGCGATTTGGATTCTAGAGTCAAAAATCTACGTTATTTCTGTCCTTTGACCTAAAATACCTTTCCGTGTTCGTCCTTCACGCTTCATAACTGGATTATTGCATTCTTTTTACATATCTTATTTACTTTTGCTTAAACATTGTTGGAATTTGCCTTGGTTTATAGGATAATATTATCAAAACACTCTTCATGTATTGAAATATTCTGGAAAAATAATATGAGAGAGAGAGAGCAGAGGAACATTCACGGAGCACTATATATAAAACTCAAAAACTATGTACTAAAGTAGACAGTCAAAAGTTCTCTCGAGTGGAATGCCACCAAAGAAAACGAGTGTAGCCTTTCGTTTCTCTGCTCTCTCTCTCTCCCCTCTTACTCTCTTCATTGAATATTTCACTACACGAACAGTTTTTTGATGATGTTATTGTATCTAACTATAAATTCTAACCATGTTAAAATAAAATTACATAAAGTATGTAAAAAGTATGGAATACTCAAGTTATAACGCGAGAGAGAAATGCGTTTGAATGAATTGTATCGACTTTTTGGTTCCCTTATACGAGGGCCGCACTTTTATTTCTGGTCTACCTTGATTCAAACGTTTTTGATAACAACACTCTTTTGGTTTGATACGCCACTACATAAGTATGAAAGCTGCTGAGCGCAACCCGAATTCTTCCAGTCACCTATCGATCTTTTTCCCATCTACTACACGCTGAAAAATATGTATTTTGTTGTTGTTTGGAATCAAATATATCGTGTTTGTAGCTTGTCGTAAGTATTGATTCCTTGATTCAAACGTTTTTGATAACAACACTCTTTTGGTTTGATACTCGGCTGCAAAAGTATTAAAACCGCAGAGCGCAACCCGAATTCTTCCAGTCACCTATCGATCTTTTCCCCATCTACTACACTCGGAAAAATACGTCTTTTTTGTGGTTTGGATGCAAATATACTATACTTGTGCCCCAACACGTTGCGTTTGCTATTCAATATAACATGTTTGAGACACAATGATCGCTCTGGCTGCTGTTAGTGAAAGACGTGATAAACAAAATTTCTCTTTGCGATTGCGAAACACCAAAATTTCTAAAAGAACTCGTGTCACTTCTGATGAAGGTCTAATGCCTTCATCAAAAGTTAGAAAGAAAGGGTCCAGATATAACTTCTGGACCCCATTACAACTGGTGGATCATGATGATGATCATGACAGTGACTCTGAGGCTGAAATAGTCAGTCAAAAGTGTGAAAAAGGCCAATCAAATAAAACAAATACTATAAAAGTGTTAACACAAAACAGAAAAGACATCATTAAACTGATTGATTCGACCAAAATATCTGACTATTTGATGAAAAATATTTCAATTGGTCTAAAAATATTGTGTGGAAATGTCGATGATTACAATAAAATTACTAAAATTTTAGAAGATAATGGCTATCAGTATTTTACGCATGAAAGCAAAAACAATAAACCATTTAAAGTTGTGCTCCGTGGTTTAGACAACAAGAACGATTGTGAAGTGAAAACTGAACTTATTTCTCTTGGTTTGAAATGTACCGAAGTAAAAGTTGTTAAGAGAACATTTGAAAAATATAGTGATACAATTTACATTGTATATTTTGAAAGAGGTTCTGTACAAATGCAAGAACTCAGAAAAAAAGTTCGATCTCTCTTCCACACTATCATCACTTGGGACTACCAAAGAAAAATAAAACACAAACCCGTTCAATGTCGAAAGTGTCAAATGTTTGGTCATGGCGAAAGGGGCTGCAAAGTTGGGGAGAGGTGTGCAAACTGTGGTGAGCATCACAAAACCAGTGACTGTAAATCAGTAGAAAAAATTCAATGTGCAAACTGTGGAAACCAACACAAATCAACAGACCCCACTTGTCCAAATCGCATAGAATATATGAAATTGAGGGAACGGTTATCTATGGCATCACGTCGGCATAAACATCATAAAATTCACTTCCAGCTGAGAGAAGAACATTTCCCTCCCGTGAGCGCTAATACACCACTCTCTAATGCTAATGTTAATTTGAACTGGAGACCAACTATGAACAGACAAGGTTCCTACAACAACAATCATGCTTCTCACATCAACAACGATCACCCTTTGTGTACTCAGAGCAATTTGTTTACAGAGCACGAATTTATGCAGCTTACAACTGAGATGATATCTAAGTTAAGTTTATGTAAAAATAAAGAGCAACAATTCAATGTTATTGCACAGATGGCATTCAAATTTCTGTACTGTAAATGATGTTAACATCTAATTTAAAAATAATTTTGTGGAACTGTAGAAGCATCCGAAACAAAATAATAGAATTTAATGATTTCTTAAGTGTTAATGATGTAGACATGTAGACATTTGAAAATGCAATAACCTACTTAACATCAATCTACAATGCATGTTTGAAAATGCAATACTTCCCAAATGCCTGGAAAACAGCTAAAGTTATTCCGATACCAAAACCAGGAAAACCCTTGAATAGACCTGAAAACTATCGTCCAATAAGTCTTCTTAGCAGTCTGGGAAAGATATTAGAAAAAATTTTAAAAGAAAAGCTTCTAGATTTTATCAGTGACAGCAATATTTTGCCACAAGAGCAGTTTGGTTTTAGGCAAGGTCATTCTACGGTCCACCAAGTAAAAAGAATTTGTAACGATATCAAACAAGGGTTTCAGTTGGGGCAGTCAACTGCATTGGTGTTGATTGATATTGAAAAGGCTTTCGACTTTCGACCGTTTGGCACTCTGGTCTCGTTTTTAAATTAATTAGCCTCCAGTTTCCACGATATTTAGTTAGAATGATGAAAATGTTTCTTTCTGACAGATTTTTTTTGTGTTAATGTAGGTAGTTCCGCCTCACAGTTAAAATTAATCCCAGCGGGCGTTCCACAAGGATCTGTTTTAGGACCAATTTTATATAATGTGTTTTGTGCAGACGTACCTATTCTAAATCCATGTAATTTTGCTGCTTACGCGGATGATTTGGTAGTATATTATTCACATGAACTCGGTCATGTTATAGTGACCGAACTTCAGAGTGCCTTAAATAAATTGGAAGAATATTACTTCAAATGGAAATTAAAACTTAACTCAGACAAAACACAATCAATCTTTTTCACTAGAAAAAGAAAGTTATGTTTTTTGCCCGACCGAAATTTAAATTTATCTGCAAGAGAAATTCAATGGTGTGAAAATGTGAAATATCTTGGCATTTTCCTCGACAAGAAAGTAACTTTTAATAAACACGTTTCCTACATTGTGGAAAAGGTTAACTTGTATAAAAAAATACTTTATCCGTTAATAAACAGGAATTCATATTTAAACATAGATAACAAAATGTTAATTGTTAAAGTTATATTTCAAGCAATTATCCTGTATGGTTGTCCTGTATGGGGAAATTGTGCCAAAACACACATAAAGCGTTTACAAATCGCCCAAAACAAATTATTAAAAATGGTACTACGACTGCCTTGGCATTTTTCGACCACCCGTTTGCACTCTATAAGTAACACTAAAACTGTATCTGATTGTATAAATAATGCAATAGAAAACTTTATGACGAATTGTTCACTGTCAGAAAATACACTAATTTCAAATTTATATGTATAATTGTCTCATTACTTGTTAATTTATTGTCTTATTTATATCTCATAAATTATGATTCTAATAAGTTTTTACATATCATTTTCTTTTTTCCCCTTTGTATTGAAGGTTTTTGTTAATAGTTTTCCTTCAACCATCTCAAATATTATAAATATAGATACTATTTTATTTTCATAGCTTTACATAGATAATATAAGGCCAAGCCAAGTCTGTGCAATAAGTATTAGAGTATATTTCAAATGTAATATTTTCTATTAAATAAATAAATAAATAAAAAAATTAGTAGGCTATAACATATGTTTTTGAGACCCAAATGTGTTCTTTTTCTTGAAAACCGCTACAAACAAATACGAGACAGACAACAAAGAAACAAAAAAGCATCAGATCTTACATTCGTGAAAACTGTGCTTTGCAAACATGTACATGTTTCCTGCAATATGTTGCTGGGGCCGATATTTTTCAGCGTGTATATTCTATACTGGTACTCCAACTACCAAGTCGATCTCTGTGGCATCGAGATTCCCTGGTTTTCGTTATCCTCGCTACAAAGTGGACTATATATTTTGGCTTCTGAAAATTTATACGAGCTGCAGCAAGCTATGCTATATTCCCGTTAAAGGGAATGGAATAAATCCAAGGTGGTAATCATTCCGAAAGCAGGGAAATCGTCGTAAATTAATCCAGAGGATGTTAGGCCAATCAATCTCTTAATCAAGGAATTGGAAAGGATGATTGACTCATATCTGGGAACGACCATAGGTTCATCTCAGCTGTGTTCATGCCAGCACGCTTACAACAAGGGCAATCTTACGGAAGTCGCTCCGCACGCACTAGTGAGCTTCATAGTGAAATATGTTTACCTAAAGTAATACACCAGATCTGGTGGGAAGGCAAATAGCTGTATCTTTGGCCATCCGCCTAAAATATTCGTCGCCATAACCCACATGGTCATGGAACGATTTTAAGGGATCTACGACAATCCACAACAGAAGCGTGACACCCACTTCTAGATTTGAAAGAACATCCTCACTTATATTCCGGAAAGACAGGACTGAAATATTCAATCACAGAAGTGCTTGATTGAAAATATATAAATTCGGTGTTGCCACCGTATTATCGCAGTAGCCACAACCGAATTGAGGTTGTCACGAAACTTCATAATCGCCTGGGATATTATTATCTACTCTGAGAGACAGGATGCTATTAAATAGCAGCAAACTCTTTTGGTGTCTTCAAAAACTGCCCACAACTGCCGGACAATGAAATGACCAATCAGTTTGATATCCACCTTATATATTTTTAATATATATATAGGTGCCGAATTATATTTCTGAATTACGGAAACATTTCAGTGAACCATTGGGAGGTTGAGATTAGGAACTACCTTCCTGTTCCACAAAACATGAAGCACGAGGTTCTTGCCTTTTCTACAAGCTCATGCTTAAAACCGTAGTCCCCAGCCATGCGAAAGATATATAGTCTGGAGGCCCAAATTGTAGCATCACCAGGCAGGTATGGACAAATTATGACCTGAATCGTAAGCTAAACTTGGTTTCCAGGCCTACACGCTGAAAAAACGGCCCAGCAACATATTGCAGGAACCATGTATATGTACATATGTTTGCAAGTATTGTTTTCATGAAGTGAAGATATGCTGCTTTTTTGTTGCCTTGTTATCTGCCACGTTTTTGTTGTTAGCAGTTTTCAACAAACAACGCCACATTTGGGTCACAAAAACATATATTATTACCTATTAATCATTGTGAATCCAACATATAACATTGAATAGCAAACATAATGTGTTTGGACAAAAAAAAAAGTATACTATATTTTCGACAAGTTACAAAAACGTTATATTTGCATCCAAACAACAAAAAAAAGACAGATTTTTCAGCGTGTAGACTTGATATCCCTACGCTACTAAATGTAAATACTGGGCACCGTTTGATTGGCAGACATGTGAGTAGACTTGGGATTTCATCTCAAGATTACTAGAGAGAGTGTGGCGATGTAGAGCTGGACGAGAGCTTCGAACATCTCATATGCTACTGACCGGCCTTTTGTACAAGTACGAAACAATAACTTAAGTAGAATGTGGCTTTGTCGTGGATCTAAACGAGGTTCAAGGAGTTAAGCTGAATGATCTTAAGATCTTTTTACAGAGCATTAACTGGACCTAATGTACGTCTTTTCTTCAGTCACATCCTGAAATATGAGAATGGGTTATCAAATGGCTTGACCACCCGTAAACTATAGCAGGCCCATTTACAGGTTCAACGATGGGGGCGGAATGTGTCGTCCCGTTTCGTATCAAAGGTCCTCATTGTGTCAATAATGTCAGCCATTTCTTCCTAACCTACCGAAGATAAAAATAATATGGGTTCTATAGACCTACACAGAGATTCTAAGGCTCAGTTTGGAGCTCGTTAAAATACGAGGATTGAAGCAACAAGAAATCGCTGAAATCAAGGTGGGACCAAGGAAGTTAATGACATTTTATTGAGAGCGTAAAATAACAAGGTAAAATGCATGGCAAAATAAGTAAGGTAGAAGCAGTAGGATTTGAAGGCATTTTGTTTTTTTGCCGACCTTGTCAAATGCAGTCGATTGAAATTGGCAAGATGTATTTATTTCAGGTTATATCAGGAGGAATTGTTGTAATTTTCGGCAACAACCACAAGGACAAGAAAGAATTTTCTCTATTATTTTGACGCTACCACCTGTACTAGATACATTGTGGAATTAGTATAAACAACATTTGACAAGGTCGGACCACAACGACAAGAAAAAATTTAAATCAGCTGTTCTAACGCTTCAACCTGTAATAGATACATCTTGGTAAAATGATTCACTCAAACTCTAGCGATTTCTGGCTTTCGTGTTCCAAAACATCTGTTTTCCATACACACATCAGCTGTTCGAATGAATGAAATCTAGAAACCCCATATTTCGATGGCAGCACAAACTTAGTATGCCAGTCTTTAAAAGAAATCTTCAGAAATTTGTTGCATGGTGTAAACCTTTGTGAATTGATTGAAATTAAATAAAAACAAGACTCAGCTGAGGCAAATTTATTACGATTATTTACGTGATTAGAATCCTTTTGGTATTATCCTTCTCTTCCAGTGGATATAAATATTTTTAAATACGCTTTGTGGGTAGATTGATTTGATCCATTTTCATATTAATTTGTTTTCTCTTATCTATGATTAAAAATTTAGTTGCATTTTAGAAAAAAGGACACCATTTTTTGATCGCTATGTGATTAAAATGTAAAATAGTGTAGTTTATTTAAATTGATTTGGGGGGTTTTATTTCAAGCTTATTATTTGTGTTTTAAAAGTTTTATGCATTTAAATTTTGATTGCAATATTAGTATTCTGTGTGTGTCCCCCCCATTGTGTTGCTGCTGCACTTCTCTGACTGCTTCTGTTTGTTTTGTTGAAGAGGGAGGGGCTTTAAGCTGTTTGCACAATATGCAAATCGATTTTGTTGTCAAGAGAATTTCAAATGAGGTTATGTTTCACATTTTATTCACCACTCTGTAGTTTTTGTTTTGTTTATTATTTTTTTGTGAAATTTATTCATACGTTATGGATACAATGGATTTTGGTGTTGGCAATGGCGATGTTGTATTCTCCTCTTCGTCGTCGTTTTCCTGTGAGTCCTCTGGTTCACCCAGAGCATGAACGAACTCATAGAAATCAATACGACCATCACCGTCCACGTCCACCTCTTTGATCATGTCTTCAACTGGAACGAAGAAACATAAGACACCATAAAAGTTTTGTTAGTACGGAGAGGGATGGATGAGGGAAATCGTTTTAAATAAAAGTAAAACTACATTAATATCCAGTGTTTCATTTATATAGTAAATATTTATATGACTTAAACTTGTTTATGTCTTTTTAAGTTGAGTTTTTACAGGAAGTGTTAAAGATACGATATTTCAGGCAGAAACCGTATAACCGGGTTTTACACTTATATTTTATAATACTTTTATAATTTATAATATACTTCAATTTAATTAGAATATATTTGTATATTCAAATTTATAATAAAATTTTCCTATTTAAAAAAAGAACAGGGTTCCAGTTACGTTTGAAACTATTTTATGCCCGATTTTATTAGTTTACGTGTGAAGTTGGCACTACAAACTTTACAAGGTCAGAAATATTTTTCTAAGGGAAGAATGATTGGTTTTGTTGGAATAACGGAAAGCACACTCACTGGGATGACTAGTATCGAACTCCGTGACAAGTTCTTCATCAACTGCTTAACTACTGTGTCTGAATTGATACCATCGGTAGATCATCAATCGTATGCCCGTGTAAATTTGTATATAAGTTTGTATATATACGATGAATGAACACCAATATTGAGAAACCACAAAAGATTCAATACATGTTCTGTTTGGGTTATTGGAGACAATTCATTCATTAAGCCCAATTGAGGTTTAAATTAAGTGCGAGGCAGCCTTACTGGCGATAAGTTGCATCCCAGAGAAGCAAAGGTCTCCTCACAAGCATATAATTGAAAACTCACCATTGATACAGAGAACCGACCGCATTCCAGAGAAAATGATTACGGGAGACTGCTACACAATTATCTCGCGGATTTTTTCCAAGTAGACAGTGAGCAAGATATTCAATGCTGTACTGGCGGATTTAAGACGTGCTTATGTTTAACGGGACACTTTATCCATGCCCTAACTATGGAACAGCACCTTCGCCTTCCTGACTACATGCACAGTTTTCAGCCAGTAATTAACACAATCATTGAATGTGTGAAAGAGATGAACACTGACGGACAACAGACACACTTGTGTGAATATACGAGGCCTGATCAGTAAGTCCGTGACTTTTCGAACTTCCCTCGTAGTTATATGAAATGCAACCCTGCTTCCATCAAGTACCACCTGTTAATATACTACTGTCAAATTTTGAGCAAGTTCAGTCATTTACTTTGCGTTTATCAGCTGTTCAAAACATTCAACCTCGTTTATTTTTTTTAATGGAAAAAAGTGAATTTCGAGTGCTCATTAAACATTATTTTTTGCGAAAAAAAACATCAATCAAACCAAGGAAAAGCTTGATAAATACTATAGGGACTCTGCACCATCGATTTCAATGGTAAAAAGTGGTTTATTGAATTTCGTTGTGGTCGCACAAGTACAACTGACGCTGAACGTTATGGACGGCCAATTGAGGCCAATACTCCCGGAAATGTTGAAAAAAATCCACGATATGGTGTTGGCCGATGGAAGAGTAAATGTGCACGAGATTGTTGATGCCATAGCCATTTCATATGGCAGTGTGGTTTCGATTTTAAATGATCAGTTGGGTTTAAGAAAGCTGTTTGCAAGATCGGTGCCGCGTTTGCTCTCAATTTACCGTAAACGTAATTGTGTGACAACTTCAAAGGATTGTTTGGAGTTGTTTATTTGGGCTACGAATTGGTACCTCATCCGCAATATTCTCCGGATTTAGCCCCCAGTGACTATTTCCTATTTCTAAACCTAAAGAAATGGCTCGGTGGAAAGAGATTTAGCTCCAACGATGAAATTATTGATCAAACAAATGCCTATTTTATGGACCTCGAAAACTCCTATTTTTTTTGGAAGGGATACAAAATTTGGAGAAACGTTGGACCAAGTGTATTGAGCTAAAAGAAGATTATATTGAAAAATTATTTATTTTTCCAAAAACAACTGTGTTTCATTCAAAAAGTCACGGACTTATTGATCCGCTTTCTATCGTTACAAAGTGTGAGGTCGTCAACGGTACTCGAGTGAAAGGATGAGATAAACAAGTTGTTTACCATATAGGGACTGCTGAGAAAATTGGGAGCTTGAAAGGCAAAATTGCAGATGAGCTATTGATGAGATATGGAAGGTATCAGAGACGAGCAGAACGGCCCGAATAGGAACAAGACCAGAGTGTAGATCAACTAGACACTCTAATTTGATGACATATATCATTGAATGACAATTTACCAGTGAATGAGAGCACGAGAAGAGCACATCGAAACGATGGAACACTTTCTCAGTCACTGTCCAGATTTTCAGAACTAAAACTCCAACACCTGGGACGATAAGAGTTCACGAACACTTATCTCACACCCAGGTAAATTTGCAGATGGTTTTTCCTACTGGGAATGCAAGTAGTATAATTCCAATTGGGCATACAAATAACAACAGCACCACTGACGTTGCCTTCAACTGCGTATACAGCAGCAGAGGGCAAACTCCCACATCGCGAACAACCACTCACACCTACGTAAAGGCTTGGAGTGGTGTGATTGTATCCAGGTGGGTATAAAAAAAACACCGGTTAGTTGTAAAGTAGTAACATCGTAGATTGTATTTAATGGTTTTCGAGTACAAGACAACAATAGTAGAGAGTAGATTGTACTTGGTGGTTTCCGAGCGTCAGGCGACAATATTTTTGGAACACGAGCGGTGGTTATCCAGTACCCGAATCGTCCCAACGTAGAAATTATGTTATACCTAAGCAAATACTAGAGTGTAGACTGTACTTTCAGGTTTCCGAGCACCAGACGACAATAGTGGTCATCATGTACCCGAAGCGTCCCAAAGTAGGAATTGTGTTATACCTAAGGTAATACTAGAGTGTATATTGTACTTGCAGGTTTCCGAGCACCAGGAGACAATATTTTCAGGAACGGTGGTTATCAAGTACCCGAAGTGTCCCAACTTAGTATTGTGTTGTCCGTAAGCTAAGACTAGAGAGTAGATTGTACTTGGTGGTTTCCGAGCACCAGGCGACAATAGTTTTGGAGCAGGAACAGTGGTTATCGAGCAAACGAAGTTTCCCCATGGTGGAAATTGTGTTGTCCCTAAGTAGGACTAGAGTGTAGACTGAACATGGTGGTTTCCGAGCATCAGGTGACAATAGTTTTGGAGCAGGAATGGTGGTTTCCCCATGGTGGAAATTGTGTTGTCCCTAAGTAAGACTAGACTGTACTTAGTGGTTTCCAAACTCCAGGCGACAATAGTTTTGGAATACGAAATACCAGGCAACATGCCAAAATAGTATGGATCACTAACGGCGGTTATCGAGCTCTCGAAGTGTGCCAACGTAATAATTGCTGTGCCCAAAATAATTTGATGGTTACCGAGCCTAAGGTGGTTTTCGAGCAAAGACGATCAAGAATTAGACAACCAGAATATGTGCGCAATTTGGCAACCCTGGTAAAAGAGAACCAAAAAGTTCCAGTAATTCACTCAAACGCACTTCTCTCTTGGTTATTTCATACTTTTTGAATAGTTTATGTAATTTTACTTCAACATGGTTGGAATTTGTATAGTTATGTACAATAACACTACCAAAAAGCTGCTCGTCTATTGAAATATTCAATGAAGAGAGTAAGAGAAAGAGAGAGAGAGCAGAGAATGGCTAGGGTTTTACTCGTTTTATTTGTTCGCATTTGAATGAAGAGAAATTTTGACAGTCTACTTGTACATCGCTTTCGTTTCGAGCACTAAAGGTGAATTCAAGGGGTAGCAGGGAGTGTTGTATTTCTTTTTTTTAAACTATTTTTGTGTCACCCGCGCGGTCGGTGACCGAGCACCCGAAGCGCGCTCCGAAGTGCAGTGAACCAAGCGTTGAATCTCCAAAGACGACCATTTATGAGCCCAAGGCGAGAAACGCATGACGAAACCAGGGAGATCCTAGCAAACACAGGAGAAAACGACGTGGACCTGGTAGACGTGGACTAAAACCACGAGACTCTATACCAACACACGCACCAGTGAACGAAGTCAAGAAAGATCAGAGATATGTATTGTACTCCAAAGAAACCCTTTGTGTTCTATTTGTTTCTTGTAACGGAACCTGGACCTAAAGGATGAGTATAAACAAGTCGGTAGACACCTCTTCAATGATACACATGATACACAGTCGAGTGTACTGAAAACCGCGGTTTTGGAATTTCAATTGTGGGTTGGTCTCACAAGATGCATATTGAAGAGGTGATTATGGCAAAGTCAACTTTTTATGTGAGGGTATTTATAGTCCCCTACTTGACCCTACTAGACCCACTTTGACCAAAAGAATTACTTCTGTTTTTTTAATACACTAGGAATCGCAACTTCAACGGGCGGTAAGGGACTAAAAGTACATTCGAATAAAAAATGTTTGAGCGCTCCTAATCAGCCAACATCCAAAAGAGTACAGCCTAATATACAGTTTGGAACATCTCTAGGGGAACGTATTAGGTAACACTGAGCACATTTGTAAGCAAGATGAACTTCTTGTACAAAATATGTGTTTCTGCCGGGACAATGAAGAGCACACAGCAGGCCTACCAACTGACTTAATCGGCGATGTAATGCCCAATTGACAACACATTATAGGCCTTGAGATTTTGATTGTAAAATACGGTCAGTGTTTGGATCACGGGGTGGTCACAGTCTCCCTCCAAGTAACAACTTTCCCCGATTCAAGCCAGAGGTTCCCTGCCAGTGGCGTATAGACCTTGTTACCCTAGCTTCGACCTGATTTAAGGCAAAGATATTTTTCAATCGGTCCAAGTCGGAAATTTTCTTCCTGATTCGATAAATGCAATCCTGGTTCAAGTCAGACCGTACATATTTTCCACTTTATAAAACATCAGAAAGCCGGATTCGAGTCACATACTCCATGCCTTTGAAACTTTAAATTAAGTATTTACAAAAATGTATTCAAAATTGATTACTTACTTTCTTCTTCATCTAAATCTTCGCCTAAACACTGTAGCACTGCTCTCAAATCGGAAGCGGTTATATAGCCTCGATTATGTTTATCAAAGACGCGAAATGCATCGCGTAGCTCACGTTCCTCTTGATCGGCAGACGATAGACCAGACTTATCCTCATAAGCCATATTCGAGAGGATATCAACGAATTCTTCGAAGCTAACGTTGCCATCACCTGAAAAGGTACGAGTGGAGAAGGAAACAGAAAACAAAAGACCAAATTAATATCGATCCCAAACAGCATTTAGATAATATTCAAAACAGAGGTCTATCCTAAACGATTTCCCAAAGGGGCACTTACCATCGACATCGATTTCTTGCAACATCTCTTGTAGTTCTTCTACACGAGCAAATTGACCTAACGAACGCATTACGGTGCCCAGTTCCTCCTTCGTAATGCAACCATCGCCATCTTTGTCGAATAAACGAAAAGCTTCGCGGAACTCTAGAAAGAAATCGAGGGGAAAAGAATAACCATGATAGTCATAACTGGACCCGGGAGGAAATTGATGCAGCAGGCGGTTGTAGAGATATATATTTGTGTCTTTCGTATGCCCTCAAATCCGAAAGTAGATGCCGAGTAGGCTGGTTCCAAGGGGAAGTTGAGAGCAACTGCTAAAAATGTGTTACCACCGACAGGTAACGTGGTGTTCGGAGAAAGAACCAACCAGGCCAGATGCCAGGATCTGAGCATATCCACTCGATGTGCAAATTGTTGGATACATTTTGAAGGTCCCAAACTTACAAAATTAAGAAAAGTCTTATGCGTTGTTCCTCGATCTCGGACGAAACCCCGTCACTCGAATTCGAATGAAATTGGACGCCTCTAAGTCAAAATGTTTCATTCTACTGACTTTATCTTTGCTTGCAAATGATAGCACGTGCGATATAGATATATTTGACGTTTTTGGTCGACTCGAAATGACAAGGCTCAGGAACCCAAATCAAATTTCTTTCAACTAAACTAGGAATGAAAGCTCTCGTTATTCATCGAGGAACGGTCACGCTGTTTCCCTTTGCATCCCATGAAGGGATATGGGAGAGTTTCCGACAATCAGAGAGTTTTCAAATTTGTAGACTCAGTGATCAGCACCTACAATTTTACACCAAATCCCTTTTCATAACTACTTATTCGATAGTGTCGCTGCTACAAAACGTAGTAATCGCTTTGTAGCGAAAGAAATAAACGGATATCAGACTGGGGTTTGAACCCATGTTCTCATGTACAGTCCGTGTTCACGCTAATCACCGACTGTCACTACGAACATAACATTAGAAATTTGGACGATTGGAAAGGACATACGGTGGCACTAGACACTGCATATTTATCCAGAACAAGTCTGTTCTAAAACTGTCCGTACGTGGGGTCTCTTTTTCGTTTGGACAATTCCATGTAGATAGGCTGTATCACAAGACAGAGGTGGAGATTCGTTCCTTGATAATTGAGTCTAGCAACATGGTCAACGTTCCGACCAGCCTATAACCGTCGGTATCCTTAAGACATCGTATAGAAGTGGCAAAAATATGCAAGCAATCCTCTGTATGGCTGAAAAAGCCCGTAATCCAGTATCCAGAGGTATACAATAGGGATAATTATCCGAATTTTGACTCTAGCTTCAGGCAATAGGTGCTAGTTACATATTTTGGAGCCGTGGTTGTGTCTTAGATGATCAGGGGATGGAATGACTTTGAGATGAATTCGTTCTCTGAGTCAGATTAAATCAGTTTCTCTGAATATGAGGAATTCTGGCTGGTCCATCTATGAGAATATCAGCAAGTGGATTCTGGCGGCAAATCAACTGAACGGATATTATGTGTAGATGACATTGTAGATGTAGGAGGCAACAAGTTACCTTATATCCGATAATAAAAACAAGAGTGAAGAAGAAATTTCCAAGGACAAGACAGGCAATTATTTAAGAGCTCCAAGTTTACGGGGGTTATCCAGATCTCGAATAGGATGTTGATCGGAAACCAGAGTGAAATCAGCATTTAAAAGTGTGTTGGTAACCCACTTGTCACGGCGAATCTTCTACATGACAACGTAGGTTCCCGGCCTGTTCCAACTAACGGGTGGACCATTTAACCCTTCCGCATCTGGCAACCCTATAACGTTTTCTTTTGTTTTCAGATCGGCTTATTACAGCCTGCTTTCGAAGCGTCAGTCTAAGAGTATTTGTGCCATGAAACAGTACACGCTATCACAACGCGCGCAGCATTACATTGAAAACATGTTCTCAATTGTAAGGACGTAACGTGCGTATCTTTCAAAATATCGTGTAGGGAGAGCACATTCAAAACACATCATTACCAATGTCCACGAAAAATTTTTCGCCACCGGCAATCTTGGTAATGTAGTCATCAACGCCGACGTCGTCCGAGGAGGTTCGGTGAGAACTGTAGAGGCAAGTGTAGAGAGATCACGCTCAACATCCAATCGTCGCCGGTCTTTGCAGTTGGGCATCCCACGCACCTGTCTCTATCGCATAATTTGTGCTACTTTAAAGTCATTCTTGTACAAAATTCAATTAACGCATCGCGTTTTAACGATCGACAAGCCACGTCGTTTGGATTATTGGAACCCAAGGGTATTAGGAAGGTTTAAATTGTCCACCCTGTACATTCAAATCTTTTGTAACGGTCGACACTATCGCATACTTCGAAAATGGTTATCAAAAAGAGCCTGTCAGAATAGGCGTTAAACTATAGATCCTGATCACACGCAACTCGCTGATTATGAGCTCTCTCTGGAATATTTGGCATCTAGGATAGCAATCCAATGAAACCCCAAGTGTTTTCTCGGAAAATCTGTGATTTTCGACTGAGTTTATGGTGATTCTGCATTAATACGCTGATAGGCACGTAGACACTGATTCAAATCAATTATAAATTTTCAGTGATGAAGCTATGCAGAAATCTTCCCCAAACCGATTCGGAACCAGTGTTATACTTTAGGCCCCGAAATAAAAACATCAGAACTCATGCAATTTGAGACTATATCCCCAATTTCTTCCTGGAATGTAATGGAACTTAGCTTCGTAGTTATTATTAGTCTCTGTCGCTGCCGCATTCAACTAGGTATCGACTCGAAACTAAAAAATCAATCAAAATTCGATCTTACCTCTCATTTGACTTTTCGAAATAATACGCCCACTGTTACCCTCCGATTCATTCGAGGGTGTTCGTTGCGTAGAAAATTGACGTATTTTTGATTTACGTTTGTTACTGCGTCCCCGCAAGCTCAATCCATCCCCACTGGAACTAATTCTGAGTTTACTACGGGCCGTTAAAGTCTCATCGAAATATTCATCAATTTCATCTACTTCGTTATCTCCATCGCCCTCCTCGTCTTCGTCATTGTCCTCTTCTTCATCATCATAATCATCCTCATCATATTCTTCTTCCTCATCATTCCTGCCACTATTCCCATTGTACTCGTCCTCCTCGTTGTCGTTGCTCTGATAACCTAATTCTTCGTTAAATTCCTCAACGTACGGAATGGTTGTATTCAACGCCGCTTTTAGATGGCGCTTTTGTTGCGGTTCTAGGCGTTGGTCCGAGCTTAAAACTAAATCACATGACGAATCTGTATCAGGATCAGATGTATGCCTTTGAGTTCGTTGATTCTTTTGGCGACGTGTATTTCTTTGGGTCGTACTACTACTGCTAGTGATTTCACATTTACGGGGTGATTTGCTATGATCATCGGAACCCGCAATTTTTTTCCGTTGTCGCGGAGAACGTCGTCGTTTATGCACACTGGAGATGGTTTCTAAGGTCGAAGTTGCTGCTATCGATGTACTTTGCTCATTTTGTGTTGTTCCCGCTGTTCCGACGGCTGGTGAGGCATGAGTTTGCTGGTCGTTTGTGCTACCCGGTAACTGGTCAACATTTGTGAATACCTCGGAAGTGTCATCGACACTCACGGATGTATTACGCGTCTGAAAAAAAAAACAAAAGAATTAAGCAGCAGTCACAATGGGAGCGACCATTTCTGTTTTCATGCCATCTCCCTCTTTCTCACAACATTTCACATAAGTGCCTTTCAGTTTTGTCACCAAAAATGTTGCTGCCATTTGACGCTGAAGTTGGTCTACTTCAACTACAGCAACCATTTTGTTCGAAAAAAAGGTACAACATTGACATACAGATGTCGCTTTTTTCCAATTTTCCTTACATATGTTATTAAATGTAAACAATGAAAGCAGTGCGCTTTTTGGTTTTACACTCACTGATTGGAATCTACAGTTTCACACCGGCTTCTTAAGCTTTTTCACGTCTAAGTACTCGATAGTGTCGACATCACTAAGCGAGGTGACCGTCGGCGAAAGAAGTGTAAGGTGGTCATAGCAGGGATCGAACCAACGTTCTCATGTGCAAGAGCTGTGTACACTAACCATTGCACGTACATTTTTGTTGCAGAGTTACCACCAAATTCTGATTTCCCTGGCAAATATTTCCTCTTTGCACTTCATTCTATTTTTAACGCATGTGGTGTTACTTTTGTTTGTTAACATAATCGCAGCGTCAAAATTCCGGTCCCAAAAACTGTTAAACAATTGTTTTCGTACGAAATACGAGGGCGGATCAATAAGTCCGTGACGCTTTGAATGAAATACAGTTTTTTTTTGCAAAAAAAAATAATTTTC
The DNA here is from genome assembly GCA_963931995.1 of Phaonia tiefii. Lineage (NCBI taxonomy): Eukaryota > Metazoa > Arthropoda > Insecta > Diptera > Muscidae > Phaonia > Phaonia tiefii. The sequence continues at coordinate 11,773,932 of OZ008370.1, read as the reverse complement.
AACATTATCTAACTCACTCGAAATTAATTTTTTTCAAATTTTAAAAAAAATTCACGAGGTTGTATGTTTTGAACACCTGTTAAACGCAAAGTAAATGACGGAACTTGCTCAAAATTTGACAGTAGTCTATTAACTGGTGGTACTTGATGAGACCAGTGTTGCATTTCATATAACTACAAGGGAAGTTCGAAAAGTCACGGACTTATTGATCCACCTTCCTAACTTTGGTATAACAACCCTGTAATTGCGTTTGCTTACGAAATTTCCGTAAAGAGCTGAGTACCAGACAAATGAAAAGTTAGCGAAATTTTCGCTCAATGAAATTTTCGTTATTTTTTATACACGTACTTCTTATGGCAACGAAACTTTCATAAAAACTGAATACCGGGCTTTAAGTACAACTATAAAGCAGTGACCGGCAAACTAATACAACGTTAAGTTCCGTATTTGGTACTTGCGAAATTTTAGTAAGACATGTTGTCATTTATCTCTAAACGTGAATTTTGTTGCAGAGAGTTACCACCTATCTTTGATTTACCTTGCAACTATTTGGTATTAATTTTAATTTTATGTGGTATTAATTTAGTTTGTTAAAATTATCGAAATGTCAAAATTGCGTTCCCAAACAATTATCAATCAATTGTTTTCGTACGAAATAACTTCGCCGTAACAACCCTGTAATAGATTTTGCATACGAAATTATCGCCAGAGCTGAGTACGAAGCAAATGAAAAGTGAGCTAAATTTTCGGGTCTCGAAATTTTCGTTATTTTTTATAGCACCGAGGAAGTGAATACGGGGCTTTAAGTCTTTGATTGTTTGAGTGAGCTGCACCGGAAGAAATTGTTGTGTAAGTTTTTCATACTAATGTATAGGTGGGTAATTACACCGTCAATGACGTTACAGTCACAATCATTTTTTATGATTGCATTAATAATATCTAGTTATTCTGATGTAGTGCATGTCATTTTTAGTTCTAAATCCGATTTCTTTTTTGCATTTTTGTGTACATTTTGCAGAGATAATACACTGAGAAAAAATGTTAGCTGCGTTACCGAAAATTGAACTTAGTCACTATGGACCACCCAATGCCTTCGATGTTTAGTTTTCTGTGTCTGTTTTAGAAATGTAAGTACTAGTAAGTGAAATGGTGTTCAAAACTTATTAGAAAATTGAACATATAGGTGTTTAATTGGAGTATGTTGCGTCAATGACGTTGCATAATTATTTTTATTTTTTTTTTTCGCGATTTTTGAAATTCGCGAATATTTGTTCAGGCATTAATTTATCGTGAAATTGAGCACTAAATCACACTATTACATCTTGCTATTATTGTTGTTGTTACAAGAAAAATACCAAAAAACGAAATTCTAAATTTTTATAACAATGTCCCAATTTACGTACAATTACCCATGTATGTAATTTGAAATTATTAATTCAGTTATACATTTGAAACGCCAGCATTAAGAAAATAATTTAAAAAAGTATTAACGCCAAAACAAGTCATATCCATACAAAACATTATATTCCTATTCTTCATTGAACATTCCTCTCAGTACAAAGCAAGTGACAATCAACATTTTTGTTCAAGTGAGACTGAATGATTGTGGTTGCCCTCGTTCAATATGTGAATGTTCGCATCCGTTTCTTATCCTAATCTGGATTAGGAAACTGATTTTAAAGAGGCAATACGAAACGGCTTCGATCATTCGACCCCTGTATTTTTTACAGTAGTAACGCTACAGTATCATCCATGAAAAGCGTTACATGTCAAAACCGGTGTATTCCTCTTGTAGGGGTTTCAATACTTACCATTAGTTGTTTGATTTCCCTGGCAAATGTTGAACCAGTGAAAAAATGATTAACTGCTGTGAACAGGCGTTTTCCTTCCAACTTGGCGGTATAAAATGGATTTCGTTGATAATGAAATGTCCAACTCGACAATAATGAATACAATTACAATAATTAAGACAAACAAACAACAGGCGATTGTGACAGCTCCAGAGCCACAAGCGACAAAGACAGCGATAAGCTTTAGCAACACAGCACCACAAAACACCAACTGTTTTGCCACTTGAACAACGATTAACGTAAGGATCCTTGATGGTGTAAACTGTATTGGGCCAAGGACGATGTGCTCAATATGTCAGGCATCAATTTAAATTCAAATATTTGTCCTGTCCTTACGCCAGTGTGTTTGTGTGTGGAATTCCATGCATGAGTGCGGCAGGATGCCACTAGCGCCAATCCGTATGAGTTTTCACTAATTGCCAACAAATGCCCGGCCCAGAGTTTGTGTCGCAGTTGTCGTTACGGTTGTTACATTCACACTCGTTACAGATTTCGCTGCTGCTCGTGTCGTGATTGCTGATGTTGACCCGTGTTGCATTGCTCTTTTCATATGTCACACAGTCCTGTTGCCATTAAAGATTCATCACTCCACACATACATTTATTCTGTTATCGTGTTGCCGGTCAACGAAATAAATTTTTAATTAAATTTCACCAAAATGTTTGTCCATTCAGGCAGGCCGAGAGATTGCACAAATGAATGGGTAGTGGTGGTTGGCGATAGCTCTTTGTGATGCCCAGTGCTGCCTCTAGTCCTTCAATTGATTTGCATATTTGGCATTTTATTGGGAATTTATTTCATGGTAGATTTGCGAAATTACTGGAAATTAGATAAAAAATATTGCAAATATTTATAATGATTGGAATGTGAAAAAGGGAATTAATATTAATTAAAATTGAGTATGTGGATAGATAGTTATATAATGCAATAGCTTTGGAAAAATAAATTGCAGGTCATAATGTAGGAAAAGGCTGCGATTAGTTGCAGGTTTCGATCAGAATTGAGCCTAATTTCCCAATATAATCCATGAAGGGGTTTTCCCCCCTATTTTTGACTCAATGATGGCGATATAATTGTGCACCGATTCCAAACTGTTATCCTTTCCACGGCTAATAACTCAAAGCTTTTGTGAGAGGACCGAGACGGCTCTCGCTTAAAGAAGGGATATAATCAGCGTGTTCTCATTTCCAAAAGACACATATATGGCGCAAAGTTATCAGCTATACCAAAAGCTTCAGTGGGATAAAAAGAAACTAAGTTTTGTGAGTAAAATTAATAATTTCATATTTTCTAATCCTCCACGAACGATGCAATCAATTCGTTACCTATGATCTCAGCGAAATTCACAGTTAAAAATTCCAACCTCACATCTGTTTGTCTTTCCTCTAACCCTTTAAATCTACACGCTAAAAAATCTGTATATTTTTTTTGCTTGGATTGTACCCAGCGGCGGAAGTCGCAATGCCTTCCACAAATAAGGCATGCGGAATAGTTCTTTTATAATGCCTTTCTAAAATAAGGCCTGCGGAATGCATGCATTTTTTCATCAGATATAACCAAGAAGATTTTTACAATTTTGATAAATTTCTTTTCCGATTCGCTTTAGCCGTAATTTAATTGGAATATTTCTTACAAATTTTAAAATGAAATTTTTTATTTAATATTTTTTCAGGGTATTTTTAAAATTTTCAATTTGAAGTTGGACGTGGTACAACTTTCTAAGATAGATACATAAATAAATAATGATTTTGTGATAAAATAAATTATTTTAATTTTATTTTTGTTTAACAAAAATAATTTAAAGTAAATGCCTTCTAAGGTCTTCCTCTTTGCATGCCTTCTAAGGTCTTCTTTTTTGTTTGCCTTTAGGAAGGCCTTGCCTCCCAATCTCATGCAATGTTAAAAAGAAAAGAGGAGGTAAGGTGTAGGGAAGGCCTTCCGTATTTTAAAGAAGGCCTGTTTGGTCATGATTTCAGGCCTTCCAGGTCATGACTTCCGCCGCTGGGTAACTTCTTGCAAATACAGTATACTTGTGTCCAAACACATTTTGTTTGTTATTCTATATTACATTATACAATTATTAATAAATTATAATATATATGTTTTTGTGACTCAAATGTGTCATTGTTTGTTAAAAAAAAAGTGCTGAAAACAACAAACTGACAAAGAACAGCGAAACAATAGCAGCAGATCTTCTATTCATGAAAATAATGCTTGCAAACACGTTTGTATATCGTTCCCGCAATGTGTTGATTGGAAGCTACACTATTCCTAAAAGAGGTCTTTACGTCGGGTCATCTGAACTGAGCGGGTGCATCACATTTTGCATGAATTTTTGGACATAGAAAAGCTATGCGCCCGCTATCGTGTGTCCACTTCAAAGCAGTGTTTGTCGACCGTCCAACCGCAATCCGAAGGAGTTTTTGCGCCATTACGTAAACGTAGACGAAACATGGATCACCATCACCACGATCCTCTGACCGAATTAAACATTTAAATATTTACTCCTTATCTACTTACATAACTTCACCCCAAATCAATTTATCAGCAGGATTATATTCCAAATCGGGAGAGATAACAAGCTAAATGTGGCATGCAGAATCAGGTGCAACGGCAACCAGTCGAACATGTGCCAAAAGGTACAGGCTGATTCATTAAGGCCGCAGATTTTGTTTTATAAATAAAAAAAGCCAACATTTCTCGAAATGATTTCTTTTATTTCATCATAATTTTTAGTCTATGGCATTTATACGTGAAATGTAAAATCCGGTAAATCGCCACCAAGGTTCCTCTACCAACACAGATTGCGCGTGTCAAAATTTCCCAAGACTTTTTGACATCGTTCGGTCTGAATATCATTTATAACGCGTATTGTTTAGTTATTCGGCTCTGGAATCGTCTCGGGCTCATTGACAAATACACTACTTTTCACGTAGCCCCAGAGAAAGTAGTCCAAATGTGTACGAAAGTAGTTATACAATGCAATAGCTTTGTAAAAAGAAACTGCAGGTCATAATGTGGTCCTACTGCGTGTAGAAGTGCCTCCTAGCCAAAGCAAAGTTAGAACTGCAATTTCCCTGCTTAAGAACGACAAAGCCGCTGGTGCTGATGGACCACCGGCTGCGCAGTTTAAGGCTGACGGCTATGGATCTGAAAGATGCAAGCATCAGCTCGTATTCAAAATCTGGCTAGACGAATGCATGCCCGATGTTTGAAGTCTTAGCATATTGTGCCCAGTTTTCAAAAAAGGCGACCCGAGTATATGTATGTACAAACTATTGTGAAATAAGCCTTTTATCCATTCCATACAAGCTCCCCTCGAGCGTAATGTGCGAAAGTCCGATCGAACCTTATCAGTGTGGCTTTTGGCCTGAAAACTCAAATACAAAACCCAACGAAAAACAAATCGACACCTACCACCTCTTTATAGATGATGAGGCTGCCTTCGATAGCCCGATACAGGGAAAACTGTACCAAGCTATGTATGTGGGAACTTAGTATCCTGCTAAGCTAATACCCCTCTGAGATTGGTAAAGTGCTCACCGAACTATTTAGCGCAATGCGATGCCTCAGGCAGGGCGATACCCTATCATGCGATCTCTTCAACATATTCATTGAGATCGCGGTGAGAAAAAGCTGCAGTCAACACGAATGAAACTATCAGCAGCAAAAGTCACATGCTGCTCGCGTATGCTGTTGATTTAGACATCATTAGGCGAAATCTGCGAGAGAAGTTACTGCAGTATTTTTGAGGATTGAGAAGGAATCAGCAAAAGTGGATTTGGCAGTAAACGAGGACAAGACAAAATTAATGGTTTCGACAAGCAGAACATCCACCCGATCGGATGAAAATATGAACGTTGAAATCCGTTATAATTTCGAGGTAGTGGACTTATTTATTTACCTCGGATCTGCCGTGAAAAGAAGCAATAACGTCAGCCTAGAAATCAAACGGAGAATTGTGCTTTCAAACAGGGGTGTTATTTCGGGCTAAGCAAGAACTTCAGAGATAAGACCCTCTCACGAGAAACGAAGATCCAACTATATCTGACTTCCATACAACCTGTGTTGCTACGAAAAGTTATTCGAAAACGTACTCGAACGACATCGAAAAATAGGACGGCTAAGACTTCGCTGGAAAGACCAGGTGGAATATTGCCTGCGAGAGTTTGGTATTACCAACTGGTGGAGAAAAGCTGAAGCTGAAAAAACTGGCTTCTGGCCTTATACCAAAAGAAATGAAGTTTAGTTAATTTTTTTTTTTATTTTATTATTCAATCTCAAGCCCCTCTATACCTCCATAAATAGAGATATAGTTTTTTAAAAAAATCAATGAGTGTTCGAACTCACGGCGATGTGTTAACACATTTTGTTATATGGTACCTGTTCGATTTCTATGAACACATTAGTAAATGTTACATTGGAAAATAAAAAAAGAATAGTTTTTGTGCTGAAGGCTCTTTTACTATTGCACTTTCTTTTTGGAACGAAGTTACTTATCGCAGTAAAGTAAAATTGAAGTAAAATTACATAAACTATGCAAAAAGTATGAAGTAAGCAAGATATGACGCGAGAGAGAAATGCGTTTGAGTGAACTCCTACTACTTTTTGGTTCTCTTTTACCAGGGTTGCCAAGTTGCGCACATCTTCTGGTCGTCTAATTGTAAATCGTCTTTGAAAATCTGTCAAACAGTTGACTTTTTGTGTATGTTTTTATTATGGTTGCACATTTTTAGTAACTAACAGTGTTGCATCAAAATGCACACCAGTTTATAATGAGGTTAAAAATTCAACATAAAGCAAAAAAAAAAAAACCCCCAAAACAAAATTTTAAACAAACCCAGTATGAAAATTTGTCAAACAGTTGATTTTTTGTGTGTTTTTATTATGGTTGCATATTTTTAGCAACTAACAGTGTTGCATCAAAATGCACACCAGTTTGTAATGAGGTTAAAAATTCAAAATAAAGCAAATATTGTATAGAGAAGAAAATTTACTCATGGAGTGGAATGCCAACAGAGAAAACGAGTAAAGCGTGTCGTTTCCCTGCTCGCTCTCTTATGCTGCCCTCAGACGTACCAACAGTTGATTCAACCTGTCATAAGTTGTATCAACTGTTGGTACGTTTGAGGGCTAGTTGAAGGTAGTTTGGTCGTCAGTTGAATGAAAAATCAAATTTTTTTGATAATTTGGTGAAGTTGAACCAACTGTTGGTACGTGTGAGGGCAAGCTGTTCAACTTCATTGTTTTTCTTCATTTTTTCTTGACGTTGATCAAGCAAACACATACGCTGTGAGCTCAAGAACGGTGATCGAAAGAAATAAATCAATAAATAAATAATAAGAAATAAATAAATAAATAATAAGAAATAAATAATAATAAATAAATGATCATTGAATGTTTCATCTGACATTCGCATATAATTTGTATAATTTTTGCCTAACTGTCTTTCAATGTTTTAAAAGTTTTATGTTTGAAAATGTATTTAAATTTATTAACCAGTACTTGGCCAAATTTTTTTCTTTAGTTTTTTATTTTTGTGTAATTATTTCTTCTTCTTCCTCTAAAATTACATCAATTCTTTGTAGCGCAAGGCCATCCGAATTCATGAATCCGAATTCAAAATAATTTTTAAATGAAGTTGAATGAAAAGTTGATTCAAAAGTTGAAACGTGTGAGGAGAACGACCAACTTTCTTATTCAACTCAAACGTCAAAAGTTGAATCAACTGTTGGTACGTCTGGGGGCAACATTACTCTCTTCGTGGAATATTTCAATACACGAGCAGTTTTCTGATGATGTTATTCTATCTAACTATAGAAATTCCAACCATATTTAAATAAAATTTCATAAAGTATGTAAAAAGTATGAAATAATCAAGTTATGACGCGGGAAAGAAATGCGTTTGAGTGAATCGCGTCAACTTTTTTGGTTCTCTTCTACTAGGGTTGCCAAATTGCGGGGTGTTTTTCTTCTCTACCTGTACATCCTATTTGAATTAAACTTCAGTTTCTACAGATTAAAATTGTATGAGTAATCTACTGGGTTAGAGAGGGTTAACGGAGTTAACCTCCCAAATACGCTAATTTTGGTTGGTGTAAATGCCGCATAAGGCTTCATATTTGCAGGATTATGTTGTTAGACAGAAGGCCTTCAGAACGACACTTTCCAATATGAACTTTCCATAACCGTTGCTAAGATAGATAGATATCAGCAGTTATGAACACCAAATAATGCATAAAACTACCCATTTACCAAAGTAATTACCACGCGTCTGAAGTGATTTTTAAAAAATCTCCTTACGTTGTCTTTTTGACGAGATTATCTGCCACTGATATATTTTCATGCATCAATTTTAGTACTGAATACATTTTAAATTAACCGCTCATCACTAAACATTTCTCTTAAGCCCAAGTACAGGAATTGAGTGAGCATTTTTATAATTTCTTCAAATAGTGTTGTAATATTTCATTACATTATTATTAGTTAATGTGTTTTTTTGATGCTAGAGTTAATTGTGTTATAAATTTTTAATTAATCAATATCACATCACAGTTAATGAATGATAAACACCCCTTCGAGACATATCCCACAATGGCTGAGTGATATCAATGATGATATTTAATACGCACTAAGAGAAATGGGGATTAGGATGTCGATGAATATGTACGATGCAATGAGTTGGGAAAGTGGTAATCTCGAAAGAAGGACAAGAGGATAATTATCATAATATCATATTACTTTAGCATTGCAAACGACAAGAGGAGTAATTGAAACCCATTGTGCACTTGCTATTGAATGTTTTTGAAAATTTAAAGAAATGAATTGCAATTAAGAATTCTGCCGCAAGACGAATCAGTAATTGGGTTTCCTGATACAACGCTAGTGCTATTGAAAAGGTTTAAAAATTGATAACCGCCTTCACTTCACGCTGCAAGTTTGCTGAGACGAATAATCCAGAATAAGTAACGATTTGGTGGGTTTTATGGGCTGGTGGAATCATACTTCATACAGGTCTGAAACTGAATGAGCAGGCTCGGCAGCAGGTCCATTCTAAGGTACTAGGGTTGTAATTTACTCGTGGACTATTTGATTATTGTATTTGATTAATTTTGAGCGATTAGGATAGTGTCTTAATTGATGGCCAGGATGCTACCAAGTCTCTAGTATCAATCTTTGTGGACATAACAGCTGCAGATGTCTTAACGAGATGGTTCACCAGTAATAACGGCTCCGCCATCTAACGTTTTTTTTTCAACTAGTGCTTATTTCGTGAATGGTAACACTTAGCTCATGTCTGATTTGACAGATAATTAGTTTTATCCTTCCGCTGTACGAATATGGTTGTGTATACGCTTGAACAACGCTGGGAAATATTGCGACATTACTTTGAAAATCATGGTAATGTTGCAGAATGTGTGCGAAAATTGCGTACGGATTTTGGAAGAAGAGAAGCACCGTCAGCTCCGTATGTTCGTTATCTTGTGAAAAAAAGTGAAAGAAACAGGCATCCTCATCGATAAACCAAAGCATGAAAAGCCAACAATAGTGCGTACACCCGAGAATATTGCTGCTGTGGCAGAAAGTTTGCGTGAAGCGCCATCAACATCAATTCACCGTCGTTCTCAACAATTGAACATTTCGGAGACATCGTTGCATAAAGACCTTGGTATGACGCCATACAAAGTCCAATTGGTTCAGGAGTTGAAGCCAACTGACCATCCAATGCGTTTTCGCTTCGCTAAGTGGGCCTGCGATCGACTTACAGAAGATGCCGATTTTGCCAAAAAAATCATCTTTTCAGATGAAGCTCATTTTGATCTTGGCGGGTATGTAAACAAGCAAAATTGTCGCATTTGGGGCACAGAAAACCCGCACGCATACATTGAAAAGCCGATGCACCCAAAACGAGTCACTGTTTGGTGCGGATTTTGGTCCAGAGGCATAATTGGGCCATTTTTCTTCGAAAATGAGCAAGGAGTGGCCGTTACAATCAATGGCCATCGTTATCGGGCCATGTTGAACGAATTTTTGTTCACAAAAATTGAAGAGGAGGATATTGGCAACATTTGGTTTCAACAGGACGGCGCTACGTGCCACACAGCCGAAGCTACACTCGATGTTTTGCGCCCTGTTTTTGAAGATCGCACTATCAGCCGCAGAGCTGATGTCGTTTGGCCACCTCGGAGCTGCGATTTGACACCGTTGGACTATTATTTGTGGGGTGCCCTCAAAGATAAGTGTTACGCCGACAAGCCAGAGACAATTGACGCTTTAAAGGACAATATTCGTGAAGCCATTGGTGAAATACAGCTGCACACAATCGATAATGTCCTTAAAAATTGGACCGATCGTGTAGGCTATTTTCCATTATTAACCGGAAGGATTGTACTTTCAAATAAAAAAATAAATTTGAGAAAATATTCAGTAGTTTTTTTTTATAGCATTTTCAAAAAAAAAAAGTTATTTGGCGGACCCGTTATTTTCATTCACCTCATACACCCGCAAAGAAAAATACCCGATTTAGTCGTAACCGAATTTAGAGGCTGCCACAACTATATTAGATGTCATCTCATCCGAATTCGAGGTTTTCACAACCGCATTAGAGGTTTCATTTGTGGGGACTAAATTCAGCCTTGATAGCCTCAATTCGGTTGTGGCAACTGCAGCTCGGTATCAGCCGCCGAATTTATAGCTGCTATAACCTATTGTCAGGATACAGATGCATTCAGGTACACTGCAGAGTGTGAGGGCTGAAAAGACTAGGGATTAGCTAACATGTTCCAATATTCCACAAGTATAGTTAGGTGTTGGCTTGCCACTTGCGACTTGAATGAATATGATGATGCAGACAACTTGGACGAGGACTACATATTATACATTGCTCACGACAATTCTGACCAACATTGGATAGGAGGAGTTATCTATCAACCTTCTGTTTCTACCTAGTAATCGTTCTAACTCAATTCTTGTATCAGTTTTGACAGAACACTACACGTTGAAAAATCCTTCTTTTTGTTGTTATTTGGTTGCAAATATAAAGTAGCAAATGTAATATACTTGTGTCCAAACACATTGTGCTTGCTATTCAATATTACATGTTTGAGACACAATGATTAATATGTTATAATATATGTGTTTGCGACCCACATATAGTTATGTTTGTGATACAAATTCAGTTGTGTTTGAGAATAAAAGAGGGTCAACGAGAGAGTCTATCTTGTAAGTGTGTATCTGTAATTTTGCATTATTCTCTAAGTCAGTGAGTCATTAATATTCCTGAATGTGCGTGTATGAAGTGAAGTGTTTCTAATTTTGCCTGATGTATTACGTTTTAGTTTCATGTATTCAGTCGTCAATGGTTCATCGGACAAAGGATATCAAAAGCGCTTGATCAGTGAAAAAAGAATAAACGAAGGCTCGGACGGTTAAATGGTTTGTGATGTTACTTTGGTGTTTGTGTATGTGTTTCATATACATGTTTGTGTGCTGCCAACGTGAGAAGCGATTTTGTGGAAAGAAACTGGAAAGGGCAACAACGTGAAGCCCTTTGTCTGTCCGAGCCTTTACTGACAAAATCGGAGCGGCGGACCTTTTGTGAAATAAGTGTAATAAAAAACACAAGTAATTAATCCACGCTTAGCTTGCATGAACTTGATTTGTATATAAATATCTTGTTTGTATACCAACGCATAGTGACAACCAACGAATAGCTGAAACCTTCTGAAAACAAAAACGTGAGGGACAACAAAGAAAGGAGAAGTAAAACAGCAGCAAATTCTCATTTCATAAAAAAAACAAATAATTCATTCAATGCAAATAAATATAAAAAGTGCCGTTTTAAATCTACATATTAATTTTTTGTAGTAATTAGTCATAAATGTAGATTTCTATTGTTAACATTCATTATAATAAATAATACATATCTATATATTGAAATCGAAGAATAATTCGTTTCTAAATATTATTATATTTGGGAGGAAATTCGCATATGTTTCCACGTAAGTATATGTAGGTTTGGGGGAAACACGTGAATACTTCCACGTAAGTATATGGATGTTTGGGATAAAGAACGCATATGTTTCCACGTAAAAGCATACATGTTTGTCAGTAAACATGATACTGTTTGCATTTAAAGACAAGTAAGTTTGGGACTCGCAAACATATGAACGTTTGTAGTGTGTTCCAAACATATAAATGGTTCGTGCAGAATATGTTTGGGAAAATATGTTAGAGGGGTCGTTATTTTTCAGCGTGTATCTATTTTGAGAGACATTGGGTGAAAATGAAGAGCAGAGCGTATTAGTCTCTTAGAGAAATCATTGGACGTGTCAACATTTTTATTTGGAGAGAGTGGATGGAATAATGTAAACTTGAGGAGAACGAATTGCAGATAAAATTTTGACCGTTGATTTTTGAAAATGATTCGACAGGGTTGCATTTTTAATGAAACGAACAAACCAAAGAAAACCGTAATAAAATCTAGTATTTAGTCATTTGTTACAAATGTTTAGTCTTTGTCCACAATTTTCTGTTTTTTTTTATTATATTTTTATTTAAAAACTGTTGAATTTAGCTTGTCACTTTACAGACAGATTCTCCAAAAATAATAGTGTAAACCAAAAGCAGAATGATAGTACGATTTCTTTCAAATGGAAAAGAGCTTCATTCCATTTCTCTCTTTCTCTGCGAATCCTTCCATTTCCACTAATATTCTCAATGACTTTTTTTAACACCATGACAGTGACCTTCGGCGGTGCGAGACTCTTGTGCATAAGAACGCATGTTCATTCCATAGACTAATTATTGTACTAGACTTAATATTTATCTCAACAAATTTATCACATTTGGCCTGGTGTGATATGAACGTTGGATGTTGAACAGAATTACTTCAATAATACCAGATAGAGGCAATGGTTCAAAAGAACCAACAAAATACCAACAACGGTATTTCGTTTTGTGTGTTAAAATTATTCTGTTAAATACAACATAAATGTATGCTAACAATAACAGTTAATATAAAAGTGTAAAACACATTTAAATTTCACAGTTTTTCACCAAAAGACATGAAAAATTAAAGTCAGAAGTTATTAGAATTCCTCCTGGTGTATGTCACTTTTCGTCAAAACTCTCTATCACAACGACCGCACCACGAATAGTGGGAAAGTAAACGTCAGATGAGTCAAATATTCTGTCTTATTATAATAATTACTCTATGGTTCATTCCAGCACTGAGAAAATCGAATTTCTTTCGCCGAGATTCACCTCGCGTAAACTATCAGTGTAAATAACTATCAGTGCAAATAAAGGGTTTTTCAATAAGAGCGCTACAAAAGTTTTTTTTAAATAAAACAAAACCAGTTTTAGATACCAATGAAATTCTTTATTCCTGTGAAAGTACTTTCGATGCCATTATGTATGGAACTCGATTTCTGTTGCATGGCCACCACGGGCACGCTTGCAGAAGTCCAGACGCTGAACCCAATTTTCGACGGTTTTCAAGCATAAATCGGCCGATACTGCTACAATTTCACGTTCGATATTCGTACGAAGTTCATCAATCGTCGCTGGCTTGTTGGCATAGACCATAGACTTGACGTAGCCCCACAGGAAATAATCTAACGGCGTCAAATCGCACGACCGAGGCGGCCAATCGACTGGGCCATTTCGTGAGATAACACGTTCACCAAACTTGGTTTCCAATAAATTGATTGTGGCATTCGTTGTGTGGCTTGTGGCGCCGTCCTGTTGGAACCACATGTCCTCCAAGTCCATATTATCCAATTGGGGCCAAAAATATTCGGTTATCATTGAACGGTAGCGATTCGCATACACAGTAATGTGCCCGTCTTGATCATCACGGAAGAAGTACGGCCCAATGACGCCGCCGGCTCATAAACCGCACCAAACAGTAATTTTTTCGGGATGCAATGATGACTCATGGATTACGTGTGGATTGCTGTCTGACCAATAACGCATATTTTGCTTATTGACGAAGCCATTCAGCCAGACAGAAATTGGAATGAAACTCTCTTCCATTTGAATAAAACAATCGTACCATTATGCTGCTTTAGATTTAGACTATCAGCTTTGGAGAATCCAAAAACAACTGTGCACACAGTGGCAAACAAAATACAACAGTTAGAAAATGAAAATAGAATAGGGAAAACAGAAAATTGTGAACATAGATTAAGCTTTTGAAAACAGCGACGAAATGAAAGTGATTATTCCAGTTTTTATTGTTTTTTTGTTCGTTTCATCGAAATGAAACTGATCGCATATTTTTTTTTTAGAAAAATCAAAACGTCAAAGAAATCTAACAGAGCTGTCAAAATTGTTCACCTCAAGTTTCTCTAATTGTCTTACACGGCATTTAAGGCTGGCGACAATAAATAAAAGGAATAACTAGATTTCGCACATAGGTTGTGGAGTCTCTTGTTCAATGGCAAGAACATATGCATCATAGATAAAGGAAATAACTAGATATCGCACATGCCTTGGGAAATTTCTTGTTCAATGGGATATTTTTAAGATGGAGCTGAAAGCAATAATTATAACATTTGATCCCAATTATAATATACCTTGCGAGATGTATTTAGAACAGGTGATAGCAGTAGGTGTTGTAGACAACATCAACAGGCATTTTGTTTTGTTTAGTGGGCCGATGCTGTACAAGTCAACACAAACGAATACCAACAATAAAAGTACACCAAAAGAGCACATAACCAAAATGCATTTGAATTAGAAAGTGGGGAACACAACGACATGAAAAAAACTAAAATAGTTGTTCGAATAGCACAACCTGGAAAATAATTCTATTTTTGTATTGAAAAAATGTCCCACGCTGTTAAATAAACGTCAGTGAATATTATGAGAAACGTCAATGAAAGTTACAAAACGACAACACAGCTCCTAGTGGCAGAACTTGATAACGCCTGTGCGATATCTACTTATTTCCTTTATCTATGAAATGCATATATCAAGATATTGCGATATGCAAATTGTTGTATCAAGATTGTCGATTGATGTAGATGGTGTTAGCGTCAGATGGTGAATTAACAGAGTGTTAAGCCTGGTATTCAGTTTTTATGAAATTTTCGTTGCCATAGGAAGTGCGTGTATAAAAAATATCGTACATTTCATGAACCAAAAATGTTGTCTTGGTACTCAACTCTACGAAAATTTCGTGGTTTTGTACTAATCAGCTGATTTTGAGAAGCTAAGCACAGAATTTTTAATGCGGCTATCTGATAATAATTGTATTATGGTAGCCATGATAGCGAGGAAGTAGACATGACAAATCTTATTAAAAACAGTTCGAAATTTGTGTAAGAGTCTGGAAAAGTAAACACTAATTGAGAAGCCGATCTCTGGAAATTTAAGGGCAGTATTATTGTTTTGTATAACGATACAGAAGAATCGATATGCTGTGGGATTCTACATCTAAACGGACTTGGGATGATCTAGGCATAGCACCCTTTTTACAGGTTCTTGGAGCGAATGAAGCTATCGGGATGAATAGACGATATTAAATGACTAGCTGCTAAACTAACAAGATATCAATACTAATCAAACTCTTGATTTCTTGGGGTGGCTCAATTAACCGGTAGAGGTGAGGGCAGCACTTAAACACACTTCAATCAAAAGATGTTTAATATTACCCTTGACTGGACTTACCGGTGGTCACCTTAAGTTTATCTAATCTTTACCACAACTGTCAAAATTCATTCACATCTATAAAATAATTTTAAATTGTAATACCTTCTTACAAGTACAAAATCCATTGTAAGATAAAATGTCATTCCCTTTCCAAATGTTACTTTCGTGTAGGTCCCTTCATGGGGAAATCTTGTTTTCCTTTTCGTTGTCTTAAGTGATTCGTAGTTCCACATAAACCACCTGTAATTTAAAGTGGTGGGGCGAGGGCAATAGACTGGATGAATGTCGTTTCATGTGGCCTTCACAGTACGACAGCATGACACAATACAAATGGTGCTGTGTACATGGTGGCTTTTAATGAATTTTCATTGTTTCCCCCACTACTGATGCTGTTGGGGCCGTGTTCCCTGTGGAAATTAGTTAAATTTGAAAAGAAAAACCAAACAACCATTAGGGGAATGTATGTAAGTTAACATTTTTGTAAGATAATTTTAAATAAGACGAAGCCAACTTTTTACCTGGCATCATTAGCTACTGTGGAAAGAGTTGCTGAAGTCTTCCCACAATGCAGGATATTTTGTAGGGATTTGAAATCCCTACATATTTGTAAGACAATTTCCAGTCGTCGATTGATAATGCAAAAATGTTTTTGTTGAAAGAACGAATATTTATATTCTACCAGATCCCCTCTGAAATCTTTGCTATACCCCCGTAGAAGGGACATGAGAAAGCTTTAACTTGTAGTCCACAACTCACGAAATAATTGCTGCCTAATATCCCCAACTATACTGCCCTGCTTACTAAGAAAGACTCAACTCCAAAATTTTAAAAAAATATTTATTTTAATGGTTGGAAATTGCGGCAAATCCACATAAATGTTATTAATTTCATTGTAAAAATCAACGGGTTTCTTATTACAAATGAAGCTCCAAGCTGAATTCAGAAATCTAGACATCACCGTGGGGAATGGGTAATGAACGTTTACCCATTACGCACAGGATAAAGGGAAAATAATAATAAATATCCACAGCCATGGGGAATTACCCATCACGATTACCCATTCCTCACAGTCTTTACACATTACCCACGATGATGGGTAATGGGTTACCCAGGGTAACCCATGCCGTATTAACAACATCCATTGGTTAAATCCTCCTATGAAATTTGTTTATTAATTTTGCGATTGGACACACCGTTTCCGAGTTATACCCATTTTTTCTTTCAGCAATTTTCTTATTTTTGGCTATTTTGTGGAAAACACCTTTCTTGCTAATTCGACACTTTCTGAAACTCCCTTAGAAACTCGCAAAAAGTTGTTATTTTTCCAATTGGACGCTCCGTTTTCGAGATATAGACATATGGGAGTTTTAGCAATTTTTTAGCCTGCAAAAAGAAGATATTTTTCTATTCGACACTCCGTTTCAAGATAAAAACATTTGTCTTAATTTTCTCATAGTTTCGATCAAAAATGGGGATGGGTTACCCTGGACCCATAATCCATCGACGTGGGTAATACGTAAAGGCCACCTACCCATCCCCCATGTGTAAATTCCCCGTTGTCGTGAATAACTACCCATTATTTTCTCCATAAATAAATAAATGGTTTCCCATGACATCTCATGAAGGGATTGGGGAGAGCTTCTCACAACCAGTGAGCAGTGCGCTTTCTACATTTGAACTCACTGATTGGGACCTACAGTTTTTACACCGGTCCCGAACGGCATTTTCAGAAGCTTTTTCATGGCAAAGTACTCGATAGTGTCGCCATCACTAAGCGAGGTGATCGTCGTCGAAAGAAATTTAAGGTGGTCGGAGCAGGAACTAGCCATTGCTCCATACCCTGTGGGTAATCGTGATGGGTAATTACCCATCGCCGTAGGTAACTACCCATTATATTCCCCATACCCTCTGCGTAATGGGTAAACGATCGCAACCTAGTTTACGACCTAAATATTAGACGGTACGTTCCGCTTTCCTGATCACAACCCTGTCTTTTAGGCAGAGGTAAAGGCAATCACAGAATGTAGAAGCTGGCTGAATATTGAAGGTGGCCACACAAATGTGAACTTATTCACACAGAGTCCAGCAGCACATAGTCAAGCGGCGAACAATGCGATATAGTCACATGGTGGCATGGTCGCTTATGGCATGCGAGTTCATGGCATGCGAGTTCAAGTAGAAGATACACAAATTCTGCACCACTTCTAGCGAGGGATCATATGGACAACAGGTCATAGCGGCAACTTGGGGAATAAAAGTACAGATGAACTAACTCGGAAGAGCTCCAACCGTCGAACTGTGATAGTGCAAAATGCGAAACCTTTTCGGCCCAAAAGGCAGAATTTCAGCAATGTGCAAGAATAACCCACATAAGATTATGAAACGCATCTGATGAGAGCAGAACGGCAGAGATACTTTGCGCTGGACCGTGTGGGAACAATACTACAGGCTGTTAAAACTGGCCGACTCGTGGGTATCCGAACTGGACAGTCTACTCTGCGTCCACATCTGCATAAGAATGAGCGGTCCCATGGAAATGAATGTATGGCGTGCGAGGAGGACATGGAAACCAAGGCTTAGTTTCTCTGTCATTGTCCCGATTATGCAAGATTAAGAATCCAACACCTCTCAGGCGTTACAATGCCTAGTATGGATAAACCACGGGGAATTGACTGGAGTACACTAAGGAAATTTATACACAGCGCAAATTTCCTATTGATAATTTGAGGATTCTCCTGGGAACGCGCAGATCGCATAAGAAACGGATTCAGATTTGGAGCACAACTGCTTCGAATCGTCTTTCTGTACCGAACAAACCTAGGTCCAAGGTATCAATGCCTTTGTGCGATTTGACGAGATACTTCCTGACTGGTAGTAGAGTTCAGAGCAAATGACTTCTGTAAAAATTGTAACTATGAGGAAGATAAAGAATCCACTGAAGATCTTCTCTATGTGTTTCCAGCACCAACAGGGCAATATCTACTATGGGATCGTACTTCTTTAGGGACCTGGAAGAATTATCTCATTTAGGTGTACACAGAATACTTGAAGCAAACTAATTGATTATCAGGAGGTTCTAGAGCTTAATCTCGATTGCACGTAACGGGGTTTTCAATAAGAGCGCTACAAAAGTTTTTTTTTAAATAAAACAAAACCGGTTTTAGATACCAATGAAATTCTTTATTCCTGTGAAAGTACATTCGATGCCATTATGTATGGAACTCGATTTCTTTTGCATGGCCACCACGGGCACGCTTGCAGAAGTCCAGACGCTGAACCCAATTTTCGACGGTTTTCAAGCATAAATCGGCCGATACTGCTGCAATTTCACGTTCGATATTCGTACGAAGTTCATCAATCGTCGCTGGCTTGTTGGCATAGACCATAGACTTGACGTAGCCCCACAGGAAATAATCTAACGGCGTCAAATCGCACGACCGAGGCGGCCAATCGACTGGGCCATTTCGTCAGATAACACGTTCACCAAACTTGGTTTCCAATATATTGATTGTGGCATTCGTTGTGTGGCTTGTGGCGCCGTCCTGTTGGAACCACATGTCCTCCAAGTCCATATTATCCAATTGGGGCCAAAAATATTCGGTTATCATTGAACGGTAGCGATTCGCATTCACAGTAATGTGCCGGTCTTGATCATCATGGAAGAAGTGCGGCCCAATGACGCCGCCGGCCCATAAACCGCACCAAACCGTAATTTTTTCGGGATGCAATGATGACTCATGGATTACGTGTGGATTGCTGTCTGACCAATAACGCATATTTTGCTTATTGACGAAGCCATTCAGCCAGAAATGAGCCTCATCGCTGATTGTTGAGGCCTCTTAAAGTTGAGGCCACTGACTCCAAATTTCGGTAGTAAATTTTAATAATTTCGACTCGTTGTTGGCTCGTATATCTTTCCATGATGAAATGGCAAACCTTACAGAAGAGAAATGTCAAAAGAGCGGGAAAAAATATGGCGTCGTTTGCTGTCCCTATCGATTTACTTTTGTAGCGTCTCTGTTGAAAAACCCTTTAGTATCACAATGAACTTAAAGGGTTACTGAGTCCATTGACCTAAGTTAAAATATAACTTTTAATGGCGTTGTACAAAAAATTTTTTCACGGAGTTGTCAGGAAATCTGTAGTTCTCGGTATACCGCACAAAAAGTTTTATAATTTTTGTATCTTCTGTTTAACTAATTTCATAATTTTTGTATTCTTGTTATCCACACCCCTATTCTGTGTATGTGGTAACAATCAAATTGTAACCACAAAGTTGTTACAAAGTTGTCACCATTGTTTGTATCTGGTATTCTGGCAACACGGTGACAACGAAAAATTCACCTCATAACAAATAATTCACCTACCAAATAAGTTTGTCAAAAGCAGGGACAAAAAAACAAAAATATATGGTTTTCTACACAAAATAAACGCGGTAAAAAAGCAAAAGTTAGTATTTAATATATTTATGTTTTATTGAATTAAAATTAATAAATTATTATTTAGGGAATTTGAGCGCACCGCATAGTCACAGCTGGAATTCTATATTGCCTTCCTCAAGGAATATCCAGAGATGCTAAGCGGAAAGAATACACATGCGCATCCGCGCCAAGTAGTAGAAGTAATTCACTTTAGCGACAACTCTCTGATCTACGTCAAAATTTAGCCACCGACAAAAGCTTCTGCGCTGAGTTCAAAAAGTTGTTTTCCCCCCGCGGTCGGTCCAACTTCTTGAGATATAGGCCTTTAGAGCTTGAGTATACAATCGTTCGTATCTCCGATATTTATAATCGTATCTCCGGTATTTATAATTGAAATCGTTCGTATCTCCGGTATTTATAATTGAAATAAGTATCATTACAAAGGTCTTTCTAAGCTCTATAAATCAGTGCATACACGTATTTATTTTTATTAACCCATTTGGGTGCTAATTAAAAAAACTTTTTCACCTCACTTTTCTGCTAAAAATTTATTTACTTTTTTTCCAAAAAATGCCCTATTATACTTATTTTCTGGCAGGTTCCGATAATAGACAAGACCTTAGCCTTTCTGAAGATATATTACTCACCAATATCCCTTCAAAGACCGGAGATATTTATGTTAAAAATTTTGCAAAACATTTCACGCTTTTTCAATCTTTCTCACACAAAATCAAGTTCTATCTGCTCCATTTCCATAGCAAAAAGTAACAAAAGTCCTTCCTCCATTTAATTATGCCCTCTTGTCGTTTTGGTACAAAATATATTATTAATTTTTCCCGTATACAGTTTTATTGTTTACTTGCAGAATTTATAAAATGTCAACCTTCCGGCAAATAAAACAGCTGTCACGCGGTGTTACCTCCTCTTTGGCAGGTAACAGTTTTTGTTACTTTTGTCACCAAAAACATGTGTCAGAATACCGATTTGTGACAATTGTCACATTGCTGTCAAATAGTAACCGTGGTGACTTTTGTAACCCTGCCAGAATAGGGCTGCTAATGTAAGTAGAGTTGACATGAGTTTCGCCTAACTTGGCGTTTTCACGAGACAGTTTAGAGGAGAATATAACTACATTCACACCTTTTTACTAATAAACTCACACTTCTCTCACTGTTTTCCTCACTGATTCTGTTTTTTCGAAGACAGTAAATTCCGCAACTAATACGTATTCTCCACTGTCTTGTCTTTTGTAAACGCAGGGGAAACCTTTAGAAAAAAATATGTTAAGGTTGAATTTAAAAAGGTTCTAAAGATGCATCTTTCCGTAAATTGACAACCGTAAATTTAAAGAATCATATGCCAGCAATTTAAGATTAGTTGCACAAAGTGTTAACAGTACATTAGACCATCTCCATTAATCATTTCCCACTATTTACCTCTCATGTAACTTTAGATTGTGCTCTTATTTCTCACAGTTCTTTATCCTAACAAGAGTGTCCTTTTTTGTTTGTGAGTGTTTGTATGTACACTTACTTAAGGACATTTGTTATCTTTTTAATTAGCTTTCCATTCAGCGAAAAGAGAAACGTCATTAATGTCTGTTTACTTAAAAATTTCTATTCGTTTTATTTTTTTTCTCTTCTTTAAATTTGTTTTAACATTTCATTCTTTCCATTTGGTTGAAATGGGTCTGCATCCACTTTGTTGAACGCAACAAATGAGAGAAACTCAAAATCCAATTAGTTCAGATTAATTTCTTCTCCTAGTCTCTTTTCATTCTCTAGCCACAACAATGTTGGGACATCTGTTAGCTGTAGAAGATTAAATTAAGTGGTTCTAAGTTGGTGCTACTTATAGATAAGAGGAACTAGGGGCATTTTCAGTTTTGTACAATCGAAACGAAAAATTAAAATTTGTAATTTAATATTTATTAAGTCCTTAATATTTCAAGACAAAATTGTCCAATATGAACTACTTATGGGATGAACTACTTATATGGGATATTGCGATGAACCTGGCAGAGCAATGTAAGCGTTGGGAAAATTTACATATTGTTTATACATATATTACTAAAAGCCCATATTTTTGCTGTTATTACTATGTAATATGTTTGGAGAAACTGTACAAACATATTCATAATAGACCTAACTTAGGTTTATTGCAATACGAAATTTCGTATACTTTTATGTAAACATATGTTATTGGAACAAAATTCCATATATTTGCTTCCAAGAATACAAGTTGTTTATAACGAACATATAATGTTTAAAGCAAATTACAGCAAATACAATGCAATTGCTCCCAAGCATATAACTTGTTTATCACCAGCATGATTTGTGTTACACATGCAGGGAAAAGGAGATCTGTTCCAAATATATTTTTGCTGGTATTACATACATAGTATATGTTTGGCGAAAGGGGCCAACATTTTTAGAATTGTAAATTACAAACATATTATGTTTGAAACAAATTAAAACATTTTGTGGGTATTCATGACACAGCTGATCGAGTAAGTAGTAGGAAAATGATAGAGAACAGAGTGGATGGGCGAGAGATATACAGGGTGATTCAGGAAGTGCCGGACAAATTTCTCCCAGCGTATTCCTTGGCTCATTTCATGAAGAAAAGTCTACAAGGACCATGTCCGAAAATGCAAGGGTGCGAAATGGCAGCGGGTTCAAAATTTTCGGATTGATGGTCGGAGGGTAGAAGGGTAAAGTTGCTAACTTCTGAGCCAGTGGTCAGATTTTTTGTTTTTGGGCTTGTTGGAAAGGTCTTTAAGAGGCCTTTCAAAATCACTGGCTCAGAAGTTAGCAACTTCACCCTACTACCCTCCGACCACCAATCCGAAAATTTTAAACCCGCTGCCATTTCGCACCCTTGCATTTTCGGACATGGTCCTAGTGGACTTTTCTTCATGAAATGAGGCAAGGAATACGCTGGAGTAAACTGTCCGGCACTTCCTGAATCACCCTGTATAAGCAACCAAAAGCAAACCAGGCAGTAAACTAAGTTTAAATAGTGTTTGATTAATACTAATGACAGCTAAATTATGATTTATGTTGGTTGCATCGAAAGTAAATACGCCATATTTCCCCAAATATAATTTTTCTCTCCGACGTCAACTTCAACTAGTGACTTCTTCTATCTCGTTTTCTACCCCCTTAAGCGGAACATTTTTTGTAAAAAAAAAGTAAATACACTACAAAATTATGAAACTTTTGTCTTGAAAGTATCCAGGTTTGTTCGTAAAGAAAAAAGTTACAGAGGTTTCAAAATATCAAAAAGTACCAGAAGTTTCAAATTTCGACTCGTTACTGTTGGTACGATATCACTCACTCACACAATCACTCAAGCACCAGGTGAACGCGTCAGCCGGGCTGATTTGTGGTTTTTTTTCATCATTTCCGCGAGTAAGCTGTCAAATTTAATTTTGTTTCTTTTTGTTTGTTAATTAAATTCAAAGAATTTCAATCACGGTGAAATTTATGGCACAGACATTAATTCAAGTAAGACAAGCTTATTAAATTGTTCACATTTTGTGTACATAGTGTTTTCCATTATTTATAAGTAGCTAATAGATAATTCGAAGTTCATACGATGACTCTCCACCCAGGGGTTTTGTGTTCATTCTGGCATGTGCTTTCAGACGATGACTCTTTCAAAACAACCATGCGTGAACTCTTTTATGACGCGGGAAAGAAATCCGTTTGAGTAAATCGCGTCGACTTTTTTGGTTCTCTTCTACTAGGGTTGCCAAATTGCGGTACTTTTACAACACCACTAACAAAGAGCTGCTCGTGTATTGGAATATTCAATGAAGAGAGTAAGAGAGAGAGCAGAGAATGGCTAGGGTTTCACTAGTTTTGTTTGTTGACATTCGAGTGAAGAAAAATTTTGACTGTCTACTTGTACATCACTTTTGACGTATTGTTGATTAACCTTCGCTTTCCTTTAACGTTGTACCACTTTTCCCGAGCATCCCAGTCGACCTTGCGATCAAGATAATTGAAAATATTTGTACGGCAACATTTACAACAATTCACAGCTATGACGAATTTTGAATATCGTCATACAGGACAATCGTTATTTTAAGTACAAGATCGCCATTACTAGTGGATATTGTTAGGGAAAGTATGCTGGATATCAGCCTAAACAACTGTGATTTTAGAGCTAATTTCTTGACCAAGTTCGTTGGCGAACTTTTGGGGCTAATCAAATCGTGTGCAAAAAAAATAACATACTGAAAACCGGTATTCAGTTTTAATGAAATTTTCGTTGCCATACGAAGCACGGGTATAAAAAAATAACGAAAATTTCATGAACTCTCTCTTTGGTGCTCAGCTCTTTGCGAAAATTTCGTAGATAAATTCAATTACAGGGCTGTTACTCCAAAGTTATTTCATACGAAAACAATTGTTTGATAATTGTTTGGAACCGGAATTTTGATATTTCAGTAATTTTAAAAGACAAAAGTAACACCACATGGCTTAAAAATAAAATGGAGTGCGTAGAGGAATTATAAATAAAATTTTTGCAAGATTGTTTATGTTTTATCTTTCGTTTTTGTATTCTCACTGCCATTATGAACGGTGGCGGGAGGCAAACCCAGTCCACCAGGTTTTTGCATTTTACCTACTGCCAGGATATTTGATTGCAGCCGCCAATTATGGATCAGACGCTGACCAGGATGCAATATGTCGAACCTGGATTTCCTTCTTTTGGGTTTTTATCCGCCGTTGGCCCATATGTTTGGCTTACCCGCCTTCTAAAAGACAAAAGGATATGCTCGATAGTTTGATGAGCTTCAGTGACCTCAGTCGCCACCTACTAAACCTGAGACACATCAGTGATCGCATAACCAAATCAGGCTGCTCATTTATTTTCGCCTTCTCACTCTAGCTTGCTAACGGAGGTTTCCTATAAAGCCATTGCCCAGGACATACTGCGTGGAAGTAGTGAGCTGCTAGGACTGCCCAATGAAGGAATCATTTCTGGCCACTCCCAAGTGAATGGCTATCAGAAACTTTCAACCTCCACGGACAGTCCCATACTCCGAAAAATGTATGGCCCTATAGTGCAGAACGGCGAATATCGGCGACGCATGAACCATGAGCTGTATGAGCTATATCCCGACATTGACATAGTTAAGCAGATCAAAATAATGCGATTGCGCTGGCTAGGTCATGTCAGTAGAATGGATGAAGACGAACCAGCACGAAGGGTTTTCGAAACCGAACTCGAAGGAAGACGAAAAATAGGTAGACCAAGACTCCGCTGGAGGGATTAGGCTGACGAATCCCTGCGTACACTTGGTATTGGCAACTGGAGAGATAAACCAGAAGATCGAACTGGTTGGCGAAATATGTTATCTTCGTTTTGTAAGGTCCCTGACCCCTCGGGGTTGTTCGTGACCGGATAAGTAAGTAAGTAAATCAAAGATAGGTGGTACTTCTCCGCAATAAAATTGTCCGTTTTGTGGTAACTGACAAAATTTCTTAAGGGAATTTTACAAGAACTGAATACGTGGCTTAACACGCAGAAAATATTACGAAGTTATATCTGAGCTAGGTATCCCTGCTAAGATGATACGCCTCTGGAAAATCGCGCAGACGGACACCATATACTCAGTGAAGGTGGGTAAATATCTTACTGGATCACTTGATACCACGCGATGCCACAAACAAAGCGACACCATATCGTGCGATCACTTCAACATCTTAATGGAGATCATAATGAGAAAATTTGCAGTTACCACGAATGCAACCATATGCTGATGATATACATAGATGTCTCGCAGTCTACAAGTTACTGTAGTATTTTCGAGAATGGTAAAAGAGGCGGTCATTTTCAATGTTTCAATGGTCGTTTAAATAAAAGCGTGAAGGTTGATAACCTTTATAATTTCGAGTTATTGAATGAATTTATTTAAACCTGATCTGCCATAACACACAAAGCCATGAGATTCAGCGGAGATTTGTGCTTGCCATAACTATCAGATTTTGTATCTGGATCTGGCAAGACTATTGGTTTGCACATATGTACAGGCCCGTGCGCAGGGCCCTTCTGTATGTACACACCAAGTTCCGTGATTTTAAGTTTGCTGATCTATCAAACAGTAATACAAAACTGATGCATATATTTTTATATTTAGATGACAGAATGTTTTCAACCAACCAATGCAACAAATGAATTATGAATATGTCCCCGAAGGATTTCCCATATCCCTGCAGATGTTGCATCCGTTCCATTTTTAACCGGATACTATGCACGGAAATTATTTTCCCTCTGGTTTTGTGAAAATTTTTCACAATTACTAAACAAACTGTTAATGTATTATTCTTTTTGTATTTCCTTTAGTCCGTATTCCCTCCTTCGTCTGACTTTTTACAATGTTGTTTCAACATTATTCATCCGTTTTTTGTTTTACTTTGGGGGAAAAAATCCACCATAATCACTATAACAGCATGATTAATATTGGTACTTTTACAAGAATGATGATGATTAGTACCAGTTAATGGTGGACTGAATTGCGAAGAAGGATGAAGAAAAATATAATTTATTTTTCGTTATCATATTGTGAAAATGTATAACGATTTTGTTTGTGACATTAGGAGGACCAGTACAAAATGATGATTATAACAAATTGAAGTTAACAAAGTCAGGTGGCAACACCGGAAATTGTTTTTTCTCAAAGGGTAAACTAAACCGTAGACTAATACATACATAGATACCTTTATTCTCTCAATAAATTAAACGTCATAGGTACGGTGGAAAGTAAACATTGGATGGCGCAAAACATGGATTCAATAATACCAGATAGAGGCAATAGTAAACAACGTCCAACAAAGAAACAACAACCGAATTTCGTGTTTTTGTGGCAAACTAGTTGTTTTAAATACAATACAAATGTATACCAACGATAAAAGTCAACAAAAAAGAGCAAAATACATTTAAATTTTTCAGTTCTACACCAAAACATATTTTGTAACTCCACCTGGTGTAAGTTAATTTTAAATTTAATTGCTCTCATTTCCACAAACCTACGACGAAGAGTGTGAAATGAAAAGTCAGATGAGAGAAAAAATGTATCTATGTGTGTATTAGTCTATGCACTAAATCGTCCATCGAAAACAAGATAGCAGCCATGGTAGAATGAGAAGGTAAACTCGGTAGACAGCTGATTTCAATTGTTTCTCGTTGTTTAGTTGGCCGCTTCTGTCAGATTCAAAGGTTTTGTTGCTGTTTACATTTATTTGTTGGTATACGTATGTGTTGATTTTGACATGAGGAGAGCCTAAACAGAAACAAAATGCCTGTTGCTGTTGCCCACAATTGTTGTTGTATCTACTGCGACTACTTGGTATTTTTACTATGATAGCAGCGCACATGGATATGCGGCAATCAGTTGGAATGTAGACAGCTGCTGACCGGTTGAAACCAGAAGAATCCACTTGAGGCGATCAAGTATTAGAAGCAATACAAGATCGTAGCGATACAAAACAGAAGAATTCCTATAACATTTCGGCGAGAACTTTCCGCAATTGTCCAGCAGCGGCTAGCAGCAGTTATAAGCCGAGTCTTAATAGATTCCAATGTAATGGCAGGTATTTTTCACAGCATTACCGTTCTACTTCAAATACGCATTACATTTAACGTTGTATACCACAAGAAGTAAGTGATTGTTTCCCTCTACATTACCTTGACATAGAGAGTAATGTGTTGTTTAATTTTAGTAACGTCTTCCTCGTTACTACACAATGTCCTTTGCATTAGGTTAGGTACAATGCCCTCTGGTTAGGTAGAAGTCACAATTGGCACACTTAGTCCAATGAGGACCATTGGGATACCACAGAATGTCATGTTCCGTCCCCATCGTTAAGCCTTTAAATTGGCCCGGTATGGTTAATGGGGGTTCAAGTTCTATGATACCTCATCCCGATATTCCAGGATGTGGCTGAAGAAAATACGAACATTCATCCCTGGTGCACCAATTCGTAGTCTGCAGAAAGGTCCAAAGATCATTCAGCTTAACTTCCTGAATGTCTGTTAGATCCATCATGAAGTAAGATCCTAGATATGTTCTCCTACCCACGCAAAAGTTCAGGTAGTAGCATATGAGATGTTCCACGCTCTTGTGCTCCCTTCCATGCCCACAGTTTCTGCAGTAATCACGAGTTGAGATTTCTAGCCTAGGCGCATGTTTGCCCATTAAACAGTGCCCAGTGATCACAGGTACTAGCATGGAAGATTAGTGTACGATTTAGGTCATAACTTGGCCATACTTGCGTGGTGAGGCTACATTTTGTGCCACGAGACCATCTATCATTCGCATGTGTGAGATCTTTGGTTTAAAGCATGGGCTTGCATACAGAAAGGGACATACCCATATGCTCCATATAGAGCAGTGAGGGGAATTTAGTTCCTAATCTTGCCAGCTGATCTGCTCTATGGTTCTCTGGAATCTTCCTGTGCCCCGGTACCCATATAAAGTAGGGTGAATCTGGTTGGTAACACTTGGTATTACCAACTGGAGGGATAAAGCAAAAGATCGAACCGGTTGGCGAAATATGTTATCTTCGTTTTGTAAGCTTTCTGAAACAAAGGGGTTGTTCGAGACCGGATAAGTAAGAATCTGGTTGGCCATTTCATTTAGGGATGCGCGGCAGTTATGGGCAGTTATAGAAGACAGGAATACAAATTGCAGATATTTTATAGCAGGCTGGCTGTCAGGCGGTGATGACGTTTCGCCCCTTTGTGCAAAGTCTAGATGCAGCTTTTAAGAATATACTTCAAACCCAACCTTACCATCTAGTTTAGTAGAAGCGTAAATTACTTCTATAACCTGGTATGCGTCCCTTCCACTCCTCCTGACTGTCGAGAATATGAGTGGAGAAGTCTTTCTCAAAGCTTGAAGTGGGTGTCATGTAGTTAACTTTTACTATGGATAGCCGCAGATCTCTCACAATCGACCCATGATCATATGTGCTAATGACCCATTGTGATGGATGCCAAAGCCACACTGATAAGGTGTGCAACAAACGGGTTTACTCTTTCACACATTACGCTTGAGAGGACCTTGAATGCGATGGATAAAAGGCTTATTCCATGATAGCTTGTATATATATTCGGGTCATCTGTTTTGAAAACAGGACACAGTATGCTAAGATTCCAGTCGTCGGGATGCTTTCGTCAAGACAGATTTTGCATATGGTCTGATGCATGGACCTGTCCAACTCACAGTCAACATCCTTAAATAGCTCAGCTGGTAGTCCATCAGCACCAGCGGCTTTGTTGTACTTATACCGGGAAATTGCAGTTCTAACTTGGCTTTGGGGGCAGTCGATGCCATCGTCCTGTATTTGGTCAACTCCGTCATCTACATTGAAGTCTCCCGGGACAAGTAAAGCAAAGAAGTGATCCGTTTTTTTCTTCTTAAACCAACGGGTTTCCTCTCTCCTTGTCTTTTTAGTTCTTCGTTATTACGAATACAAAATATCGAGCTCTTGTCCCCAAAATAACGTAAACGACAAACATTGTATTTTCCGGGAGAAGCAAATGTGCACCTAAGT
Source organism: Phaonia tiefii (assembly GCA_963931995.1). Taxonomy (NCBI): domain Eukaryota; kingdom Metazoa; phylum Arthropoda; class Insecta; order Diptera; family Muscidae; genus Phaonia; species Phaonia tiefii. The sequence goes on along the minus strand of OZ008370.1, from coordinate 11,744,430 downwards.
TAAAATTATTTTTACTCTAATTTCGTAACGGTTCGGAAATTTTACTGTAAAATTTACATTTTCGTTTTTCAGTAACAAACATAACTTGAAAATGTTGTCTCCTAAAAGGGATTTTTCGTAAATATTTTTGTAAACATTTGGACAATTTTTCAAATTCCAAAAATTGCTAAATCGAAGGTTGGTTAAACTGACAAACTACTGTACTTCTATTCTCGAAACCATTTTACCCAAAAAATCTAATTTGAAGTAAATTGTTCACGAACATTTCCACAAAAATACATACAAATTTGAAATCATACGAAAATTAATAGGTGAAGGCAAAAGTTCATCAGCAATTTAGATACAGACGCTGTAGCGATGGTAACCCAGAACATTTAGATTATTTCGCATACAATTGTGATTATGGGAGAGAGTAGTCGAGTGAGCAATTTAATGTTAAAATAAATTGTATTTTAAATTCGATTTATGTCTGTTTTTGTAATGTAAACATATCTGTGCCCAAAGGTGCAAATTGATAGTATGCGAGAGTATCTTGTGACTTTTGCTGCTGAGGGCTTAAATCATACTGATTGTAGCTTTTGCCTTTATCAGCTCTGTTAAGATATTAAAGCGCATTTAATGAAAATATACATATTAGACATTAGGGAAGTTCCCTACTTTTTTATTTATTTATTTTATTGACGTGGGCATTAGGGTGTTTAAAAAAAATTTTCTTTTTCGATTTTCATGGTTGCTCAAGCATTATTTCAAAGCTTATAGGGTAAAGTTTTTTGAGATTTTTCGGAAGAGGTTTAGAGGTCGCACAAGTCGAATTTTGCCGAAAAATCAGGTATTCCGGACGTTTTTTGAATTTTACTTAAAACTCGGTCAACAAACACGATTTTCTTAGTTTGGAAGTCAAAATTTTTAAAACAAAACGTTCAAACTTTTATTGTATATTGCGTTTTTTCGTTAATTTTGGATACATTTTATTAGTAACGCTTTATATCTTCTAAAATTTCTATGCACATTAAAAAAACTAATGATGCATTCAAAAAGAAGGATATATTCTAAGCAATTTTGTAGAAAAAACTTTTTAATTTGCTGTTACTGTTCCAGAGTTGTACCACGTTAAAGCCTTTTACCCATTGTATGAACCTAAAAATATTATAAACTATTATATTATAAACACCCTAGTGGGCATTGCCCATAATCATACTGATTTCAAATATTACACAATAAACAATATAAAAAGAAACAAACAAACATTGGCAACGTGTGCACTATTTAAATTTATACGACTTCATATTTACATACATATGCACAAATGATTATTGTTTAGAACAGCCTTCGAAGAGTCTTTTCAAACTCTCGACTCACGACTGTAAGTTAAGTTACGACGAACTCAAAACACAAGAGTTATGTAAACGAAGTAGAGCTACACACGGAGTAATCGCAAAAAAAATTCTAAATCGATTTCTCCGTCTAGTAGTTTCTAACACGCACGGACTGTGCAACTCGACCCAGCAGGGCAATTGACAAGGCCGCACCAGTACATAAGTTTAAGTCGGGTGAACCGACTTAATCATACCCTCACCCTGAGTCATCCATTCCAGTTCTGTTAAATAAGAACGCCCATACTCAAAAGTGAGCATATTAAATAGCAGATTGACATTGCGCTAAATATTATTGAATACCCAAATTAGTTAGTTTCCCTCCGAATATTTATATGCGAGGTACAAAAATGGGCATGGCAAGTTGTTGCCAAAATTTTATTCAGTACCAAATTTTATTACGATGGGTTATGATTTATTGGAGACATCGAGTCGGCAAACCACAAATACACCCAACTTTTGTATGGGAGGTACCAGAATGGGCATGGCAAAACAGCTCATTTTCTATAAGAGAGTTTTATTTGACTAAATAACTTTCATAAAGATTGGTTCGGTTTTGCGGGACTTCTCGTACCGAACAACCAGACGGCCAAACAACTTTTGTATGGGGGGTACCACAATGGGCGTGGCAAAATCACCCTTGTTTTGCTCGGTGATTGGCGTTTGATAACGTGAAGCCTTATATCTAATTTCATTACGGCCGGAAGTGTTTCACGCGATTTATCGGATTGACAACCCGGACGAACACCCTGTTTTGTATGGGAGGTACCAGAATGGGCGTGACAATCTCGCCCATTTCCTAGAGTTAACTAGGGATTTACAGATTATTAAACGGTGTGTGAGTTGAAGCTAATCACATCTACCAGAAGAAAGGTTTGGAAGAATATGATTTTGTGGTAAATGTGCCGATTTGTATGGGAGGTACAAGAAAGCGCGTGGTCAAAACGCCCATATTCAATCCCAAACTCAATACTGGCAAATAATAGTCACTTCATTGTGATCTGTAAAGATTTACGGCAGTTATCGTGTTGACCAGCCAGCCAGACAGACAGACGGACATGGCTCAAACGTCTTAAAAAGTCCGAAAACGAATTTCGTCCAAAGATACTAAGGGTCTAATATGGCTCCTTCTATGTGTTACATTTTTTTACGTATTAAATGAAATAAACCCCCATCCCTATGGGTGAGGGTATAAAAAGCATTCTAGAAGGCCTTCTAATGAATCCGCCTAACCATGCTGCATGCCTGTCCAATAAGGTCTTCCAAAAGGCCTTGGCCTTTCATTCTCCTCAACATTCTTTTTGTGGTCTGCCGGAAGGCAGGGGAAACCGCTTGATTGTAAAAGGTGTTAACACTCAATTCATGCGATGATTTTTACGACGTCGTTTTTCCTTTAATGCTTTTTGAAGCAACTTCTAAAAATCATATGTGTTCATACTATGATTTTTACTTGCATGTCTTTTTTGCAGGCAGAGTTGATTTTTATTGTTTAATCGGTTAATATGCTAAGACGATTTTTCTCATCAAGAAATACATATGTCTGTGCACAAAAAATATTTGAATTAATTAAAACCAATTTACGCCTAAATATTAAATAAAATATATACACAAGGGCGGGTCAAATTGATACCTGTAGAATAAGTCGTCAATGGCAGCATTGTTCAATTGAACAACTTTGTAACACTGAATAATAACGTTACAAAATAATGACGTTTACCAACACTAAACGTTGCCAAGCTTGATTTTCCTTCTTCCTTAATCGTTCATCGTTACAACCAAACTTACGTAATATTTTGTGGTCTGCCGGAAGGCAGGGGAAACCGCTTGATCGTAAAAGGTGTTAACACTCAATTCATGCGATGATTTTTACGACGTCGTTTTTCCTTTAATGGTTTTTAAAGCAACTTCTAAAAATCATTTGTGTTCATACCATCATTTTTACATGCATGTCTTTTTTGCAGGCAGAGTTGATTTTTATTGTTTAATCGGTTAATATGCTAAGACGAGTTTTCTCATCAAGAAATACATATGTCTGTGCATAAAAAATATTTGAATTAATTAAAACCAATTTACGCCTAAATATTAAATAAAATATATACACAAGGGCGGGTCAAATTGATACCTGTAGAATAAGTCGTCAATGGCAGCATTGTTCAATTGAACAACTTTGTAACACTGAATAATAACGTTACAAAATAATGACGTTTACCAACACTAAACGTTGCCAAGCTTGATTTTCCTTCTTCCTTAATCGTTCATCGTTACAACCAAACTTACGTAATATTGAAGATGGTGTAATTCAAAACAAATCATATTACGCACATCCTGAAAATATCTTATTAACAATGTTATTTGATGATCGAAAATCAATACGGGATATAGCTATCAAAAAGATTTTACACTATCGAGAAAAATTGTACGATCCAACTAAACTCAGAGTTTACAACAAAAATATCTTAAATTTCGATGCTACCGATTGTGTCAATATGGTTGATATGAATAACGACGATATATTAGTTGAACCAGCATTTACTCGACAGATTCCATATGATCACTTGGTAGAATACTTAGATTTCGATGAACCACCACTGGCTGATCCACAAATTCCAATGCACATACAAGGAACAGAAAGACATGTACAATTATTAACGAGTGTTTTAAAACGAGTTATAAAAAAGAATCGTGAAGGAGTTATGGCAGTGACATTACAAGGTCGTAAGAAAACTCCTCGAATGGAAAGTAAAAAGGGCCTTAAAAAATAATATTACTTACTTACTTACTTATCCGGTCTCGGACAACCCCGGGGGGTCAGGGACCTTACAAAACGAAGATAACATATTTCGCCAACCAGTTCGATCTTTTGCTTTATCTCTCCAGTTGGCAATACCAAGTGTACGCAGGGATTCGTCAACCTGATCCCTCCAGCGGAGTCTTGGTCTTCCTATTTTTCGTCTTCCTTCGAGTTCGGTTTCGAAAAGCCTTCGCGCTGGTTCATCTTCATCCATTCTACTGACATGGCCTAGCCAGCGCAATCGCGTTATCTTGATCCGCTTAACTATGTCAATGTCAGGATAAAGCTCATACAGCTCATGGTTCATGCGTCGCCGATACTCGCCGTTGTGCACTATAGGGCCATAAATTTTTCGGAGTATTTTTCTCTCGAAGACTCCTACAGATGTTTCGTCTGCTTGCGATAGGACCCAGGATTCTGCGCCATAAAGCAAGACAGGTTGAATGAGAGTCTGGTACAGCTGGACTTTTGTTACTCGAGAGAGGGCTTTATCTCTAAAGTGCTTGCTTAGCCCAAAATAACATCTATTCGCAAGCACAATTCTCCGTTTGATCTCAAGGCTGACGTTGTTGTTTTTGTTCACGGCAGATCCGAGGTATATAAATTCGTCCACTACCTCGAAGTTATAACGGTTATCAACGTTCACGCTTTGGTCTAATCGCGTGGAGGCCCTGTTCGTTGAAACCATTAATTTTGTCTTGTCCTCATTCACCGTCAGACCCACTTTTGCTGACTCCTTCTCAATTCTCGAAAAAACCGCAGTAACTTCTCTAATTGTGCGCCCAATGATATCTATATCATCAGCATACGCGAGCAGCATGTGACTTTTGCTGCTGATGGTTTTATTCATATTGACTGCAGCTTTTCTCATAATGATCTCCATTAAGATGTTAAAGAGATCGCACGATAGGGTGTCGCCTTGCCTGAGGCCTCGCTTAGTTTCGAAAGGTTCGGTAAGATCCTTACCAACTTTCACTGCGGATTTGGTGTTCGTCAAGGTCATCCTGCAAAGGCGTATGAGTTTTGCAGGAATACCAAGCTCAGACATTGCTTCATAGAGTTTCTCCCGTATCGGACTATCGAAGGCTGCTTTATAATCGATAAATAGATGATAGGTGTCGATTTGTTTTTCGTGTGTCTTCTCCAGGATTTGGCGTAGCGTGAAAATCTGGTCAGTTGTCGATTTTCCAGGCCTAAAGCCACACTGGTATGGTCCAATCAGGTCAGCGATAATTGGTTTTAGTCTTTCGCACATTATACTTGATAGAACCTTATATGCTATGGATAAAAGGCTTATTCCACGGTAGTTGGCACAAATACTCGGGTCACCTTTTTTAAATATGGGACATAGTACACTGAGACTCCAATCGCCGGGCATGCATTCATCTAACCAAATTTTGCTAATGAGCTGATGCATGCACCTTATCAGCTCATCGCCGCCAGCCTTAAACAGCTCCGCCGGTAATCCATCAGCTCCTGCGGCTTTGTTGTTCTTAAGCCGGGCAATAGCTGTTCTGACCTCGTCTTGGTTAGGAGGGGGGCAATCGACGTCGTCGTCCATATTGTGATCGATTGTCCCATCGTCATCGGATATCTCAGGTACTAGTAGCGCGGAGAAATGCTCTCTCCATATTCCCAACATGCTCTGCACATCTGCGACGAGATTTCCGTCTTTGTCTTTACAGAAGGGGGGCCCTGAACCATGTCCATTAGTTCCGTTTTTAACTTTTTGGTAGAATTTTCGGGCTTCGTTCTTCCTTCTGTATTTCTCAATTTTCTCACTCTCGCGTTTTCTCCACTGCCGTTTCTTACGCCTAAAGAGACGGTTTACCTCCTTTCTCTTCTCCCTATACCGCTCAGTTGCAGCTCGCGTTGCAATTGACTGAAGCATTACCATACGTGCAGCGTTCTTTTCGTCATTTGCTATGCGACACTCTTCATCGTACCACGGTTTGTTGCGAAGCGGTTTTTCGAAACCAAGTACGGTTGTTGCGGCAGTTTTTATAGAGTCGGAAATGGGTTTCCACTGCGCATCAGGATCGTCATCGGGAGGGGGTGGGTTCTGTGCCAAAAGTTGCGAGAGCTTCCTTGAGTAGGCTGTGGCTACCTCTGGTAATTGCAGCTTTCCGATGTCCAGCTTCCTCTGCGTCTGGTTTCGTACGATTTTCGCTCTACTTAATCTTGTGCGAACCTTTGCTGCTACCAGGTAGTGATCAGAATCGATGTTAGCTCCTCTGATCACTCGTACGTCCATTACACTGGATGAGTGCCTTCCATCAATTACCACGTGATCAATTTGGTTCCTAGTTCTTTGATCAGGGGATACCCAAGTAGCCTTGTGGATGTCTTTATGCTGGAATCTTGTGCCACTGATGACCCTGTTTTTTGCCGCGGCAAAGTCAATCAGTCTCATACCGTTGTCGGAACTGTCAGCATGAAGACTGAAATTGCCAATAGTTGGATTAAACACATTCTCCCTTCCTACTTTGGCATTAAAATCTCCTAGTACAATCTTAATGTCATGGCCAGGGCAGCGGTCATACGTTTCCTCTAGGAGCTCATAGAATATGTCTTTGGCATCATCATCTTTCTCTTCTGTCGGGGCATGCACACAAATTAGGGAAATATAAAAATATTTCGCTTTTATGCGGATTGTGGCTATTCGTTCACTCACAGGATTGAACCTAGAGACTAGATGTCGCAGTCTTTTGCCAACTACAAATCCACAACCAAATTCATGTTTTTTTCATTGCAACTGTAGTATATATCGCAGTTTCTTTTTCTTGTGCAGCCATGTCCTGTCCATCGCATTTCCTGGATAGCGGTAATGTCAGCCTTATAACTTTCGAGGACATCTGCCAGTTGGATACTTGCACCGGATCTATATAGAGTTCTTACATTCCAAGTGCATATCCGTAAATCGTGGTCCTTATAACGTTTGCGGGGGTCGTCAACAAATAGGGGTTGTTTATGTTTTCTGTTTCGTTTTTGTATTTTCACTGCCATTATGAACGGTGGCGGGAGGCAAACCCAGCCCACCGGGTTTTTGCATTTTACCTACTGCCAGGATATTTGATTGCAGCCGCCCATTATGGATCAGACGCTGACCAGGATGCGATATGTTGAACCTGGATTTTCTTCTTTTAGTTTCTATCCGCCGTTGGCCCGTATGTTTGGCTCATCCGCCTTCTAAGGACAAAAGAATATGCCCGATTGTTTGATGAGCTTCAGTGACATCAGTCACCTACTATACCTGATTTGATGCTCATTTGTTTCGCCTTCTCACTCTAGCTAGCTAACGGAGGTTTCCGAAAAGCCATTGCCCAGGACATACTGCGTGGAAGTAGTGAGCTGCTTGGACTGCCCAATGAAGGAATCATTTCTGGCCACTCCCAAGTGAATGGCAATCAGAAACTTTCCACCTCCACGGACAGTCCCATAATATTACCACGTTAAAACATCAAATTGTAGGTCGAGAATAATATTTAAAAATAAATTGAATTAAAAATATAAAAATAGTGTTTTTTTGTTGAAACCTTGAAAATTTTGAAAAAGGAGTTCGAAATCAAAAATAACAAAATAATAATAAAAGTTGTTGGAAATTATCTGAACTTTCATAATCTACAAAAAAAATCGAAGAAAATTCAGAATTTATTAGTTAAAAGTTGATTTTAGGCTATTTTTCGACAAAAAATTCCTAATATCTCTACTAAAAATAAAAAAAAAATATTTGTATCAATACAGATTCTGAAAGGTGATAAAAATACCTTTCAAATCTACTATAATTCTATCCGATTTTATGACGAATTTAATTAAATTATTCTATGTATATACAGGGTGGACCAAAAGTCGCGCCTGCGTGTAAAAATTGAATAACTTTTTTGTTTATTATTATTTTTTATTGATTTTTTTTTAAATATAATATTATCTTTGTATGACCTAAATTTTAATTATGAAAAATAATGTCAGAGAGATGACCACCATTTTCATCGATGCACAATTGGGCTCTTAAACAGGCGTTTTGCATAACTGCACGCAAGGTTTCAGGCTCTATTGCCCTGATCTCAGCTTCAATGTTGTTCTTTAGCTGCTGTATAGTTTGAGGCTTGTTTACATACACTCGTTCTTTGAGATAACCCCATAGAAAATAATCAGGGGCAGTTAAATCCGGTGAACGTGGTGGCCAATTAAATTCTGAATTTTTTGAGATAATTCGGTCGTCAAAAATTTCATTTAAAAGCGTCATTGTGGCACGGGCCGTGTGTGCTGTTGCTCCATCCTGCTGAAACCACTTGTTGGCTGCCTCAGGGCGTACAAAATTACTAAGCATAGCGCGATATCTGTCCCCATTCACCGTTAGTGTATTACCAACTTCATCCTCGAAGAAGTAGGGCCCTATAACTCTTTCTGATGCCACTCCACACCATACTGTACACTTGAGGGGGTGCAATTGGCGCTGGTGAACAACTCTGGGATTTGCAGTACCCCAAAATCGCATATTTTGTTTATTTACGTATCCATTTAGATGCAAATGTGCTTCATCACTCATTATGTACATATGTCTATTATATTTATTTTGAAATTTTGGGGGGCTCCAAAACCGACTTAGAGCTATGGTCTCTTGAGCAAAATTTCTCAAAATCACCTATAGATTACGTTTTTGCTATACGCTTCATCAAAAAAAAATTAACCCGCCCTAATATACACATAAATGGAACCGATTCTTGATCTTACTGAAATGGCAATTGAGAGTTTACACATGGACAATAGTGATGATGAAGGAATTGTTTTGGATTTGAAATTAGAATATGAAGGATATCTCACGATATATAGATTTTCGTGTTGATCATAATTTATTATTAAAGCTTAAATTATTTCATTATTCCACATTTTAATTTTTACTATTCGAAAACTTTAGTTTCTTCCCAAGTTCTGCAGTCAATTCTAAAATTTATTTTTCTTAATATCACCCGTCTACTTCAAAGGACGAAATATGCAAAAAGACACGAAATACACAAATCGAGACTTTATGTTTACCCCTCTTGCTGCTCTTCACCGTTCGCCTACATATAAAAAAGACGTCGAAAAAGCAACGTCGTAAAAATCATCGTATGCATTGGGTGTAATTCTGTTTGAATGGCTTGTGCATGGTAAAATAAGTAAGATAAACGCAGTAGGAATTGTTACAACAAAAACAGGCATTTTGTTTTTGTTTGGTGTCCATAATCTGTCAAATTTTCTACATGTGTGTAGCTACTGTAAAAGTAAACAAAGAGGTACAACAACAAAATACATGTGAATTTGACATAAGATAGACACCTATGCAAGAAAAAAGTTCAAATCAGCTGTTCTAACGAGTTTACCTTACTTATTTTACCATGGGCTTGTGCAAAGCAAGAGAAAGTTACATGGTAAGAATGGTACGAAGTCGCGTTAAATGTTGAACTTACTTACTTATCCGGTCACGAACAACCCCGAGGGGTCAGGGACCTTACAAAACGAAGATAACATATTTCGCCAACCAATAAGATCTTTTGTCTTATCTCTTCAGTTGGCAATACCAAGTGTACGCAGGGATTCGTCAACCTGGTCCTTCCAGCGGAGTCTTGGTCTTCCTATTTTTCGTCTTCCTTCGAGTTCGGTTTCGAAAACCCTTCGTGCTGGTTCGTCTTCATCCATTCTACTGACATGGCGTTATTTTGATCCGCTTAACTATGTCAATGTCGGGATATAGCTCATACAGCTCATGGCTCATGTGTCGCCGATACTCGCCATTGTGCACAGGGCCATAAATTTTTCGGAGTATTTTTCTCTCAAAGACTCCTACAGATGTTTCGTCTGCTTGCGATAAGACCCAGGATTCTGCGCCATAAAGCAAGACAGGTTGTATGAGAGTCTGGTATAGTTGGACTTTTGTTACTCGAGAGAGAGTTTTATCTCCTCGTCTTGGTTAGGAGGGGGCAATCGACGTCGTCGTCCAAATTTAGAGCGATTGTCTCGTCATTGGATATCTCAGGTAGCAATAGCGCAGAGAAATGATCTCTGCATATTGCCAACATACTCTGCACATCTGCGATGAGATTTCCGTCCTTGTCTTTACAGAAGGGGCCCTGAACCATGTCTATTAGTTCCGTTTTAGACTTTTTGGTCGAATTTTCGGGCTTCGTTCTTCCTTCTGTATGACTCAATTTTCTCACTCTCGCGCTTTCTCCACTGCCGTTTCTTACGCCTAAAGAGACTGTTTACCTCCTTTCTTTTCTCCCTATACCGCTCAGCTCGCGTTGCAGCTCGTGTTGCAATTGACTGAAGCATTTCCATGCGTGCGGCGTTCTTTTCATCATTTGCAATGCGACACTCTTCATCGTACCATGGTGTGTTTCGAAGTGCATGAATGAACATTCACAGTAATACGCTACGTAGAGAAGCTACACAGAGAAGCTACGTACCATTCACGAAGAGCCATTACATCCACTCAAAGTCACTGCATGCCATATTCGGAAGAGCTGTTACTGTGACTAGAGGCCGATACAGGATCGTAATCAACGAGTTGTTATTGCCTCAAATTTATAAACTGCGACTGGGCAGGGGGTTTCTATGGCACAGCTGATCGAAAAGGTACTAAGGAAATTATGTAGAATGAAAGACCAAAGAAGACATACAGATTATAGGCCATGCAGTAAACTAAGTTTAAAAGTGTTTGATTGATACTAATGACATCTAAATTATGTTTTATGTCGTTGCATCGAATGAAAATACGCATTCCCTTTTATTTCTGCCCGTATTGGTCCAACCAAAGAGTAAATTACAAAAGCAACTCGAACTCGATGAAATGTAGACTTGTGTCGAACTCGTTCACTAGTTCTCGAACTCGTTCATTTAAGGTGCCCGGGCGTAACATCACGAACATACTCACTGTATCGAACATGTGCATTATCTTCGTGAGGGTGACGTCTGGTCAGCCTAAATGAACTATATAGTTCATGAACTAGCCAACTCTAATGAAATGGCCTACTACCTCGTCGTCATCAAGAGAACACGAAGAGAGGCACAGCGGCTCTTTTCTATTTCTCTATGAACTGCGAGACATGTGGGTCCAACAGAACGGACCAACTGGAAAAACTCAAATTATTATAGAAATTATGTCCATTCATTTTAAATATGGAGCAAAACAACGTTGGATGAGTGTTTTGGGCCACCCAGTGTAATAAATTTGGGATTTTCAAATATCAAAATGTACGAAAATATTGTAAATTACACATGCATTTAATTACTGTCTCTCTCACATGCATTTTTTGTCTCACAATAGATAAGACGTAAAGTTGTTTATCAAAACAGTTTGTAAGTGCCAATAACAAAATGACAAGTCGAAGTTTACTGCATAGAATAACACATACCATAGAAGGTTTTATTCGCTCAATAAATTAAATTTCATAGGTACGATGGAAAGTAAACATTGGATGGTAGAAATATGGGTGCAATAATACCAGATAGTGGCAATGGTATACAGCGATCAACATAGGAACAACAACCGAATTTCGTGTTTTTGTGGCAAACTAGTTGTGTTAAATACAATACAAATGTATACCAACGATAAAAGTCAATAAAATAGTGCAAAATATATTTAAATTTTTCAGTTCTACACCAAAACGACAGGAAAAAGTTAAGTGAACATATTTTGTAACTCCACCTGGTGTAAGATAATTTTAAATTTAATTGCTCTCATTTCCACAAACCTACGATGAGAGTGTGATATGGTTTACTGGCATGCATTAAAATTGATAAAGAGAATATAAACAACAAAAGAAATGTGAATAACTAGTTTGATTTATGGTTCAATAAACTACTAAAGCGTAATATTTTGTAATTTTTCTTTGTCAATGTACACAATTTTGGAGCAGGTATCGATATTTAGCATGGACTGCCCTTGGAAGGGCTTCTAAGAAGAATAAGAGTACCTCTTTGCTGGGCTAGAAAAGGACTTTATGCTGAAAGCCTTCTGGTAGACCTTTAAAGGGGTATGGAATGCCTGCCACTCCAATCTCAGTCCGTGTAATTTGGAAAGGAAGAGGCAAGGAGATCAGAATGCGGTAGGCCAGAGGCAAGCACATCAGAATACGGCTGCGAAAGACGTGGAGGGAACGTGGAGCTTTTAACCCTAGATCACTAAGCAGCTTCAGTTTTTTCATTCTGCATATCGTTGCAAATCACTTGAACAGATATGCCCCTATCAAGAATATCACTTTTTTGTTTTATTGAAAGTTTTACAAATTTTGTAATCACCGGCATTTTATTCAGTACAAGTAGAACAACCTTTCACGAAAAGATATTCTTTCAACTGAGTACATATCTCCAAAAAACAAGCGCAACACTCATATTTCAGTATTCTTGTACGAGTAATAGGGGGAAGACCACAATTAATTTCAAACACAATAGTTTTAGGCAGCAGTAACAGTTAAAAGCAATTTCAATAAAAAAAAAATATAAGTTGCGATAACCGAGGTTTTTGTTTTGAATAGTTGCGTTAATTGAGTCAACAATGCAAAGAATTTACGAGTTGCAATAATCGGGGAGTTGCGTTTATCGAGGGTTACGTTAAGCGAGGTGACACTGTATGTTAGTCGATTCGACTAATGCTTAGTGTTAATGTATATGAAACAACGTTAGTGTTCTAGGGTTAATGGTATAGACAGCTAGAATTGAGTAGGTCAAGAAGTATTTACTTCAATTAGGGTGACCAGAAATGACCGTCATGAATATAATGCACCTGTTCGATACGGAGATTATGTTTGTAGTTGTCAGGCTCGGGCACCTTAAATGATTTTGAACGAGTTCGACACAAGTATAGACTATGACACAAATATAAGGTAGTATGTAGCATTAGCATTAGCTTTGTCTGTTTACTTTTCCAGCAAGATTTATCCAGTAACTTTTTGCAGAGTAAAAAAAATTTTACGCTCTTTTTTTCTCTATTCCAAAAAGTAAACAGACAACATTTTGTGAAATATTGCAAGAAAACAGCAACAAGTGTAAACAATTGAAACGACAAAGGAAATAAGAATTTACGTCTGCCAGTGAATTTGCGCGAAATATGGACGTTTCTAGCATAAAAACAAATATTTTTATATTCTAATTTACAATAGACGTTAAAAACCAATACAATTTTAAACACTTACCTCTGCCATTGTTAAATTTCAACTGTATTCTTCTTCTTCACACAAAAATATTGCAATCAAAATGTAAATAAAAAACAGCTGATCGAACTTGCAAAATCTTGATAGAAGAAATTCCTCCAGTAACATTTTGCAAGTTCTCTATCATCCAACTGTCAAAAAATTCTCTCTTTGGCTCTCTCGTTGCAAAAGTTTTGCAGTAAACAGACAACATTTTGTACAATATTGTACAATATTGCAGTAAACAGACAGACCTATTGTTGTAACTTTCGTAACGAGTTATTGTCAAAATCAGCTGATAAAAATGTTAGACATACATGTACTAATGTGAACATACATAGAAGAAATCAAAAGAAAACGAACTCACACAGCCAACTTTGGCATTCACTGGGTACGATGAAATGTAAACAAAGGAAATCAGGGCTGACGCTAGTACCTTGTATTTGTACCATGGTCTAGACCAGCCCAGCGGACCAGCCAACGAGCCTTATGCGAGTGTCTCGCTTGTTGTTCACTATCAGACTTAGAAATGATAGTTTACCGGACCAAAAAAGAGGGAGAAACATTGTTGCCGTTTTGTCGCATGCCCAACAGACTAAAACGTACAGGCACACAACAACAAAGTTATGGTAAATAGATTTTTTTTGTGTTCTGGCGTCGCTTATGCGTTTCTACGAATTGTGCAGGCTCACGACACAACAACAAAGTTTGGGCAAAAGAATTTGTTTTTTTTTTGTGGTCTGGCGTCGATTATGCGTTTTTGTCTTCAGTTCGGTTTGTGATTTGGCGGTAGAAAGTTGTGTTGTTGAATGTTAAACAGTGAATACCTGATTAAATTTTGAAGACATGTGATAGTTATATTTTATGACATCTGAAACAGTGAATACCTGATTTTATATTATTACCATATATTTACTATATTTTAAGAGTATTTTTAAGTAATCACCTCCTTTAAGGTGAAATGAAGTGCCTTTAGTTTTGTATTTATCAATAAAATAAAAGTAATATAGTTTATTATATATAAAAACAGTATATAATAAACAATATAAAAACACAAAGTAATAATAATATTTTTTAGGGGGAACAAAATGGGTAAAAAACACATAAAATTATCGCTAAAACATTTTTTTTTGTACAGTTTATGATATCGTAACCGAGTCAGTTTTTAGATTACTTACGAGTCGCAAACAATATTATAATTAATTAATTTTTAATATTAAACTTTTATCACATAAAATATCTTTTCCGACTCGTTGGCAATCTCAAAAATGTCTCGCAAGAGATATTACAAAAAACCTCGCAAACGATTCTTTTGCAAGACTTCGTAAACGAAACTCTTACTGCCACAAACTGAGCGACTACTGATTCATTTTCCGATCATTTTCGGATCTGTTTTCGGGCTTTCTGCCCGCAAAAGTTTCGCGTAACTATCGTTTGTGATATCGAATACGAAATTTTAGTCCGCTGGGAGTGGTGGGCAACACACATACTATCACATTTGTGAAGGTAACCGCAAAAACCCGAAGTTTTTCTCTATGGAATTGAGAAAGTTGCGCAGCGTAGTCTTACTTCATCAAGTGCTCAACAGCAACTGATTTGATTTACTTTGACGAAATGACACGAAAGCACCAGCCGATGTTTTATCATCGTATATCACACGAATACACTTATAGTGTACGTGTGTAAACTTTGCAGTAGCAGCAAATTTTTGCCTATTCCCACGGGAATAGGAATTTGAAAAATGCCCGACACTGGTCTAGACCATGGTAAAATTATCTATTAGTTAGTCGCATTAGCAATTCCGTGGTTAAGCTGTCAAAATTGGCTGAATAATGAAAAACACTATGTACACGAAATGTGAAAAATTGCATAAGCTTGTCTTTCGGAAACAGAGCGTCCAATCGAAAAAGTAACTAATTTTTATGGGTTTCTAAGGGTGTTTCATAAAATGGTCCAATTCGTATGGAAAAACTCTGCAAAATAAGAAATTCTCTAAAATACAAAAAAGTCTATAACGCGAAAACTGTGCATCCAATCGCAGAAAGTGTTGCCGTATTAAAGACATCCATTGGTTAAAGCCTCCCATGGAGGTAAGAAATTTATTACTTTTGCGATTGGACATACCGTTTCCGAGTTAAAGCTATTTTTTATATTGACTATTTTCTTAGTTTGGCGATTTAAAAAAAACAGTTCCATACGAACAGTTCCATACTCTTAGAAACCCATACAATTTAGTTATTTTACCGATTGAACGATGTCTTTCCGAAACATAGACATAAGGGTATTTATTCAAAGAATTGTCGGTTTACCGATTTTAAAGAAGTGATGGTGTGTTAAAGACATCCATTGGCTATTTTTGCAATGGAACGCTCCGTTTCTGAGATACATATAATTTTTCATATTTTCGATCAAAAATTGGCAGGTCGTGGGTAATGGGTAAAGGTCGTTTACCCATTCACCATGTCTAATGGGTAATTCCCCATAATCGTGGGTAACTACCCATTATTTTCGCCATTATAAAATACCCGCATTTGAAATGCCGTCAGTTAATGGGGTGCAATTACAGTTGACGGAAAAAGTATCTGGGAATAATTCTCGACAGAAAACTGTCTTGGAAACCGAATGTGGAGGAGAGGTTGAAAAGGCATCTGTTGCTCTTTAGTGCTGTAAAGGGGCGATAGGAAAGCGCTGGGGACTGTCTCCTAAGATCACTATGTGGATTTATACGGCAATAGTCAGATCAATACTTCTCTATGGCATCGTAGTTTGGTGGAAGTCCCTCCAAAAGAAATATATTCTGAATTCCTTGATGAAAATTCAAAGATCAGCACTGATTCGCGTTAGTGGGGCAATGGGCACGACGTCAGGTACTGCACTTAGTGTTATCCTGCACATCTGTACTCCTGATATCATGGCCGAATAGGCAGCCGCTGCATCCCTGGTGAGAATCAGAGATTGTGGCGTCATGATATCGGTGCATTCCGGACACGCTGAATTGCTACACCGGATCAACTCTATTCCCGTAAAAACACACTACTGTATCCCCTACCTTCTACCACCGACAAATCTAAGAACATCTATTCCGAATAGGAATACCTGGGAAAAGTCACTGGAAGGGGATACCAGTAGTATCAGATTTTTCACGGATGGATCAAAGTTGGACGAGCAAGTAGGCTATGGGGTCCATTCACCGGACCTAAATGTAAATATCTCCTTCAAGCTGCCTGATTCAAGCTGTTATCACTGAAAAGTAGTGTCACAACCCTCTGGAGAATATGTATATACATAGCCAGCTAGGCTGCCATAAAATCCTTGGAAGCCATGTTTGCTACGTCCCTGACGGTGAAAGAATGCCACTCATCACTTAGGGTGATGGCAGAGTATTTTGACTTCAGGCTAATCTGGGTACCGGGACACAGCGACATTCCAGGCAATTGCGTAGCGGATGCGTTATCTAGATAGGGCATTACGGCACAGGTTCTTCCGGCAAAAGAAGGTGTTAGTATGCCAATCTCTACCTGCCGTTTGCAGATCAGGCAGTGGACCGATAATATGTTCAAGTACAAGTGGAGACTTACTGCAACTTGCAAACAAGCCAGGGTCCTTTGGCCACAGGTGGACAGGAAGAGGACTAGGCAACTACATAACTTGCCGAGAGGCAGGTTATCCACAATAATAGGAACAGTTACGGGACATTGTCTTGTAGGAAAACTCGCCCTAAGATTGGGACATAGAAACTCCACTCTCTGTAGATGCTGCATGGAAGAGGACGAGGAAACGACGAATTGTCCTGCTCTTGGATTGCCCTGCTTTGGCAGGACTGAAAAGTAGGATATTCGGAACACATTTAGTTAGCACCGTAGCCCTACAGCATATTCCTGTAGGTCTTATAGACTAATTCATTGAAAGGGCAAATTGGCTAGACGTCTAGTCAATAGTTGCTATAGAGGACACTGCAGGTATCACAATGGGCTTCTTTAGCCTAAGTGTGCTAGGCAGCGTGCTGTCTTGCAGCCTTTTCAACCAACCAAGTTCCAGTTGTCGTACCAGAGCATTTAATTGAGCCTGAGTAAAAGGCTCGGGATCTAAAGTATCTAATTTGTAACTCATACTTGGAGTCGCAGGTACAGGGGATAATGAAACCACTTGATTACTCAAACATGTTGCATACGTATTTTCCGAATATGGAGTTCCATAGGAATGTGGAACTGGAAGCGTAAACCCAGCACCTGATCTTGTGGGATAACACCATCGCATATATTTTCCAAACCCACTTTTTGTACATAAATAAAATAACAATCGGATTCGTAGCCCGCTGTTCCACTCTACATATAGCATAGGCCTCGCGAATTCCAAGTGTCGTCTGTAAAATATAAAAAATTTGCAATGAGGAATATAAAAAAATAAAATCAAAAAATACTTAATTAAGGGTGGACGAGCATCGACTTATCGTAACATTGGTGGATGGACACGAATGACATATCGAACTCGGTGCCCACATTCACAGAAAAATTCGGTTGAGACAGCCGAATTAGCCGTTACCGAATTTAGAGGTTATCACAACCTCATTAGAGGGTGTCACAACCTCATTAGAGGTTGCCATAACCTCATTAGAGGGTGCCAGAACCTCATTAGAGGTTGCCAGAACCTCGTTAGAGGTTGACACAACCTCATTCGAGGTTGACACAACCTCATTAGAGGTTGCCATGACCTCATTAGAGGTTGACATGACCTCATTAGACATCCGAATTATACAAAATTCGGTTGTGATATCCGAATTTATGTCAAATTCGGTTGTGACAACCGAGTTGATGCCACAGTAGGTTACTCCAACCGATTTTGGTTGCTGTATCTGAATTATTTCACAATTCGGTTGTACCAAACAAATTTTGGAAAATTTGGTTGACAGAACGAATATAATTCAAGATTCGGTTGTCACAACCAATTCGTTAAAAAAATGAGATTGCTGCAACCGAATTTCAGTTGTGAGGACTGAATTCGGTCGTGACAACCTCAATTCGGTTGCGGCAACCCCAATTCGGTGGTAACAGCCGAATTTACATGGTTGCTACAACCTCTTTTCAACCAATTAGTTCTTTGGGCGCAATATTGCTTAATATTTTCTGGGTATAGCGCGACTTTTGGATAATAAGGTTCTAACTGAACATTATTGATAAATTCATTTGCTTATCTCATAGTACTAAAATGGACATATCCTTTCAATTACTACTAGCGCCATAATTAGATATCTTTTCGTTTACGAGATATTTACCAGAACAAACAGAGACGCTACAAAAGTAAATTGATAGGGACAGCAAACGACGCCATATTTTTTCCCGCTCTTTTGACATTTCTCTTCAGTAATGTTTGCCATTTCATCATGGAAAGATATACGAGCCAACAACGAGTCGAAATTATTACAATTTACTACCGAAATTTGGAGTCAGTGGCCTCAACTTAAGGAGGCCAACTTTAAGAGGCCTCAACAATCAGCGATGAGGCTCATTTCTGGCTGAATGGCTTCGTCAATAAGCAAAATATGCGTTATTGGTCAGACAGCAATCCACACGTAATCCATGAGTCATCATTGCATCCCGAAAAAATTACGGTATGGTGCGGTTTATGGGCCGGGGGCGTCATTGGTCCGTACTTCTTCCGTGATGATCAAGACCGGCACATTACTGTGAATGCGAATCGCTACCCTTCAATGATAACCGAATATTTTTGGCCCCAATTGGATAATATGGACTTGGAGGACATGTGGTTCCAACAGGACGGCGCCACAAGCCACACAGCGAATGCCACAATCACGAAAATCATTATCTCACGAAATGGCCCAGTCGATAGGCCGCCTCGGTCGTGCGATTTGACGCCGTTAGATTATTTCCTGTGGGGCTACGTCAAGTCTATGGTCTATGCCAACAAGCCAGCGACGATTGATGAACTTCGTACGAATATCGAACGTGAAATTGCAGCAGTATCGGCCGATTTATGCTTGAAAACCGTCGAAAATTGGGTTCAGCGTCTGGACTTCTGCAAGCGTGCCCGTGGTGGCCATGCAATAGAAATCAAGTTCCATACATAATGGCATCGAACGTACTTTCACAGGAATAAAGAATTTCATTGGTATCTAAAACCGGTTTTGTTTCATTTAAAAAAACTTTTGTAGCGGTCTTATTGAAAAACCCGATACATATTTTTCTGTAATAATTTGGTTAAAAAAGTGGATTCAAACTGGATTTGCTCAAAAATTACTTGGTGCACTTAGAACATTGATGTTATAAGGTCGCGTTATATTATAGCAATAGTTATATCTTTTTTGTAATAGATCTGAGAACAATTTTCTTTTTTCCTCGGCGGTATGTTACCGCATACTTAAGAAAATAAATTCGGATCGTTTTTGCATGAAAATTTTCTGCAGCTCTTGCTAATTTTTGGTTAGATTTTGCAATTTTACACAAAATACAGATATGATTAGACTTTTCATTATCGCATAGACTTGTTGAGTGACAATGTAAATACTGCGTGTTTTTTTTCGATTGAAAAAGATAAGTGTATAAATAAATAGGTTTTTACCAAAATCGGTATCATAAAATCAAATTGCGTTACAGTTCAATGAGTTAACAGTCTGATTATATTTCTTTGTGGTTCTAAGAATCATAAAAATTGCAGTCATCAATTTGAAATTGTTTTTCCGATTGAAAAGGATAAGATTATAAATATAATAAATGGTTTTTTACCAAAACCTGAAAAGAAAATTTGATTCTTAGTACTGCACTTCCAACAAAATTCTTAGTACTGTACTTCCAACAAAATTTCGAAATCATTGACGATTTGTCATAATTTGTCCACCGATTTTGTTAGGAAATTCTTCATTTTATCCGTACCACCTCAGACTTCACGACTAAAGAACTAAACCGAAACTAACCGAATCACTAAACCGTTTTTGGTTTAACATTATATTTAAAACATAATTTCTCGCCATAACTTTTTACATAAGTCCGAGGGCTTATTTAAAAAATGTTTTTTAACCTCACTTTTTTGGTTTAACCAACTTGTTGTTCTTGTCTTTTGGTGTTGTTGTCTTTTGTCGTTGTTGTTGTTGTCTTTTATTTCTGTTGTCCTTTGTTGTGTCCAAAATAAAAAAATTAAATAATATAAATAAATAAATTAAAAAAAAGTCGTGCGATTTTTCTGATTTTGTCACACATCGACTTAAGGTACAGCGGGAATTTGAACCTCCCTGCCTGAGCCCGGCCGGAGGGCCGGGTGACTAGGTGGTTATACAAATTTAACGATTTATGAAATCTATTTCATCAGGATCGGATAATAAATGGCAGAGTTATGCGCGATTATACATTCGAGCTTTGGAGACCTATATTTGGGAAAATATGGACTTCCGCAAACTTTTTTTTTTTTAATCCGCAGTTTATGCTCTACCAGGCAAAAAAATCGAAAAACCCCAATTTTCTGCTAAAAGAAATTTGCTCCAAAAAGCATAAATGTTTCAAAAGGCATCAATGTTTCACATCAAAATTATGAATGAACCAAGTTATCACAAAAAAGAGAGGAGTAATACGTTTTGAATCATTCACCAGTGCTTTTGAGTCATACAATTCGTTCCATGAGTTCTCTATACTATTCAATACTCTTTGGCGACGACAACCTGTTTGTTTGTTCGCTTCCGCTACATCAATACCATTATACTTATTTTTTTAGGCAGAGACTATTGTTCTACTATAACCACGTATGTGATGCTAACGCTATGTGTTGTTTGCATGCGTTCACTTTGATAGATTGCCCTACCCTTGCCAATAGATGTTAACACATCAAAATCATTTATCATAGAATTTAAATTTTCGGCCATTTTTGTAATATAGACACCATAATACATCAAAACTAAATAATGGTTATATTTATGCATTTTTGCTGTTGCATAGCGTTTCCATTATTATATATAGTGTTTTTCAATAAGAGCGCTACAAAAGTTTTTTTAAATAAAACAAAATCGGTTTTTGATACTAATGAAATTCTTTATTCCTGTGAAAGTACGTTCGATGCCATTATGTATGGAACTCGACTTCTTTTGCATGGCCACCACGGGCACGCTTGCAGAAGTCCAGACGCTGAACCCAATTTTCGACGGTTTTCAAGCATAAATCGGCCGATACTGCTGCAATTTCACGTTCGATATTCGTACGAAGTTCATCAATCGTTGCTGGCTTATTGGCATAGACCATAGACTTGACGTAGCCCCACAGGAAATAATCTAACGGCGTTAAATCGCACGACCGAGGCGGCCAATCGACTGAGCCATTTCGTGAGATAACACGTTCACCAAACTCGGTTTCCAATAAATTGATTGTGGCATTCGCTGTGTGGCTTGTGACGCCGTCCTGTTGGAACCACATGTCCTCCAAGTCCATATTATCCAATTGGGGCCAAAAATATTCGGTTATCATTGAACGGTAGCGATTCGCATTCAGTGTAATGTGTCGGTCTTGATCAACACGGAAGAAGTACGGCCCAATGACGCCGCCGGCCCATAAACCGCACCAAACCGTAATTTTTTCGGGATGCAATGATGACTCCTGGATTACGTGTGGATTGCTCTCTGACCAATAACGCATATTTTGCTTATTGACGAAGCCATTCAGCCAGAAATGAGCCTCATTGCTGATTGTTGAGGCCTCTTAAAGTTGGCCTCCTTAAGTTGAGGCCACTGACTCCAAATTTCGGTACTAAATTGTAATAATTTCGACTCGTTGTTGGCTCGTATATCTTTCCATGATGAAATGGCAAACCTTACTGAAGAGAAATGTCAACAGAGCGGGGAAAAAAATGGCGTCGTTTGCTGTCCCTATCGATTTACTTTTGTAGCGTCTCTGTTGAAAACCCCTTTATTATTCTCTATTAATATTGTTTATTGCGGCCGTCGATGGTGCAATTGTAGTGTGTGCGGCTCTTGTACATGAGAACGTGGGGTCGATCCCCGCTCTAACCATGTTATATTTCTTTCGCTAAATGACGGCGACACTATCGAGTAAAAAAAGCTTCTCAAAATACCTTTCGGAATCTGTGGAAAAGTGCAAATCGCAATCAGTGAGTGTAAAACTAGAAAACGCACAGCTCACTGGTTGTGAGATGCTGCATGGGATGTATAGGGAAAGGTCACAGCTCACTGGTTGTGAGAATCTGCCTGGGATGTATTGGGAAACCATTTTGTTTTATTTATTACGTCTTTGGAAATATCATTACCGACTGTAATCTAGTCTGTAAGGATATTTTCGCAAAAACTTAATACAGTATACTAATAGGAAGTTATTCAATTTGTAATTTTCCTATCTAGCTAATTTCTAAAATAAACCGACCACAATGCGGCATACGTTAATTAAATTAATAAGATTGTATCAGCTTAAACAACGACGGGCAACACCCGTATTTATGTATTTACGATATTTTCTGAAAATTACTCAACTTATAAATGTTTGTTTTTAATCTGTTATTTACAAAAAGCAGCGGAAATTCTTCGCAATTTCACTACGACGATCCCGAAACAGATGTTTATAGTTGACTTGGCAATGAATCAACTTGGTATTCTTATTGAATAAGTCAAAAGCCATATATGTATGTATGTGTCACAAGCTAATAAACAACTGAGTAATGGGTAAAACTGGGTAAAACTCTTGGAATTATGAGCAAACTGATAAAAACATGTAGGCACTATAAGGAGATGTTTTTATTTAAAACTGACATAAAATAAACCGAATATCGGTCGCATACCTTTACAATTGATGTGTCACATAAAGGGTTTTTCAACAGAGACGCTACAAAAGTAAATCGATAGGGACAGCAAACGACGCCATATTTTTTCCCGCTCTTTTGACATTTCTCTTCAGTAATGTTTGCCAGTTCATCATGGAAAGATATACGAGCCAACAACGAGTCGAAATTATTAAAATTTACTACCGAAATTTGGAGTCAGTGGCCTCAACTTTAAGAGTGCTACGTCCAATTTATGGTCTTCAGCGATGAGGCCATTTCTGGCTGAATGGCTTCGTCAATAAGCAAAATATGCGTTATTGGTCAGACAGCAATCCACATGTAATCCATGAGTCATCAATGCATCCCGAAAAAATTACGGTTTGGTGCGGTTTATGGGCCGGCGGCGTCATTGGGCCGTACTTCTTCCGTGATGATGAAGACCGACACATTACACTGAATGCGAATCGCTACCGTTCAATGATAACCGAATATTTTTGGCCCCTATTTGATAATATGGACTTGGAGGACATGTGGTTCCAACAGGACGGCGCCACAAGCCACACAGTGAATGCCACAATCAATTTATTGGAAACCAAGTTTGGTGAACTTGTTATCTCACGAAATGGCCCAGTCGATTGGCCGCCTCGGTCGAGCGATTTGACGCCGTTAGATTATTTCCTGTGGGGCTACGTCAAGTCTATGGTCTATGCCAACAAGCCAGCGACGATTGATGAACTTCGTACGAATATCGAACGTGAAATTGCAGCAGTATCGGCCGATTTATGCTTGAAAACCGTCGAAAATTGGGTTCAGCGTCTGGACTTCTGCAAGCGTGCCCGTGGTGGCCATGCAAAAGAGATGGAGTTCCATACATAATGGCATCGAACGTACTTTCACAGGAATAAAGAATTTCATTGGTATCTAAAACCGGTTTTGTTTTATTTAAAAAAAACTTTTGTAGCGCTCTTATTGAAAAACCCGTTATATGTAGATGTCACATATGTTACATGGTGATGTGTTGATGATGACACAAATGCAATACGGCTGTGCAGTGCAGTTACTAGCGACATTTGTATTTTCTATAAAGACGGTCGTTAAAGCTAAACAACCTTCCCTATATAAATAAGCCAAGTTGTTAAACTAGCAGCGCATACAAAAAAAAAACACGCCCTATGTCTCATAACTACAACCTTTGTTTGATGATTCTCAAACTTCCCCTTGGCATTTGACAACCTTATCTTGTTGCTATTTTCATATGCATTATCATGTATAAATAATGATAGTGGTAAAAATGTTCATGTTGTACTTTTAAAATCGCAAAAAAAAACCTAATTATTAGTCTTTTATACTGATAACATTTTGCGCTTTATAGGGTGTTTACAAGCACTCGATCTATCAAATCGATTCATTTACTGAAAAAAAACACTATCATTTAATTTCTCATAATTGTGTTCTATTCAAAACCGCGTAAATTTACCTCGATAAAGTTATTGTCGTGTGGAAATCATTTCTACCCCAGAGTTGTATCATAGAGTAATACTTAAGAGCCTGTATTATTCTCTTCGTTGCCTCTTCATGACGACGAGGTGGTAGGTCATTTCGTAGAGTTCGATTTGCTGCTGTATTTTTACCAATTTTACACTTTGGTTGGACTTAAAACGGACAGAAATCAAAGGGAATCCGTATTTTCGTTCAATGCAAACAACATAAAACATAATTTCGCTGTCATTAGTATCAATAAACACTCTTTAAACTTAGTTCCTGTCTTCTTTGGTGTCTCAAACTACATCTGTGCCATAGAAACCACCTGGTTGTATATAATCTTTCAGGATGATACTAAGCTTGTTTTTTTAATTCCTGCTAAACTAATTTCTCGACGACTTTGTATGAGCATCCGCTTAAAATCGCTTAGCTACCCATACAAAGTGGTCGAAAAATTAGTTTAACAGGGAGTAAAAAAACAAGCTTACTGTGTGAACCAAAGAGAATGATATAAAGAGAAGACATGAGTGTTTCAGTTCCACCAAATTCCCATTGAAAGTCACTGGGCTAACGACAGTCTTGATACGATTTTGTATGCCAGTTTTTTTCTTCCAGAATTTTAACGTAATACAAAACAAAATAAGTGAAAATTGTTGTGTTCTTCAAAACAAAACTAATTTATTGAATATAAAATTATTTCAAAAGTCATTAGTGCCAATAAAATCAAATTGAAAGTCAGTTTCTTCAATTCGCCTATCGCTCACTCTCTTTCACATTCTGTCCTGTATCAAATCGACCGGTCGACCGGCTGTGCCATAGAGTAATCTCAGACTAGAGAGAATATTTGGCTCATCTGACGTTTCCTTTCACACTCTTCGTGATGCGGTCGGTGTGATAGAGAGATGTTTGACAAAAAGTGATGTACACCAGGTGGAATTACAATAACTTCTTCCTTTAATTTTTCATGCCATTTTGTTGAAAAACTGTGAAATTTAAATGTGTTTTAAACTTTTTTATTGACTGTTATTGTTAGCATACATTTGTATTGTATTTAACACAATAATTTTAACACACAAAACGAAATGCCGTTGTTGTTATTTTGTTCGTTGTTTTGAACCATTGCCTCTATCTGGTATTAGTAAAGCAATTCTTTTCAACATCAAACGTAAATATCACACCAGGCCAAATGTCATAAATTTGGTGGGAGAACTAGTGGGTCTACTATAAGTATTAGTCTATGGGCTGTGTCATCGAAACCCCCTGGCATAGACTAATACATACATAGATACACTTATTTTCTCAATAAATTAAATGTCGTAGGTACTGTGGAAAGTAAACATTGGATGGTGGAAAACATGGGTTCAATAATACCAGATAGAGGCAATAGTAAACAACGTCCAACAAAGGAACAACAACCGAATTTCCTTGTTTTTGTAGTAAACTAGTTGTGTTAAATACAATACAAATGTATACCAACGATAAAAGTCAACAAAAAAGTGCAAAATATATTTAAATTTTTCAGTTCTACACTAAAACGACATGAAAAAGCTAAGTGAACATATTTGGTAACTCCACCTGGTGTAAGTTAATTTTAAATTTAATTTCTCTCTACACACTACACTACACTACGACGAAGAGTGTGAAATGAAACGTCAGATGAGAGAATAAATATATCTATGGATGTATTCGTCTATGTTCTGTCCTGTATCAAATTTGTTGCTAGGAGGTCGACCGGCTGTGTCATCGAAACCGGCTGTGTCATATAAGCAGTAACATATGAATAAAAGAAACATCGTGATAAAATGCGATAAAGCAAATAAAGAAAGATAAAAGGCTTGGTGGATGATGACGAATAACTGTGTTGGTTGAACGGGTGCAACTTTGCGCAGAACAAATAAAGAGGGACTGCATGAACTAAAGGTTGCCTCGCGTTTGTCAATGCAGT
Source organism: Phaonia tiefii (assembly GCA_963931995.1). Classification (NCBI taxonomy): domain Eukaryota; kingdom Metazoa; phylum Arthropoda; class Insecta; order Diptera; family Muscidae; genus Phaonia; species Phaonia tiefii. Next base: position 11,717,904 of record OZ008370.1, on the reverse strand, counting down.
TCCTACGGACATCTGATAATTTATTCAGATACTCTAAAACTCATAGATTAATACATATAGTAGATCTAATAGTTCTCAAAACAACGAACAAAATAACAACAACGGCATTTCGTTTTGTGTTAAAATTATTGTGTTAAATACAACACAAATGTATTCTAACAGTAACCATAGAATAACACATACCAAAGAAGGTTTTATTCGCTCAATAAATTAAACGTCATAGGTACGATGGAAAGTAAACATTGGATGGTAGAAGTATGGGTTCAATAATACCAGATAGTGGCAATAGTATATAGCGATCAACATAGGAACAACAACCGAATTTCGTGTTTTTGTGACAAGCTAGTTGTGTTAAATACAATACAAATGTATACCAACGATAAAAGTCAATAAAAAAGTGCAAAATATATTTAAATTTTTCAGTTCTACACCAAAACGACAGGAAAAAGTTAAGTGAACATATTTTGTAACTCCACCTGGTGTAAGATAATTTTAAATTTAATTGCTCTCATTTCCACCAACCTACGATGAGAGTGTGAAATGAAACGTCAGATGAGAGAATAAGTTTAAATAGGTATGTATCATGGTACAAAGAAATGGTAGAAGCACTAGCCCAGCTGATTTGAACTTTTTTCTGGACTGAGTGTGAGTAAGTTTTTCTCTTATGTCAAAATTTGTTTACATTTGTTTGTCTGCAACCCCCGTTCGCCAGCAACTGCTGTTTTTGAAATATTTCTCTTCAAAAATTACATAGAAACGTTTTAATTTTCACACTTAAACACTTTCACTATATCAAATAACACTCAATCATTTTCTAAATGGCACTTTTTACAAATTTGTTTACATTTTCATAATTTTTCTATCAGCTGACTTGACACAACACAGACACTGAGCAAAAACAAAATGCCTGTTGTTTTTGGCTTGTTGTATTTGTTGTCGTACTGCATCTACCATTATATTTCTACCATGGTATGTATTAGTCTATGCGCAAACGTGGGATGGAGAAACGTGTAAACTTTGACATTTCGTTGTCATCTGACTAGGATGGATAAATAAGGTGATAGCACTAGAACAGTAGAAAAAGTACACATACATACTACATGCAATTGCTACTGCTACCACCTTATGTGCGAGGGAAACTTGCGCTGAGCAAAAGTTCTCGGCTTTCACGTTTGCATGAATGTCGCTATTGATAGCGAGTACAAACATTTAATAATCCAAAACAAAATTTACAATAAGATATTCCAAAGATATCTAATTTTTTTGTCAGTCTAAAAACCATCTAATAACTACCATTTGTTCCTTCGTTTTAATTGATTTCACTTTCATTTCATACATTACAATTGGCATTGACTAACTCTGTCAATTTGTCATAAAAATTTTGTTTATCTACATACATAGCTATTGTCATGTATATATGTATTGTATGTACATTTTTGCATTGTTTACATTTTAGATGAGAGTTATTGACTCTCTAAATCATAGATTCTTTGATGTGAGGCCTTGATTTTTTTATGACGTAGCAAACTGGAATGCCCCGGTTGACTCATTAACATCTGTGGTTGCATTTCGTGTTGAAATTCATTTCCGTTTTCTTTTTATACATATGTAAGTATTAAATTTAAAGATAAACTGACAAGTAAACGCTTGAGTAATATTTGGGAAGTACAACCAATTTATGGACAATGACCGTCGTTGTTACGTGAACTAACATACTTACACGTAAGTAAGTAACCACTTAAACGTAAACTGATTAAAAGAGGTACTAGTGTCTGCGTTACCGAAGTGCTTATCTTAGAGGCACTTATCTTCAAGGGAAAAAGTACGATTACACTGTGGTACAAAATTGAAAGAAAAATATGCAGGGGTTCTGATATAGTAATTTTATTACCAAAATGGGTGTTCTCTTGAGGTAAATATTCGCACGTTATGCCCATTTTGCTCCGAGATCCATTTTTGGAACAAAGGCTACATCAACAAACACATTTGCCGGATTTGGGATACATCCACCTAGTGGCAATGTATCAACAGATAGTCACTGTTTGGTATGAGTTGTGGGCCGGCGGCAATATCAGTCCGTACTTCTGATGTCATTGCTATCACCGTCAACGGACAGCGCTACCAATCTATGATAACTAATTTATTTTGTCCAAATTTGAATGTGGACAGTTGGTTCCAAAAGGGTGGCGCTACGTGTGACACATCTTTGCCACAATGAATATTCTGCGTGAGTGATATCCGAGCATGCAGTGACGATATAAATTGCCACCGAAGTTGTGCAATTTGACCCCGTTGGACGTTCTCTTGTGGGGGTTCATTAAATCACATATTGCTATTCCCTACGAAAATTCTACTTCACCGTATCAAAATGGAACGCAACTTAGCTGGTGAAGTGTAGGTAGAGTTTTCGATAGTGGAAATATTTGATTTTTAATTAACTAATTTCATTTATTTTAAATACGAAGTAATTCAAACTTGTGGTCTTTCAGAGAATATGATTATAAAAAAAATACAACATATTTTTAAAATTAAGTGAATTCAAATAGAGCACCGTTTCCCATTGCATCCCATGAAGGGATTGGGGAGACTTCTCACAACTAGTGAGCTGTGCGCTTTCAAATTTTTCACTCACTGATTGGGACCTAGAGCTGTTACACCGGTTCCGAACGATAATTTGAGAAGCCTTTTCATGGCTAAGTACTCGATAGTGTCGCCATCGATATGCGAGGTAGCGGCCGTCGTCGAAGGAAATGTAAGGTGGTCAGAGCAGAGATCGAACTCACGTTCTCATGCACAAGAGCCGTGCACACTAGCCATTGCACTACCGACGGCCAAAAAAAGGCTTTTAACCTTTGTGTCTACACCCACACACCCAGGTGTGTTTTCCATTTGCAAACAGGTATGTTTTGAGTTCTATGTGCTGTATCGACTTGAAATTTTGAGTAGCCTCCTAAAATATTGTTGTCTATCAAATTCCGAAATAAAAAAAGATATGAAAAAAATTGTTACCAAATTTAGAAGTACATAGTTTTTACGATTTACCCCTTTTATCTACAGCCAGCACACCCAGGTGTGTATAGAAAATGTATGAAAAATTTGATTTAGAAATAAAGAAAAAAATTTGTGATTCGTTGTAAATCATAATTTTTTACTGCATATATTATTATATCTGAAATTATTTCATAGAAGAGTATTTTTCGATTTCCTTTGAGCTACACAGATCAGGGTTTTTGCTTTTTTGGGATTTTTTTGATTGTATGAAAAAAAAGAAAAAAAAGAAATGTTAAAAAAATATGATTTTTTTATAGTTACACAAGTTTTATTTTATATGGCAAATATGTTTTTCATTCTATGAAATAATGAGGAAAAATTAATAAAACCAATAGAGAATTTTAGGTTGCGCATGTATCACATTGGGTGATATCCACTGAATGTTCAGGACAAACAGGCATTTGACATTATTCGTAGATCTTTCGTGTTGGTCTTCTTTTGGAGCACAGGAAACAATTTAACTTCTGATTGAGTCTGCCAGAACTGTCACGTTCTTTTTGGGCGCGTACTGGACGATATTCAACAGTTGGTTTTATGGTACTTTAAATTCCACTACGAGATGTTAAATTTCTATGATTTTTCCATTTTGTGAACGATTCTTTATTTCTGCCAAGGCTAAATTTTCACTCAACTGTTGTATGAACAACCGTAGACGGCTACTTGATTTCTTCAAGTGTTGATTATTTTCCATGTAGATCACGAAAGCCTCAACCGCAGCTTCATTTATGATGTTATAAAAAAGCCAAAGGCCATCTTTTCGTTCTTCTCTTCGTTGAATATTCACCAAGGCATTTGTCCATATTGTGAACGCCTCTTTGCTTCTGTTGTAATCCAGTATCATTACTGGCTTTCTTTTGGGGACTTCAGTTCCTATGTTATAATGGGAAGTTGAAAGAAACACATCCTAAATCCAAAAAAATGATTCAATAGCACTTCCTCTTGGATTAGAAAATGCGGTTGGTATAAAAGTATATATTTTGTTGATAGTGCCGAATAACATCAACATCAAAGTAGAAGCTAAATTATAGCTTGTAAAAAAGTTGTCACATACAATATTTCACCCACTTCCAAAGAAAATATTTCAATACAAATCTTTGACCACACGTTCACGTTGATAACTTTCTCCGGAAGGTGCAATGCCAGTATAAATTTGTCCTTTGACTGGATAAGAAGTTGTAGCATTACATACATACCTACCAAACCTTGACTCCATACTTCGGCACTTTTCAAGGAATATATTGAGTAAATCCAGTGCCACCACGATAAGAATAAAGTTGTTCTTCAATTAGTTACTTCCTGCTACTAGTTATTTTGCAGGTTTCTATTCAACATAAGGTAAATGTCAGATATTGCTGTTGCTTTGTCAGTCAATACATTATGCGACAAAAATCTGCGACGTTGTGGTGGTTGATCTGACCAAATTCTACCAGTATTCAAGAAGTAGAATTATTTGCAGAAGATTCTATTGGATCTACTTCCCAATCTTCATCCAAATCAGTTTCATCACCAGGATCATATAATTCCTCTGCATCTGAATCTTCTACATTCGCATTATTATATTCGCCATCATCCTCTTCATCTGCCAATAAACGGATATTATTATATTGCTCATCTTCACTATCAGCTTCCATAAGATCCTCCAATCTTCGATTTATGTACTGTTCTCTATTTTCAAAGCTAAGTGCTTGCTAACCATACGCTATCAGCCATCATATATTGTATTACTGTTGTTGAAGAAAAATAGTAAAACAGAAACAAAACGCGCACGAGGTGGTTCGCCTCCGAATAACCAAGTGCCAGCAACTGCACCGACGAAATTAAGTGACTAGCGAAAATGAGGCAAGTACTCGTACCTTGATGTGGGATACCAAGCGTTATCGAATTTTCTTATCAATACAGAGAACCGAAGTGAATTGTAAAAAAGGGGTCAACAACTACCAGCAGTACTGAACGGCACCGAACCAAATAATGAATTTGATTTGTGTTGAGAGAGTGAGAGAGATACAAAAGCAGAGAGAGTATATCAACAAATTTATGTCGGATTATTATGCTGCCCTCAGACGTACCAACAGTTGATTCAACTTTTGACGTTTGAGTTGAATAAGAAAGTTGGTCATTCTCCTCACACGTTTCAACTTTTGAATCAACTTTTCATTCAACTTCATTTAAAAATTATTTTTGAAGCGTCAACATGAATTCGGATGCCCTTGCGCTACAAAGAATTGATGTAATTTTAGAGGAAGAAGAATAAATAATTACAGAAAAATAAAATACTAAAAAAAAACAAAACTTTTAAAAACATTGAAAGACAGGCAAAAATTATACAAATTATATGCGAATGTCAGGTGAAACATTCAATGGTTATTTATTTATTATTATTATTTATTTCTTATTATTTATTTATTATTATTTATTTATTTATTTCTTATCATTTATTTATTTCTTATTATTTATTTATTGATTTATTTCTTTCGATTTATTTCTTTCATACGCTCACAGCGTATGTGTTTGCTTGATCAACGTCAAGAAAAAATGAAGAAAAACAATGAAGTTGAACAGCTTGCCCTCACACGTACCAACAGTTGATTCAACTTCACCAAATTATCAAAAAATTTTGATTTTTCATTCAACTGACGACCAACTAACTTCAACTAGCCCTCAAACGTACCAACAGTTGATTCAACTTATGACAGGTTGAATCAACTGTTGGTACGTCTGAGGGCAGCATTAGCGATTGAATGGTTTACATTATAGTACATAGATTTGGATTTTATGTGATTTATTTATCTGTTTATAAAAAAAAACAAAATTTATTTTTATTTTTCTTCTTCCCACAAACAAATTCTCCACGTTCAGTTAAATTTGTGTGTATTCGATGACGCTGCTCGTTTAAAGTGTACAATGAAGGGCTAACTTAACGAGCGTACTCGAGTGCTGGTACATGCCCGCGGGCATTGAGCATTCGTGTGCTCCTCCACTTAATTTCAAAAGAGGAAGAGCGCGGGCAAAGGAGCGATTTTGAACACTGTTAATTGTTAGAAATTCAAATTGTAATCTTAGCAAAGTCTGTAAATTGACGGAAAAGACTTTAGGTGGCCATGACAATTTTTTAACGCTCTGCTACTGCAGTCGTAATATAACAGACAACGTTTTTGTTTCTTTTTAGAAGCTAAAGCTGGCCACACACAGGCAACAATTCGAAACAATCGTTTGAAATTATTATGCTACACTGGGTTGAAATTTCAACAGATTGCTATGTATGTGGAGATTGAAAGTTGACAAAAATTTTTGTCTTTCTTGCAATCGGTTGCGTGGATGGTAAAATAAATAAGGTAAACGCAGTAGGAATTGTTACAACAAAAACAGGCATTTTGTTTTTGTTTGGTGTCCATAATCTGTCAAATTTTGTACATGTGTATATCTACTGTAAAAGTAAACAAAAAGGTACAAAAACAAAATACATACATGTGAATTTGACATAATAGAAACACCTAAGCATGGTAAAATAAGTAAGGTAAACGCACTAGGAATTGTTACAACAAACACAGGCATTTTGTTTTTATTTGGTGTCCATAATCTGTCAAATTTTCTTCATGTGTGTATCTACTGTTAAAGTATACAAAAAAGTATACAAACAAAATGCATGTGAATTTGACATAAGAGTAACACCTAAGCAAGAAATATGTTGAAATCAGCTGTTCTAACGAGTTTACCTTACTTATTTTGCGTGTGTGTGGGGTAGTTGTCGTTTTATCTTCGGGTTTTGCAGTCGGCTGTGCCAGTCTGGCGAAGTTGATGATGTTTGTCATTTCTACTGATATTTTGTTTTGTGCACATGAACGGAAAAATTGCAACATCTATTTATTTCTGTTAACCTGCACAAAAACGTTTTACTAAAGTAGACGTCAAAATTTCTGTATGTATACTCAAATGGAAACAAACAAAACGAGTGAAACGTTAATCCTTCTCTGCTCTCTTTCTTACTCTCTACATTGTATAATTCAATACACGAGCAGCTTTTTGATAGTGTTATTAATGTCTTATAATTATAACACAGGGATATCTGACTCAAATTGTATTAATACGAGGGTTGAATTTTATGTTTCGGGATTAGAGAACAAAAACAAATATTAATCATCGAAAGTCACTTTATTGTTTTCAAAATATTCCCCATGAAGATTTATACACTTTTGCATGCGTTTGAACCAATTGTCGAAACACTTTTGCCACTGTGATTGAGGTATCTCTTAAACATGCATTCTGAATGCAGCAATCGCTTCTTCAGGTGTCGAAAAACGTTGACCTCTCAGTTTTTTTTTTACGTACGGGAATAAAAGGAAGTCATTCGGTGCCAAGTCAGGACTATACGGCGGATGACCCATCAAATCGATGTTTTGGGTGCTCAAAAATGCAGTTGTTTCAGCCGATGTGTTAGAGCTCGCATTGTCGTGGTGAAGAGTGATCCGTCTTCGGCGGTTGGTTTTCCTGATTTCTTGGAAGACAACTGGCAAACAAATGGTTGTGTACCACTCACAATTCACTGTTCTGCGTTGTTCTGGTAGTACGGTTGCGACATGTCCGGTCTTTCCGAAAAAAGGCGACCATTTGCTTGGAAGTGCTTCAGGCCCGAAAAATTTTTGTTGGATTTGGCTCATCTTGAAACACCCATCCAGTTGACTGCTGTTTACTTTCGGGCTCATACGAGTAAATCCAGGATTCATCACCAGTCACGATGTCATAGACGTGTTTCGAAGCACCGCGATCGTATTTTTGGAGCATTTCTTTCGACCAATCGACACGAGCCTTTTTTTGAGAGATTGACAAATTGTGTGGGATCGAACAAACGCGAACAAATTTTTTTGACAGTCAAATGTTTATGCAATATTGAATGTATGCTGGTCCCACTAATGCCTATGGTTGTCTCAATCTCACGATAGGTCACATGACGATCTTGCAAAATCAGTTCGCGCACAGCATCAATGGTTTGCGGAACAACAGCTGATTTTGGACGACCTTCACGAAATTCGTCTTGGAGTGTACTACGACCACAATTGAATTCACCATACCATAGATAAACACAGGTCCTTGATGGAGCTTTTACAAAAATTTCAGATCCATACGTTAGAGTAGGCACCAAATTCATTTTTTCCAGAAGCACTCTAATTCGCAAAGGTGTTGTCCACAATGACCTGAACATTGAAAATGTTTTGCCACAGGCACTAGTGATATGATCAGTCCAAGTTAGGCTGTTCTTAAGAATAACTCCTAAACTGTTCGCGCTTTTCACAAATGCAAATGGTTCTCCATTGATTAAACTATTTGGTGCATAATTAATTGACCTATTACCCTTGTTTATAATTAGGCACTTAGACTTACAAGGGATGATCCCAAGGCAGCTTACTTTCCCCCATTGAAATACTGCATATAATTCTTCATTTAAACTAGTAACAAAATGTTAAAGCCAATTATTACCATCACTCATATAGATTTGTAGATCGTCGGCGTACATCCTAATATTAGCTTTCCTTTATACTGATGGAAGATCATTAACATAAATGGAGAAAAAGAGCGACCCAAGTATTGAGCATTGAGGAACTCCTCTTTCAACCAATAAAGAACGCGATAAGTTTCCTTGAAAATCAACATATTGGTATCTCCCACAAAGATATGATCAGACAAGGTTCAAGGAAAAAGATGAAAAGTTCATAATTTTTTCATATTTCTGCAAAAAAATAGCATGATCGACAGTATCGAATGCTTTAGAGTGTTCAAGAATGACAAGTAAAGCAACATGTCCTGTACATGTATTTCACTTCTAATGTCCTTTAAAATATCTGCAAGGGCTGTTAAACAATTGTGTTTCATTTGATATCGGAATTTTTTAGACGTTAGAAGGTTAGAATTAAGATATGAAGAAATGTGATTATGTAAGATGCCTTCGAAAGCTTTTGAAAGAAACGGAAGAACAGTAATAGGACGATAGTCAGCGCTAGTTTTCGGAACAGGAAAAATTTTAGCTTGCTTCCACCTCAAAGGACAATTTCTGGAAGTTAACCTTTTTATTAAATATAAAAGTGATACAGGAAGAAGTTGCGGAAGCACAATTTTTAGAAATTTTGGATGAAGATTATCAACTCCGACGGCATTTGAAGATATTGAATAAATGCTAGAAACTACATCATCTTGTGTAGTGCATTGATAATTAAATGAGCACTCATGAGTACGATCAAATTGTGAGAAGTACATTAAGCAAAACGTTTATTGAGAAACTGATACGAGTTATTTAAAAGCCAGCCATCATTGTGGAAATGTAATAAGCGATAAGAATAAAGACAAAAATATTAAATAAAAATCATGGAATATTCTATTAGAAAAATATAATGAAGCAGACAAATCGCCAAGATAGATATAAATAATATAGAAAGGAATAATAAATTCATAAATACCATACATAGCAATTATTTTTTATTCCGAGTTCCAACTTGCTAAATAGTCAACTGATACACAAGCGTGAGGCAAAACGAATTTCAACCGACCGTTTCGGTGTGTGGCCTGTGTGTGGCCAGCTTTATGTACACATGACTGTTGCTGGGGCAATTCCCTATTTATCATACTAAAATAAGCAAGTAGTCACAGTAGACGTTTCAACAACAACAGACGTTTTATTTCATTCTCTTCAGTTGTGCAACTCTACACCAGTGTAAGATACCCTTTAGATTATGCGTTTCACCCGCGGCTTTCACCCAAGACTTTCGTGTTCGATTGGTGAGAGGTGGGAAGAAGCAAGAGGGGTTGGAAGAAGCAAGAGGGGTTGATTTTTGATGTTTCTCTTTACTCTCTTTCGTATTTGTGCCATGTTGTTTCACACTCTTTCTGCTTTTGAAGTGAGTACAATGATTGCGTAGATTATTTTCTGATTATTTGTATAATATGAATAGAAATTATTCGAAAAATATTAAATAAAATATGTAAATACAATAATTCGTGGAAATTTCGATTACTAACTATCAGCAACATGAAAATCAGACATCTTTGTTTGAAAAATTAATTATTCCGAATGTAAGTAAGAAGGAGAACAGCCGATTAGACGACAAAGAACCCATGGGTAGAACGCAGAATGTAAATGCTCGTGATTTTCGAAGGGTGTTCAAAAGAGAATTTAACGATTAACGCAGGCTAAAGACGCATAATCTAAAACATCACTTAGGCAAAACCGAACGCCCGCATACAAACATATTATATGCTTGTGTGTGGTTGCAAACGCAAGACTGATCCCAGCAAACATTTGGAATCGTAAAAGAGTCCTATATGACTCTTAATCCGGAGTGTGAGCGCTCATAATGAGCTCATTTAGGAGTCCCAAATGAGTGTGTTTCCCTTCTTGCGATGGTCGACATACATGACTCCGAATCCATATACCGTATGCGCCTAAGTAAGAGTCATATATGACTCCTAATGGGCTCACAATTTGGCTCTTATTTCTACCTAAATATGAGTCATATATGACTCATATTGGACTCTTATTTCTCCCCAAATATAAGTCATATATGACTCACATCGGACTCTTATATTTTTCCAAATATAAGTCTGATATGACTCAAATCGTACTCATATTGGACTCTTATGTCCCTCTAAATCAGTCAGATATGACTCATATTGGACTCTTTTTTTCTCCCTAAATAGGAGTCAAATTTGACTCATCAATATAATAATAAAAATTCACTTTTTAGGCCCATTTTATTTAAAATCCGCAATTAATTCGTGATTCAAATCTTATATTTAAGAAAGATAAAAGGTTAATTTATGCAATTTTTAAAAATAAAAATAATAATGAATTGCACTCATAATTCTGAGCCTCATATTTTACACATATTTTAGACTATTGCCGGAGCCATAAATTTGGAGCCTCTTATTGTAAGCACATTTCAGACTCTTATTGGACTCATAATTCTGAGGCTAATACTTCGCACATATTTTACACTCATTTCGGACTCATAATTATGAGCGCTCCAAATATGTTTGCTGGGATGCTTCGAATCAAGAATAGTTGTTGTGCACATGTGAGTTGCCGATCGTGTGTGTGTGTGTGTGTGAAAAATACGATTATTGCTGCCTCGTGAGGCTATGGGTTGGTTACCACGGCCCTACATGAATGTACATTAGACCGACTCACATTGTATGGGGGAAAAGAGTATTTTTAGGCCATCCCTCAAAATGTACCTTAGTTTGTTTTCTTATGATTGCCAAAATATTTCGTGTCTAGCATTAAGATCCCGTGAGCTGGACTATTTTTAAGAAAGTTATGATTTTTTAGTTTTGTAATTTAACTAAAGACAGTGTATACAGTATTAGTAAAGGTTTTTTTTTAGTGATATTCTACTTTTTTTTGTGAGTCGGTCTAATCGTCGGTTGATGATTAGTTTGACGTAACCCATTTATTTTTTTTTCGATGTGATATTGTGTCTATATATATTTTTGTGCCTTATCTTTTCGAATCTGTTGGGAGAAATTTGATATATTTTACCGTTACTGTGATGTTTACCCTAATTTGTGTGTACATCCCTAAAAATTGTTAGTTGTTAATAGTGGTATAGTTGCGAGTATTTGTACCTACGTTTCAAACAATTGGCGTTTACGATAAATCAATAAACACCCGACTTAATGTACATATGTACATACACCAACAATACAAAAAAGTTTGACAAATGTATGGGAAAACATTAAATTAGCTGTTCTCCTGCTATTAGTTGATAAGTTACTGTGCTCTTCATAACAAGAGTGTTAAATTTTAGCGGGAAATTCCCGCGCTCGCTGCCACAACACGTCATATAAAACCCGTACAATGCTAAGTACAGTGACCAGAATGTGTTAGTTCGAAATGGGGAAGACAACTAAGAGTGCATCGCCGACAACGGATTGCTGTACAAAAACCACGAATAAAACTGATTTCCATTCGTCTCACAAGCAATCGGATGATGTGAAATTTGATTCGACAGTTGCAAACGCCTTTAAACGAGAATATAATACTCGTACAACATATATTGCAATATTTAATACAATGGGTATGTATTCATGTGAATGTGTGATAACAATAACATTAGGGTGTCGAGATATTCGAATTATAAAATAAAAAGTGTAAAAGACTTTGTTTATCGCTGCACCAATGTACGTATCTTCTATCTACATATGTGTTAGTACCAATGATGTTTAATTGAATTTGACTTTGAGCGTTTTAAGGTTTTCACGATGGTGTCGAGTAATATTTGCAGTTTCCCTGGGGAATAAAATTCCATTTGTTGAAATATTTCCCATACAACAAAATACCTACATATGTACATATATACGAAACAATTTGCCAAAGTAAAAATTGTTCTTATTTTACGCAACTCAAAGCCAAGAGTACTCGTAAAACGAATTTGACACAGGCTAAATGAGAAAACGGTGGTGGAAAAGAGTCAGCTGTTGATATAGTGTTTACATTTTGAATACAAAAAATGTATACAAAAATAAAATATGTATTTGTTTTCATGTGACATTGTGAGCTTGTCTAATATGTATGCATGTGCACATAATCGGGAAAAACATTTAATATTTTCCTTTGTTTAATTAGAAATACAAGCTGAAAATGGAAATACAGCTGTTCTCTTTTATTTTCCCTTGGTAGGGCAAACTGACTTCTAAAAAAGAAACTCACGATATTGATGTTGGGAAATAAAAAAATAAGTGATGATTTATCCGACCTTTCGAAAAGAATTCGTTTCTAATTAATAATTGTGTTCATCTTGCTGACGATGCTACCCAAGGGTTAGCAAAATATCGATGAATAAAATTAATTAAAAATACGATCAAACGCTCGAATAATTTAATTTTTGATTATCATTTTGGAAATATAACACCGTACGACAATTTTAAGTTAATTGGCGTTTTCATTTTCTCATCCTGTTGCCCCATAAAAGGACTACAAATTTTTAAGGGATAACATTAAAAAAAAAATGTTAAATACTTATTCGCACCCTACGATACCGATATAGGTGTCAAATTAAAGAAGAGAATTATGGCTATTTTTATTATTTTTTTATTTATACCATTCCAGGATAAAAAAGACTTAAAAAATCTCCTTGAAAAATTAAATCCTTTATCAAATCCTTTGAAAATCTACAATTTATTCGAAAAAACTATATGCTTTAATCAATAACTTTTTGGGCAACACCAAATCTGAAAACTACAAAAGTATAGTTCAGAACCTTGTCGAATGTTTTGGAAAAATTGGAGTTAATATGTCCCAGAAAATACATTTTCAGGACAGACAACATCTGGACTTTATCCCTTACAATTTAGGAAATTTTAGTTATAAACACGGTGAAAGATTTCATCAAGATCTCGCCGTTATGGTAGATTACATTTTAGTAGATTACTGTTGGTCAATTTGTCGTGACACTGCTGGTATATACAAACGACACAGCAAAAGTATACACTTTTCTTAAGTACCATTCATTTTAAATATCTATGAATAATGTTATCCTTTGAAGCTTTGTAGTCCTTGTAAGGGGCAACAGGATGACGAAATGAGAAACTGAAAATGCCATTTTAGTCCGATTAGCTTATAGTTTCACTCTTATGCCATCTGGTTCAAGTGTAAACTTTTTTAAAAAAAAATTGTATACTCTGTTCCATATAGTAAAGTACATTTGTTGCTGGAAGAGTTTTATGTAAAGATTTATTAAAAATTAACTAATAAAGCTAGAATATTGAAATTTTGGGGTGTATTACGCTATATACAAGCTATTAACATATATTTTATCCGAATAAATTAGTGGAGATTTTCAAAGGATTTTAAAGGACTTAATTTTTCAAGGACATTTTTAAGTCTTTTTTTATCCTGAAACGGTATAAATAAAAATAGCCATAATTCTTTTCGTTAATTTGTCACCTATAACGGTGTCGTAGGGTGCGAATAAGTATTTAAATTTTTTTTTGAAAAATGTTCCTTGGAATTTTGTAGTCCTTTTATGGGGCATCAGGATGAGAAAATTAAAAACTTAAAACGCCAATTAACTCCATGTTGCCTATAGTTTCAGACGTACATATGTATATCATCCGGTTCAAGTGTAAAAACATGTTTATACTGCATTCGAAATCTGGAGATATCTAGATTTCGTGGCATAAACATCTGATTTTCCATACACAAATCAGCTGTTCGTGTGAATGAAATCTAGACAATCGAGATTTCGGTTGCAGCATCAACGCGGTATAATATGGTCTGTCGAAACGTGTAATAGGGTTAGAAATATTATCCGATAGTATGGAGAAAACCCATACTGTTCCGAGAGTTCGTTTGAGGAATACTAATGTATTATGCGGAACCAGTTTAAGAACAAGGTATTTCATTGGAAACATTTGTAGTCCTATAGTTGAAACTTAGTTTCAACCCTAAACTCTCAGACAAACCCACAAAAAGTAAAATGTAATAATTAGAGAACAATTTCGTGTTTTTAAATATATTTCAAAAAATCTTGTAGCATTTGCATGAAATGGTTTGGACCGTGTTCTTGCTTTAAGATCCGTACTAAAATCAACATTTCACGTGCAATTTTACAAAACTCCATACAAAAAAAAATCCTGCGGAATATCAACGAAATGTTTCCGTGCGTGTAGTTCTAAGTTGTTCACGCGAAATACGACATCAGCAACATGTATTAAGCAACATTTTAATGTTGCTAAGAAAAATGTAACGACCAATCAATTTGAAGGAAGATATGATCAATGTTTTTTGGCACTACTGTCGTTTAATTTCTGAACGAAAATAGATTTTTAGTGTAAAAGAAACTTAAAAACAGAAAAATTTAGTCGTCATCACTAACATGGTGCTGGTCCATTGATTGATGTGCATGAAGTGTACGATAAAATAAAAAAATGTACTAAAAATAATATGAGTCAAAAGAGTAAATAAAGTGTAGCAAAAAGTACATAAATATATAACCTACCAGTGTATCAAAAAGTACATCAAGTGTACCAAAAAGTACATGAAGTGTGCCAAAAAGTCGATGAAATATACCAAAATTGTCACAAAAAGTACACAAATTGTAGCAAACAAATTCACACAAAGTGTACCAGAAATGTTTCAACAAGTTGATAAAGTGTCACAAACATATCATCAAAGTACATACATCATGGTACATTTTTGGTACACTTTATGTACTTTTTTGTACAGTTTATGTACTTTTTGGTTGCACATTATGCATATTTTGGTAGGTTTTATTTTCAGGTTGGTACACGGTGCATACATTTTTGTTACACATTATGATCTCTTTGGCACATTTTCTGTACAGTTTATTAAATTGTTAATAGACTTTGATAACATTTTCGAGAATTTTTAGTACATCTTTACGTTAAATGTACTAAAAATTCTCGAAAATGTTATCAAAGTCTATGAACAATTTAATAAACTGTATAGAAAATGTGCCAAAGAAATTGTTGATACACATTATGTAGCATTTTTTAATGCTTATAAAAATTTTTGGTACACACTGTGTATTTTGTTGGTATACTTCACTTTATGTAGTTTTTGGTACAATCCTTGTACTTTTTGGAAAAGTTTACGTACTCCTGGTACATTCTATTCAGTTTTTGGCATAATCTAAGTGCCTATTTGTGCAATTTGTGGCACCTTTTATGTAGTTTTTGGTACACATTTCTAAATTTTGTGAACTTTTGGATATTTTTTTATAATTTTTGGTGCATATGTGTACTTTATGTACTTTTGTTGTCATTTTTTGGAGTTTTTTAAGCAAATTTTCTTTATATTTTGGTACATTTTGAGTACAAGATCCAAAATATGTACTAAATTTTTGACTACTATACTGCTTTTAAGGCGAATGCGAGTAGTGAGTTGGTGCACAACGCTCGCGCACCCTATCAGTAGCGAACATACATATTATATTGAAACAAAACCAATCACGAATTGATCTACTGTTCGGTTTTCGAACCTACTCAAGAGCGCATGCGTTTAACATTTAAGTTTTGAAAGTGATCCCGAGGGCATACGTTGCCTAACGACACAACTTAAATTAAGAAACAAGTTTTTGCGTTGCTAGTGACCGTCCGTCGGTGGTGCAATGGTTAGTGTGCGCGCCTCTTGTACTAGAAAGCGCACAACTCACTGGTTGTGAGAAGTTCTCCTCAATTCGTTCATGGGATGTAATGGGAAACCACGCTCGGGCTCAAACACAGAGCATTTAAGCCACTGCATAGTTGCATTGGTGTCAGTGTTGCCTAGCTATAATACGAATGCTCATGTCTGGCTTGGCGACATGAGCTGCAAGCTAATGCAACACTAAGGCGATTTTTATGCAACGCCCATGCGACTCGATATTTTTGCCAGAGATAAGACATTAGGAGTAAATAAATAGTTTCCCATTACATCCCATGAAGGGACTGGGGAGAGCTTTTCACAATCAGAGAGCTGTGCGCCTTCTAGTTTTATACCGATTTTGAACGGTATTTTGAGAAGCTTTTCTATGGTTAAGTGCTCGAGAGTGATCGATGTCGAAAGAAATGTAAGTTGGTAGAGCAGTGATCGAACCCACGTTCTCATGCACAAGAGTCTTCTGTAAACAATTTTTTGATGCAGTGGAATCCCGCTGACTTGATAGAATTTTCCTATATGTTATCCTCTTAATGAAAAGATTTTAATTATATTTATATTTCTTTATTTTCCTCCAGTTCATCCCGACATATACCGCTTTGACTATACTGCGTTATTTATTAACAAACCTACAGTATTCAGTGAGTACCTACAAAGTCCCCTACACTCTAACGCAATTGTAGAAGCTTTAACCAGCAGACGTCAGAATATGCTTCATTTGACCGCCAAATATAATCGAAGTGAACTAGTACCTAAGTTATTAAGTAAAGGATGCCAACCGGACAAACAGGACTATGATGGGAATACGCCGTTTCACATAGCCTTACAGCTCGACCACATCGAGTGTATAGTCGAGTTTCTCAAAGTGATGGAAGCTCCTCAAAATGATCATGATTCTAATGTGAAGAGAATGCAAGACAGACTAAAGAATATGCTCCGTTTGTATAGTCATACTGGTTATACCATTATACATATGACTGTCCTAAAAAATTTACCCGAAATTTTAGCAGCTCTATTGAAATTTTGTCTTAAACATGATATAGATGTTCTGCAATCCGAGGTCTTGGGTTGTGGTGATTCCTTGCTGCACTTGGCGGTGAAAATGCATGCAGTGGACGTGGCTAGAGTTATTGTGGAGTATATACCGGAAAGTGTACATGAACGTAACTATGCGGGTGCCTTGGCATATGATGTCGATGCTATATCCGATGAAATGTTTGGACTCTTCAAGGTGAGGAGGAGACGCTAAACGTGTGTAAAGAGTCAATTACTATACTTCATCTCTGAAAGCAGTTACCTCCCAAACAGTTTGTCCAGAATTTGGGTTACAATTTGCACGTTTGAAATAAACGAGGGTTGAAAGTATAATTAAGTTCATATAATGGTAAAAAAATATATATGTATATATAAAAAAATATACCAGAGAAAACATGATCTCTTATAGCCTTAAAGGCAATTACAACAATAAAAGATTTTTATTATATATGTATTTCGTCACCTGAAATGCCCAAAGACGTAACCTTCAAAATATCAAAATTGTGTCGTTGATTGATTATAATACACCAGGATAAAATATATTCATGTCTAGAAAATCTTAGACTTCCAAGTTCCTAAGGTAAGCTCTGAAAAATACGCGTCCAAAAATTATATATGTACTTCTGATTTATAAGGTTTTTTGCTTCTCCTCTAAAATTTTCAAATTGAGTATTACGTCTTTTGGCATTTTAGGCGACGATTTGGATATTGAGTGACTAGATTATAAGTAGCAAAATATAGAACTATTTCTTCTAAAGACTTTTTAATGTAGGAGGGTTACATGCTCCAATTTTGTATGTACACTAATATGTTTGGCAAATAAATGTGGCAATCAATAAATTTATGTATTTATATAAAAATTTTACGTACGTATCTCAATAACTATATGCATATACCCAAATAAAATGAACATTTTAAACAGCATCAAAATAAACATTGTTGAATTTTTGTTTTACAATATGGCAACACCAATTTGTCAGCTGATTTGTTTTCAGTTTGAATGCTCATTGAAGAGACTGAATAATTTGAATGCTCAGAGTTTATCATGTCAAAGAACAGCGTCTACCTTTTTTTATAAACTGCAGTACTTGTATACCAGATAAGCGGGACTGGAAGGCCCACACACTAGTGAATACGATATATGATATTTAGGCTTTCAAAAAGTTGGCTTTAAACTAAATGGTATGGTAAGTTTTGGAAATTACTCATGACAGCTGTGAACAGATGTACCAAAATGTCTTCATATTATTTATTACTTCTTGAGATAGGTACAACATAACTTAATTTACAGAGATAACAGATTCACTCGTTGAGAACGCTCGTGTTGGTTTGAGAATACTCTTCTGGGAACAGAGGTTTTGGCTTGACAGCACTCTTCTGGGGACATTTGTTTCTAGATAATTCGCAGACTGGCCGATTTAAGATAATCGGTATCTAAGCCTCCATTTTGAGTACATAATCATCTTAGAACAACAATCAAGCATTACTTAAACTCCAAATTCATTTTTTAGGTTAAGATTTGATTGACGTTTTAAACAGCCAACCTTGGCCATTTAAACTATGATCAAGTGACCATATGATTTTGGCAGAAATCGAAAAGAAGAACAAAAGTACCTTAAGCCCGGTATTCAGTTTTATGAAATTTTCGTTTCCATAAGAAGTACGTGTTCTCTTTGCGACAATTTTGTAGGCAACATCGAGTACAGGGTTGTTACGCTGAACTTATTTCGTACGAAAACAATTGTTTGGGACCGGAATTTTTTCATTTCGAAAATTTTAGTAAACGAAAGTAATCTCAAATGCGTTGAATATAAAATGGAGTGCAAATATGGATAATTAATGAAATATTTGCATGGTTAATCAGAGATGTATGTGGTAACTCTCTGTAACACAATTTTCCGTTTGCGAAAATTTCGCAAGAACTGAATACGGGGCTTTAATTGTTAATGTGAAAAATACAAATTAATCCGGCATGTGATGAAAATCAATCGAGTCAAAATCGAATACGATTTGACTATTTTGCGAATTTTATTGGCATAATTCCTAATATTGGGAAACATATATTTCATGTATACATTATTTAATGGCAGAAACAGAGGAATAAATTAATTCATATCCAATATTTGCACAAAAGAACATCATTATTATGACAAATCGTATTCGATGTATGTAAATCGGTCAAATTCCATCACATAACGGAATATCTTACTGGGAATAACAACAAAAAACATATACAGTCACTCACATTTAAAGTTTGGCAGTACCATGAAAATATTTTCAGTCCAAATATTCTGTGTTTATAAAAGAAAATATATTTTATTTTTTACCCCTTTTGTTACAAAAACTCTTGGCTTTGAAAACAACTACAATGAAATATTCTAGGTACCGTTATAAAATGCTCATGAAGTCTAAACTAAGACTTCATCTCTTTTTTGCCTCACACTGAAAGTCGGGCAAGCAATGTTTTGAGCGAGAAGTCAGTAAATATACCGTTAATTTTTCGTTTTCTGTAATTGACACCAATTGGTTAAAGCCTCCTCTGGAGGTACATTTTTTATTATTTTTTCGATTGGACGCACCGTTTTCGAGTTATAGCCACTTTATATTTTAGCGATTTTTTTTATTTTGGCGATTTTTCGAAAAAAAATTCTTCCATACGAATTGGACCACTTTATGAAAACCCCTTAGAAACCCACAAAAATTGGTTATTGATTCAATTGGACGCTCCGTTTCCGAGATATAGACATTTTTTCTAATTTTTTTATATTATCGATCAAAAATGGGGATGAGTTACTCTGGGTAACCCATTGCCCATCGTCGTGGGTAGCTACCCATTATTTTCCCCATTGCCCTGAGGGTAATGGGTAATCGTGATGGGTAATTCCCCATTTCGTGGGTAGCTACCCATTATTTTCCCCATACCCTGCGGGTAATGGGTAAACGTTCATTACACATTCCCCACGACTATGTGTATGGGTTACTCATGGGGGGGTAAATACGAACTCTGATCGTAGCACAGGATGGACTCCTAACCGAACCATCGTCGACTATCCGCATCCCCAAGCCCAAACAGCTCATAAGGATGCGGGTTTCCCATCTCCTAAGTTTCTCTATCTCGGCGGAAGATATTCCGAACCATACAGGGAACGCATAGGTCATAATGGGTCTTATGATCTGACGGTAGATCAAAAGTTTAACCTCAATCGAAAGGCCTCCACGGAAACGTAGCGCATGGAGGTATGTAGGGAAAATCGCCTTCACCTTGGCCAGGGTGTAATAAGATCCCGAGGTACTTAAATCTGTCCGCGGTTCTCATCACGAGGCCGTATACGTACGTTCTAGCCGGTACGTACGTTCTAGCCGGTACGTACGTTCTAGCATTATCCTCGCACTTGCCAACATTCAGCGTGAGTTTCCACCTGTCGAAATATTCCGACAATAGCTCCAGGTACTCGTTGATTCTGGAGTTAGTGGTCTCCGCCTTGGACCTGACATGGCGTATACCAGCAAGAGCCCACGCTCAGGTGGTTATGGCATGTCGGCCCCAAGAGCCAACCCAGTGGTACTCCCGCTATAACGTCCCTAACACTTAAGACGCTTCTCCTACTTTTGTACGGAATTTGGCCACCATACGACAGGTTTTCTTATCAAATCCATAATTGAGCATTTTGGAAACAATTCCGGCCTGCCAGACCGAATCGAAAGCCTTGGCGGCGAAGTGAAGGCTCACAGCAATCGTGGTGTGTCTCCTATTCAACGCTCGCGTCACATAATCTCCAAAGACCATGAGCCCATGATGATGAATTTTCTCCCCGAAAACCAAATTGGTTGTCCTTGAGGACCCTTTTATCCTCTGCCGTACCTCTGACTCTTGACAATATAAAATACTCAAAGAGCTTTCCAAGGGATGATAAGAGAGATATCGGCCTGTAGCTCCCACTCCGCCTGGAGTCTGCTCCCGGCTTAGGGATAAGAATCGTTACCGCTTCCTTCCAAGCCACCGATGAGCGATTCTCAGTGTGTGTACCGCTTTTATACTCTCGGCAGAGGCAGAGAGTGGAATACATTTTTACGAAATATTGTTGTATAATAGGAGAATATTAGTTGGCTGTGTTTACAGATCAAATCGGGGAATTAACTTCGGAGACTTTTTTAATATACTTGAAATGGGACAACATTGGAAGCATGTGGAACTACGAAACTACTGTTAAATTTATTCATTATTATAAAATTCATGAGTGTTTATGGAACTTTTCTTCAGTGCATTATAAAAACAAACATAAGCGTGATGCCGCACTTGTGGCCATAGCAAAACAAATGTGCATCGAAAATTTTGGAGTGACTGAGGTGAAAACAAAATTCATTCAAAAAAATTTATTCATTTCAAAAAATTATTGTGTTTAAACTTAACTGTCTCGCCACGTGACAAAATTCGTGTGAACACCTACTCGCTTTCACTCACCCGCACAACTCTCTCGGGCCAGTGCCTTCTTACTGTCTCGCCACTCTACTCGTTACGTGTGTGCACGGCATAACAGTTAAAGAAGCTTTTTTGTTTGTTCTTCTTGTTGTTTTCTGTCAAAATCATATGGTCACTTGATCATAGTTTAAATGCCCAGCTTTGGCTGTTTAAACAGCAATTAACTATTAACCTAAAAAGTGAATTCAGAGTTTAAATTATCGAATTATCGTTGACCAAAGATGATTTTCCACTCAAAAATTAGGCCTTAGTGCGAAAAAGATCGATTGTTTTATGAGTTGTGTGAAATGGTGCGCCATCCTGCTGAGAGCAAAGATTATCCAAGTTCATATCTTCCATTTAAGTCCATAATCATGGCTCTGTAGCGCTCGCTCCAACAGCATTTTCGAAAAAATGGGTCAATGATGCCACCACTCCAAAATCCAAAACAAACTACCACTCCCTGTTGATGCATCGACTTCTCAACAAAGACGTGCGGGTTTTGCAATCCCCAGATGCATCAACTTTGTTTTTTAAGAAAAATGCTGATCTGAAAATGCGCCTCGTCAGAAAATATGATTTTTCGACTAAATTCGATGTCCGATTAGAGCTTTGTAAGACACATATTTCCCAACATTGGTCAAGCGTGTAAGGCGACTCATTTTGGTTCGCGGAGCTATGATAGTCAACATTTAGACCAGAAAAAATATATCAGTGTCAAAATAACATACGCACCCTAACTACAAAAGAGTCATAACTAAAAATTTTAAAATTTTCATATTTTGCTTAAAAACAATAACCAAGGACCAATTCTATACGCTATAAAAATCTGTAGTCATTTTCGCTCTCCTTTCGTCAAAAAAAAAATTAGACATGAATGTGTATATTATTGAGAATTTCCATACACTTTTAAATAACAAATTCAGTTTTTTGTTTCTACTGAAAATTTGCAAATTTTGAGTTATGACTGTTTTGTGTTTAGGGTGCGATATGATCTAAAAAGGTCTGTATTTTGACCACCCGTTACAACGACATAAAAATACAAAGAGTACATCAATTAGAAAGGGCAATAACTTTCATCATAAATAGAGTTTCATCATAGATAGTCATAAGAAAGCAAAATCAGCTGTTCTAATGCCTCTACTAGATCAGCCTTTTATGAACGGTAGGGTAACCATTAAATTAATCATTATTCGGATAATCGATTAATCGTGTTATAAAATTAACCGAACATTTTAATAATTAAATTTTTCGATTAACGATTAACTCGAACAAATAATAGCGATTAATCGATTAATAAAATATAAGTACGTGTTTATGGCAAGCAGTCTGTCTTGAAATAATGTCGCAACTCATATGACAACGATTTGCGAACAAATTTCATAGCTTTACACACATTTGAACCGAAAGCGTCGCACAGTGCTTTGGTTCATAGACATACATAAAAAACTGTCTCAAAATTGGTTCATTAAATTGGGTGTAATAGTCTGATGAAATTTCAAGACCCACTGGCCGCTTTGTATGGGGGGTATCAAAATACCTGGTCCGTTTCTGCTCAAACTATTTACGTTTTGCAAAATTGTTGTAACAATTAATCAATCCAATAGGGTGTTATAGTGTGATATAGTTTCAGAGCGACCCTAACCTTTGTACGGGAGGTACCGGAAAGCGTGGCACTTTTGTGTCCAAACTTTGAGATTTTATTAAATTTTGGCTTGGTACCTAAAGTCACTAATTT
The DNA here is from genome assembly GCA_963931995.1 of Phaonia tiefii. Taxonomy (NCBI): domain Eukaryota; kingdom Metazoa; phylum Arthropoda; class Insecta; order Diptera; family Muscidae; genus Phaonia; species Phaonia tiefii. The sequence continues at coordinate 11,694,477 of OZ008370.1, read as the reverse complement.
TCATGTTTATACTGAAGTTGCTCTTGTTACGTTTTGTTTTGTTTTAATAAATGTGCCTAGTACAATGTTTGAACACTGTTTTATTTTTTTTTTGTTTTATTTTATTCGAATAATCGATTAATCGAATAATTTGATTGCGTTTTGTTCGGTTAATTGTCAGATTGAAATTTACCATTAACCGATTAATCAAAAAACCCGATTAAATGGGTAACCTAACAGATACCAACTGAACACATCCTCGCCGTTTAATCGTGGGCAGGCTTAACCCTTTTACGACCAGAGGCAAGTATGACACTCTTTAGATTATGCGTTCCACTCGCGGCTTTCACCCAAGACTTTCGTGTTCAGAACGTGAGAGGGGGGAAGAAGCAAGAGGGGTAAACAAATACCCACGAAACGAGAATTCGAGAGGATTTTTGATGTTTCTCTTTAATCTCTTTCGTATTTCTGGCAAGTTGTTTCACACTCTTTCTGCTTTTGAAGGGAGGACATCGTTTGCGTAGATTATTTTCTGATTATTTGTATAATATGAATAGAAATAATTCGAAAAATATTAAATAAAATACCGCCAGCTAAAATGCAAAAAGGCGTAACTAACCAAAAATTCAAAATCGAGTTTTTGATTGATCGTTATGAATGCCATTAAACTACGTGTCTTGAAAAAATTTTACACTTCTGCGATCAAAAATCTGTCTGTGTGCTTGAAGTGAAATTAGAAAAAGCTTCGTTAAAAATATTTATAGTTTTAATTTAACAAAGTTGTTTGCTTCTCCTGTAAAATTATATTTTTGTTAGTTACGCCTTTTTGTATTTTAGCTAACGATATGTAAATACAATAATTCGTACAATAATAATATGTATGTATACGGGTGAGTTATAGAAGACGGTAGTGACAACAATAATGTAGCAGACGTCAATTCTCGAAATGTACGGATTTGAGCCATCAAACTGGGTTAAATTGTGTGGTCTCTGTAATCAATTTGTTGCTGATAGGTGCATTTATTGTATGTACCTTATCGACAAGGTGTGTTAGTGACTGTGATTGTTGCTGAATGTGGTTGATTGGCTGATATTGCGTGTACTTAGTGGACAGACAGACCATAAAAGTATGGGGAGTGAAACTGGTGTGGATATTCATAAAATGTTTTCCATTAGGGTGATCGTGTGTTTACTTAAATTATATACGGCGGATTATGAGGTGACGTTAGACACTATGCAACAATATTCTTTTGTCCTTTGACGGCGGACGAACCAACATTATTGACTAACGGCAGATCAAAACTAAAGACACAAAAATCCAGTTTCGAAACACTGCATTCTGGTCAGTGTCTGATCACTAAAGGGCGGCGGAAACACATTTACTTGACCTGAATTGTGACATTTCGATAATTTTAGCAATCAGAAGTAACCCCACGTGCGTTTAAAATAAAATGGAGTACCTACAGGAATTATAAATGAAGTATTTGCAAGTTAAATCAAAGATAGGTGGTAACTCTTACGAAATTTCACAAGAACTGAATACGGGGCTTTACCGTTCAGAGATTCAAGCCGAGCGATCACGAGCTGGCGTCTTGGAGCTGCCATGTGTTATTCTCAGCCGATAGCCGCCCCCATTTTCATCGGCTTATAACGACATGAAACACGAGCGGACCAAACAAAAAAGCCGCCGACAATCTATTCTACATTTGGACAACAATTTTTCATTGTTTCCCCCAACCATCTGGAAAAAGGCAAATGGTACTTTTTGGATACATCTGACAGAAACAATTTCGTTATATCATTTGACAGAAAAAACCGTTGGTGTCAGCTTTCTTATGGAACAAAGTGCCGTTGAAGTTTTCATTAGGGACAAAAACATATTTTAATTAGAGTTTATGATAAGAAAAGTTTTTGAAAAGAACAAATTACTTTGTAAATAACGTTTTTATAAGAAAAGTTTGACAACAAAATGTTCCGTAAGAAAACTTTCCAACACAAATTTCTATAAGAAAGCTTTGACAAGAACGATTTCTAATAGAAACCTTGGACAACACATATTTCTGAAAGCAAGCTTGGTAATAAAGTTTTCTAAAAGAAACCTTTGACAACAATAATTTCTAAACGAGACATTCGACAACAACGTTTTTTTAAGGAAACCTTTGCAAACAATGATTTTAAGGAAACCTTTAAAAACAACGTTTTTTAAGGAAACCTTTGACAGCAAAGTTTTCTACAAGCACCCTTAGATAGCACAATTATCTACAAGAAACCTGAGACAGCAAAGTTATCTATTAAACACCTTTGACACTAATGCTTTCTAGAAGAAACCACGGCGTTTTCCAAACACGCTCGAGCACTAATACGTTGCACTTGAAATTAGATGAATACACGACGTAATTTCAATCGCCACACGTCAAATTCTGAAAACGCCGCCGCCGATTAGTTGATGTCGGTTTTGAACCCTGTTACTGTCAGCTTGGATTAATTCCCAACAAACATATTGTGCCAAAACGTTCCCTTATTTTCAAGAAACTTTAAAGCAATGCTCATTAGTTTTCAAATTACATGCACACACGAAAGAGTATGTGAGCCATTTTAACTGTCAATCAAATATTTCCACTCGCTCCTCGAATTGTAAAAGTACATTTCAAATTTCGATAGCTTTGGTATTTTACAGCGCACGGCTGTACAGTGCAAACATTAAACGTGTTCTGTTCCTGACATCATCATCATCGCCATCATTCCTGCCACATTCCACATTTGATTCCCCTCAAAAGTTTTCCTTGTCGAGCAAATATTCAATGATATTATGATGTTTGTATTTGTCAGAATGATGTTTCTATTCTGTCAAAATTAAACCGGAACTAGAGATTTGTTCGATTGACAGCCAACCGAAGTTGGCTGAAGTTTAAGAAAATGTTTCAAGGGTTAGAGATTAAATACGCTAAAGGTAAACCTAGAAAGTTTTTTTTTGTCAAAAGGGAATGAAAAGGATTCACAGGAAAGACTTAGTAAACCAATTTCTCATTACAAAAGTTTAACGCACAGTGTTTAGAGAAAGATGCTTGTAGTATAAAACTAATCACATGTTGAAAAATCTGTATTTTGTTGCTGTTTGGATGCAAATATAACGTGTTTGTAGCTTGTTACAAATATGGTATACTTGTATCCAAACACATTGTGTTTGCTATTCAACATAATATATTTGAGACACAACGATTAATAAGCTATAATATATATTTTTGTGACCCAGATTACACACATTTATAGGTAATACAACTAAAAGAAACTTGCAGATTTTAACAGAATATGTGTTTTGTAATCAAATTGCAGTTTATCGTTTTCTCTAGTTATGTTAATTCTGCACACGTATTTCAGTTTGTCACTATTAACAAGTAGAGAAGAGAAAAGCGGCGCAGCTTGGCAACCCTAGTAGAAGGAGACCAAAAAAGTCGACGCGATTCACTCAAACACATTTCTCTCTCGCGTCATAACTTGGCTATTTCATTCTTTTAAATACTTTATGTAATTTTATTTAAACATGGTTGGAATTTCTATAGTTATATACTATGACATCATCAAAAAACTGCTCGTGTATTGAAATATTCAATGAAGAGAGTAAGAGTGAGAGAGCAGAGAAACGAGGCGCTTCACTCGTTTTCTATGTTGGCATTCCGCTCTATGAGTAGATTTTCTTCTCTATTTAAAATTCCACACTCTTTGGTTTACACACTGTTAATTCACGATCTGACGCTGACACCATCTACATCATGCGGCCATTTTGATTCAACAATTTGGATTTATGCAACATCTTGGTATAGATGTCTTTGCTATTAACGATAGATGCAGGAACAAAATGAGTAAGTAGTCTTTCGTTTTATTTTTCAATTCTTCCACATGAATGTGACCACTTTATTAAAAATCCATTAGAAATCCGAAAGCATTATCTATTTTTTCAATTGGACGCTCGGTTTCCGAGATATAAAATAGACATATTGGGGTTTTAGCGATTTTGTATTTGAGAAAAGTTTAATTTTATCGATTTAAAAAATGAAGCCATATTAAAGACATCCATATTAAAGATTACCATCCATCCATTCATTGTAAAGGTCGTTTACCCCATGTGTAACGGGTGGTCGTGATGGGTAATTCCCCATCATGTATAACTACCCATTATTTTCCCCATACCCTTTGGGTAATGGGTAACTCGCCATCGTCGTGGGTAGTTAATTAGTTCAAAAAAGAGGGGTTCAATACAGAAATTATAAAAAGAAAAATCTCTGATCCGTCCCATGTCCGTAGCCATACACTTAACCCGCTGATTCGACCTATTGCGCACTCTCAATTTGCTCATGAGTGAGTGAAAACTGGAAAGCCCACAGCTCAGTGATTGTGAGAAGTTCTCCCCGGTCCCTTCATGGGATGTAATGGGAAATCATTATTATTTTTTTTTTAAGTCATTATATTCTCACAGGAATTCGGTGCGACGCACGAAGTTCCTCAAGATGTCCCAGTCTATTCCCATAAGATTTGTTATGTCCGGGGTTCGACTGCCCGAGAAGTACCTGGATCTGACTTGAGCGAAAGCTGGACATTAATACAGAAAATGCTCCATCGCCCTCCCTGCAAACCGTGTCCTCACTAACTGGGACTTGTTCAATACGCTATAGGATTGTAAGCCCGAGAATCCTGTTACGACTCTCTTCATTTTGCTCATTGCAGACTTTTGCAGTTTCAGTAAGCCTTTTGCTTTCAACCCATCGGGGTCTCGCCATAGGATCTTTGTCATCCTGCCCACTGTTTCCTGATTCCACAGGGTTCTGCGGGCCGATTCCGCTCAACTCAGCCTTCGCCGCCTTGAAAGGTTTCGTGATTTCCAGGCTCACCGTTTGAAGTTTTCTGGCTTTTGTTGCCAGAATGTTCGCACGCCACTATGTGCCGGCACCCAGACGATGTTACGTCTGCAGTGGGTGGGATCACCGAGTAATAATAATATAAGAGTGTGCACTAGTTCGTTTTTGTACTAACGAGTTCGGTGGAATACTTGGAAACATATAGAGTATAGCGCAGTAAAAGAAAATGTGTTTTGTTCACTTTTGTTTTGCGCTATGCTTCGCTTTTTTTGAAGATTGATTTTCAGGATTTGTGTCGTGTTTCATTTACTTCCACCGAATAACTGTATTGCATCTAATTTGTTGTTATATTTTTTGATAATTTAATCACTTTTTGCCACTTTTTTAATACAATATTTCACAAAACTACCCCAAATTAAGAACGAAAAAAATCAAAACAAAAGTGAAAACATTTTTGCTGAATTCCAGTCAGCTATCACCATTTCTTCTTTGAAAGCATATTCTCTATCTGTTCTCCAAGTACTAAACTGAACAGCTGTATCATCGGTACCCCCTGGGTGGGATATTCATTAATTACTTTTTTCAAGGACAGTTCTACATTTGACAATTTCCGATGATATTGCCATTTGGCTATCCCTGAAGATATTCACATTCATTGGGCTCGTAGTGTTGTCGAGCCATTTAATGCATTCCGTAATTGCCTGAACCTATGCTTGAAAGTTAGTATTGTGATCCGGGAGGCGTAGGTAGGTTTCGGTCGCCGAATTTTGAATGACAAATCCTAGACCTGTTCTTTCCCTTAGCTTTGAGTCATCTGTATAACCAATTGACGTTCGTGTCAGAGACCCATCCCGCTAAGCGTTCTTGAGACACCATACATAGTCACGCAAATTGCCGTAATCTTTAGTTCGGATATTCGGTAGGATTCACTCGCATCTTGTCTGTAACCGGCCAAGGCCTCCATTATTTGTTGGTGTCTCGACTTGTGTGTTTTCGACTTGTAGTCGTTTTGCCACAAGGGCAGGCTCGTGTTTGATCCTGATCTCAATTGGTTGGATACATAAAACAGTCTCCATGACCTTTGTCGGGGTTGTTCCTAATGCATCTTTAATTCCAATGCAGCACATACGTTGAACCTTTTGCAGTATTGCATTTCTTCTCAACCGCCGTCCACCATATTACGCAAGCATATGTTAGTACTGATCTAATTACTCTACTGTAGAGCCTGTGTGTATTTTTTTGGCCGAGGCCGATTTGGATCCTATATTTTGGATCCAGCGACCAACATCTGTAGGCCTTATTTACGCTGTCCTATATCTGGTGCTTCCAAATCAATTTCCGATCTAAGATTACCCCTAAATATTTAACCATATCGGATATTTTAATCGTCGTAACCCAGGTTCCGAGGCTGTTTAAATTCTGAGATCTTCGGTTTCCTTGGGAATAGACATATTTCCGTTTTGTCCGGGTTCACATTTAACCCTCCTGGACGTGCCCAGTTATGCGTTATATTCAGTGCTCTAGCGGCCTCTAGATTAGGACAATTTCCCTCAAGAAGTACTACAACATCGTTTAACATAGCAGATTGGTCTAAGTCTTTCGTCGGTAAGAATGTTTAGGAGACTGTGAATTAATTTCCTTATACCCTGTGTGTAATGGGCTATTCCCCATTATCATGGATAACTACCAATTATTTTCCTTATACCCTTTGGGTAATGGGTAATCGTGATGGGTAATTCCCCGTTGTCGTGTGTAAATACACATTATTTTCAACATTCCCTGTGGGTAGTGAGTAATCGTGATGGATAATTCCCCAATGGCATGGGTAACTACCCAGTATTTTACCCATACCCTTTGGGTAATGGACAACTCCCCATTGTCGTTGGTAACGATCGTTACCCAATATCTACCCACGGCTTACACATGGCTGGGTAAATACGAACTCTGCTAACTTAATAGTTTAATATACATACATCCATAGAAAAACAAATGGCTGAGGGGAATCAACGAAATAGGGGTTGGCAATAAAAGAGTAACAAACTACACAAAACCATCTGTTTAACGGCAATACGAGAAAGAATGAAGTATAATCTCTTTAATTTTGTGAGCGTAGAGGAATTCACTTATAGTATTACTCGGTGGAGGAATTCGTGGAAATGATGAAATTTTAAACGCCGTCTGCTAAAATTGAAGTCTTTGACACTTTCTATATAATGAAAATATACACTTTTGCAATCCTTAAAAATTACCTTTAATACGACCTCTCGTCGAAAGTTTTTCTCTTTGTCCACTAATCAAAAAAGTTGTTTTTACGACACATAAATTCAAATGATTCAAAGCTGGCAAATTCAAAACGAAATTGTTTGCAATTACTTTTCACCACAATCTGCAACAAAAAATCCATTAAGGTAAAGTTCATTGTAAATAAACTGGCAGTTCATTCCGTTTTCATACTAACGGAACTAAGCTACCTGTTTGGGTAACCATATATTTGCAGCAACGAATTGTAATGCAAAAACTTTTAATGTTTTCAGAGGTGAACAAATCTTTTTGCTTAACAATAAACGGGATTAAAAAGTTTTCCAATGTGTCTATTTGTTTTAAACTTTTTCGTTTTTTAATTAAATATTAACCGGCGAACCATTATGAATAGTCCCAGGGATGATATCAAAGAAGTTGGATTTGAACGTGGCCCGATTTTAGTTATGAAAGTTAAAATATCAGGTTACTGCTGGTACACATTCAGGATTCATAGATCTACAGTATGTGTTATGTACCATAATAATATAAGCGATTAAAACTTTGTATACCATTGGGACTTTCCGTGACATTCCATTGTGCAAATGAGATGTTTGACGCAAATTGATTTACACCAGGTGGAGTTACAAGAACTGTTCACTTGACTCTTTCATATCGTTTTGGTATAGAACTCTGAAATTTTAGTGTATTTTACAGTCATTTGTCGACTTTCATTGTTGGTATACATTTGTGTTATATTTGTATTACACAAACACGAAATGCCGTTGTTGTTGTCTTGTTGGATGTTTTGTACTAATGCGTATATCTGGTATTGTTGAACCCATGCATTCCACCATCCAACATTTGCATATAGTCATATCTATGAAGTTAAAATTATTGTGATAATAAACTTCTCTAGTATGTTTTACTCTATGGTAATATCCGAATGTTTTTGCTGAAATTTGTATCATTCATCCTCTATGGACTTGTAATGGGTGATTTTTTTGCTATCTGGGGTTTAAAAATTGAAGAAAACGCAGAATATTTGTACAATTGAATGAAATATTTATTTGGATCGATAAATCAATGCCTGCCAGTTACTTTTTCCATTCTGAAGTTACAATTTTGGCACACTTTTTCTAACCTTCCCGCCGGTACGAAGCGGATCAATAAGTCCGTGACTTTTCGAACTTCCCTCATAGTTATATGAAATGCAACACTGCTCCCATCAAGTACCATCTGTTAGTAGACTACTGTCAAATTTTGAGCAAGTTCCGTCATTTACTTTGCGTTTAACAGCTGTTCAAAACATACAACCTCCTGATTTTTTTTAAAAATGGAGAGTGCTCATTAAGCATTATTTTTTGCGAAAAAAAACCGTCAATCAAACCAAGGAAAAGCTTGATAAATACTATGTGGACTCTGCACCATCGATTTCAATGGTAAAAAAGTGGTTTACTGACTTTCGTTGTGGTCGCACATCGTTCTGGACGGACAATTGAGGTGAATGCACCCGAAAATGTCGAAAAAATTCACGATATGGTGTTGGCCGATCGAAGAGTAAAAGTGCCCTTTGTTTGCCAAAATTATCGAAATGTGAAAATTCCGGTCACAAAGAATTGTGTTCGTACGAAATAACTTTGCCATAACAACCCTGTAATTGATTTTGTTCACGAAAATTTCGCATAGAAATTTGTTTTCACTAAATTTTCATTAATTTGTATAAACATTTGTATGTATCTCATATCGTATTTTCGTATTTTACTGCAAATTTGCACCATTTCGAAATTATTATTTTTTATCCCGGCTTTAAATACATTTCAATTCACTTTATTAAGTCAGAGCACCATAGACTAATACATACCTAGATAAACTTATTCTCTCATCTGACGTTTCAGTTCACACTCTCATCGTAGGTTTGTGGAAATGAGAGCAATTAAATTTAAAATTATCTTACACCAGGTGGAGTTACAAAATATGTTCACTTAACTTTTTCCTGTCGTTTTGGTGTAGAACTGAAAAATGTCAATATATTTTGCACTTTTTTATTGACTTTTATCGTTGGTATACATTTGTATTGTATTTAACACAACTAGTTTGCCACAAAAACACGAAATTTGGTTGTTGTTCCTATGTTGATCGCTGTATACTATTGCCACTATCTGGTATTATTGAACCCATATTTCTACCATCCAATGTTTACTTTCCATCGTATCTATGACGTTTAATTTATTGAGCGAATAAAACCTTCTATGGTATGTGTTATTCTATGCAGAGCACGGTAGAATAATAGATTAAAAAAACAACTCGCTCTTTGTTTTTTGACTGAAGGGAAACGAAACCTGGAAAGCGCAAGTTTTAAAGTCAAGAGAAGAATTCTGCTGTTTTTGATAATCATTGCTGAAATTGTTACTGTGAATGTGCAAAATATGTAAATATATGAACATCGTGAATGCACAACATAAAAAGTTAAGAATGTTTTCGATGTTCGCACAATTTGTTGTAATTAAATAGAAAAACATAGCTAACAAGAAGAAGCACAAAGTGGAAAGTCAGATGAGACGGATAACAAATCTATAGTTTTGATTTTAACTTTTTTTCTCGCTTCTGTGTTTCTCTTATGTCAAATTCACGTGTATTTTGTTGTTGTACTTTTTTGTTACTTTTATTATAGATACTCGTACACACTCATGTATTAAATTTGACAGAAAAGAAACGCGAAACAAAAACAAAATGCCTGTTTTTGTTGCCTGCTATTACAACTATTCCTACGGGGTCTAACCCACTTATTCTACCATGAGTCGGAGGTTTAGGATATAGTCGGTCTGGTTTTCTACGAGATATTTGGGTTGGCATATTTGGATTATATCTATGTATCTAGTGATATCCTTAACTATTAATACTATATTATATATATTGTTCTTACCTTTAAATTATCGCTGGAGCTGCAAATAAAAAAAAATATAAAAAGTTATGATAATTATTAACTTATTGCAAACATACATTGGAAATTAAAAAATTATAAATAACAAATTTTATAAAAATCTATTAATCAAATTCATCAGGGATGATTTTTATTTATTCTGCCTTTTTATTGGTACTTTTTAATTTTATTGTTCAAGCTCGAGGCCATTCTATATCACTATTAATAGAGATATAGTTTTGCAAATGTATTCCTATGATTCCTGGCAAACCGATGGTTCTCTGGAGATGAAAATAATTTTCTGCAAATGTTTTCTTGTGTGTTTTGCTTGCGATATTTTTCGAACACTTGCATTGTAGTGAATTCTCAATTCAAATGAGATTTCGTTTGCATTTAGTTTGATGAATTTTTCAATAGCATTATTCCAAACAACCGCTGCTGAAGATCTGTGAATCATAGCAATACATTTTCAAAACTCCTTTCTAAAAAAACTATATCTCTATTAATAGAGATATAGAATGGCCTCGAGCTTGAACAATACAATTAAAAAATCTATTAATTTGTTTATTATTTATTATTATTATTGTTTTTCACGATATCACGAAAATAATAGACCTTTTTTATTCCATGCTAAACTAATTGTTCGACATTTGGAGGCCAAAGAGTCTCACACGAGATCTTGTTCCCTGCTCCTTCACAATACTATATATATTCAAATCATACCCCCGAAAGCTCTCGGTTTAGATGTCATATCGATGTTTACGATACAGAAACCTGGTCCAGTAGGACTGCAATATCTATTGTATTTTCCAAACCTAAAAGTTGTGCTAGTAACCTCAACAAAACGGAAATTTGTCTATTCATAAGGAAAACGAAAATCTCCGAGTTTGAAGACCCACGATTCCTGGAAAAGACGATTAAAATATCTGATAGGGTTAAATACTTAGGGGTAATCTTAGATCGGAAATTGAAATGGAAGCACCACATAGTGGACAGGGCCAAAAGGCTTACAGATGTTGGTCGCTATGCAGAAGGAACTATAGGATCCAAATGGGGCCTCAACCCGGAAAAACATACTGGGTCTATAGAAGCGTAATTATTCCAATACTAGTATATTCTTTTGTAGTATGGTGGACGTCAGTTGAGAGGAAATGCAATATCGCGATACTGCAGACTGTTTAACGAATGTGCTGTATTGGTATTAGCGGTGCAATGAGGACAACCTCATGGAAACAATTTTATGTGTCCAGCCAGATCAAGAGGTCACCCTTGCGGCAAAACCGCTACAGGCAATAGGTGAATGGATCAACAGGGACCTTAAGTCGAAACACAAATGGATAATATAGGCTGTAGCCGGTTATACGCAAGATACGAGTGAATTCGATCGAATACCCAAGTTAAGGGTTAAGGCGAATTATGTGACTGAGACGCCATCTAGAGACGCCTGGCAGGACGGGACCCTAGCACAAACACCAAATGGGATCTGTTATTACACTGATGGCTCAAAGCTAGGAAAAATAATGAGTCTAGGAATTTTCATTGAAAATCAGGCAATCGAAACCCACCTACGCCTCCCGGATCACAATTCTAACTTTCAAGCGGAAGTTCGAGCAATTACGGAGTGTACCAAATGGCTTGGCGATAATACAAGCCCAGCCGAAGCGAATATACTCACGAATAGCTAAGTGGCATTTAGGACAATATCATCGAAAATTGTCAAATCTAGAACGGGTCTTGACTTCAAGAGGGTAATTAACGATTACTCCACGCACAGCAGACTCAACATCATCTGTGTGCCGGGACATAGTGGAATAGTCGGCAATGAACGTACGAACCTTCCGGCAACGAAAGCCAGGACACTTCAAACGGTGAGCCTAGAGAGCGCGAAATCTTTTGGAGCGACGTAGACTGAGTTGGGTAAATGGGCGGAATCGGCCCACAGAGACCTGTGGAGCCAGGAAACAGTAGGGCAGGATCACAAAGATCCTATGGGGAGACCCAGATGGGTCGAAGACAAAAGGGAACTGGGAACTCCTGAAATGAGTAAAATGATGGTAGTTTTAAAGGGACATTCGGGATTATGAGCCCACCTGTACCGCATGAAGGACGATGAAACGATGAACCATTTCCTGTGCCAATGTCCGGCCTTCACACAAGCTAGATTCAGGTATCTGTCGGACAGTATAATAACGGGCATGACCAATCTCATGGGATTAGACTGGAATATCTTAAGGAATTTCGTGAATAGCACCGAATTTCTATGAGAGGTATAGTGACTTAGTAGGACAACTTGAGAGCGCACAACAGGTCAAATCAGCAGCTTAAGAATCAGCAGCTTAAGTGTATGTCGACGGACATGACAAGGATCAGAGTGCTTTTTAAAACTCTGCATCGCACTCCTCTTTTCAAACTAACTCGCCTCTAAAGCCTGACAAACCCTGTTCGTTCGCCTCTAATGCTCCCAAGACATGATCGAACACTTAGTCTTTTCCCAAGGCATCTCGGAACCTTCCCTAACCAATAATAATAACCTATCTCATTGGTCAACTGTTTGGGTGCATTGGGTCGTGCATTTTATTTTAAAATGGTTGATATATTTTTATGTCGTACAATCTGTAGGTTCCCGACTGTGCATGGCATATTGGCCGATGGAATCTGTTGCGCTTTTCGAGATTTATAGTATCTATCAGCCCAATATTTGTATGGGAGCTACCAAATTGGGCGTGGCAAGATCTTATATTGTCAATTACAGAGTGACGTTTGAGGAAGCATTGCCTAGTACGGAATATCTTTAAGATCGGTTGTGTTTTACGAAAGCTGTGTCGCCGAACTTTTATGTGAGAGGTACTAGAATTGGATCGGCCCAATTATCTATTTTCCATAGCAGTGGTGTATTTGAGGAAACATTGTCAATACCAAATTTCTTTATGGTCGGTTGTTTTATACCGCAGTTATTACGGATGTTTTCTTCACAACCTAGCGAATATCGTTTACTAGCGATAATTTGGAGTTATACATAATTGCCTTGCTCTAACACATGGTACGTAGTCATTCTTCCAAATGCTTACTTTCTTCTTCTTATCTTTGAACTCACAATAACACTATCCAACACTGGTTTTCAGATTTTTTATACTGGCAATTTTGTGCATGTTTTAAACGGAAATATATATAATCGTCTGGCTCTAACGCATGGTATGTATGTAGTCATTCTTCCAACTGTTTATTTTCTTCTAAAATAAATAAATAAATGGTTTCCCATTACATCCCATGAACAGACAGGGGAGAGCTTCTCACAATCACTGAGCTGTGCGCTTTCCAGTTTTCACTCACTGCTTGGGACCTACAGTTTTACACCGATACCGAACGGTATTTTGAGAAGCTTTTTCATGGCTAAATACTCGATAGTGTCGCCGTCACTATATTTTCTTCTTATTATCTTTAAATTCACAATAACGATATCCAACACTGATTTTCAGATTTTTTCCCTAATTACCAACTTTATGCCTGTTTAAGATAGAAAGAATCGCCTTTCTCTAACGCATTATACGTAGCCATTAGTTCAAATGTTTATTTTCTTCTTCATATATTTGAACTCACAATAACTATACCCAACACTGTTTTTCGGATTTTTTCATACTGAAAACTTTGTGCATCTTTAAGAGGGAAATATATAATCGTCCTGGTCTAACGCCGGGTATGTCGTCATTCTTCCAAAAAACAAGTTTATCTTCTTCTTCTTGTCTTTGAATTCACAATAACGATATCTTTGCTGAAATTTTCATACTGGCAACATTATGCCGGCTTAGGATAGAAATGGAAGTGGTAATTTCAAGTGCCGCTTAATATCGCTTAGATCTACATAAACAATAAGTGATAATCTAAGGACGCGGTAAAACCAACCAGTTTTCCTGGTGAGGGTATAAACATATTCCCCAGACTTCTTTAGGTGACTTCGTACAAAACCCCAGCACGATTATGTTATAAAATTGTAGCACATACCATTATTTCCCTGAATGATTATGCGAAGTCTATGACTTTTTGATAAAAATACACAATAAAAGAGAACACAATAAAATCCTCGCAAACACAATATATCCTCGCGAGAGTAAAACATTAAGGGAATTTTTAATGTTGCTGTTGTTGTGTTCTCGTCCTCGTCCTCAAACTAAAGAGTTTTGTTTGCGGGATTATCGCATGTTTTTTGTGGTTTATATTCATCTACCTATCCATCCAAATCCATTATATTTGATGCTTTTACGTGACTGATGATGATGAGATTTTTCATCTTTATAACTCTCTGGAGTTAGATAAGGTCTTTGATGCGTATCCAAAGTGATGGTGGATGGTGGTTTCGACTAGACCTGTTGTAGTGTAATAAACTGCCCCTGAATTTACCTAATTTATTTCTAGCTGTAATTAAGGACTTTAATATGTTATCGAAAAAAAATTCAAAATTAAATTAAACATTGTTATTAAAACTGTTATTAAACATTGTTATTATTTAAAATTTAAATTAAAACAATTTTAAATAATTTATGGGAAAGCCAAGAAAACGGTGAAGTTTTAAATTTATAAGGAAATTTTAATTCACCTTTTGATATTGAGAAAATTCGAAAGTTAATTTGAATTTTACTATTCAAATAGATAAAATGCAAAACAATCTAATATTTTCTACTTCGAACTGAGAAATTGGTAACATCCAAAGATGATAGAAATGCCTTAGATGGTATTCACGATTTTCACCAGATGGCGAGGCTGTTTCCGTACGAGCGTTTTTCACATAGACGAATACATAAATATATACAGTTATTCTCTCATCTGACGTTTCATTTCACACTCTTCGTCGTAGGTTTGTGCAAATGAGAGAAATTAACTTACACCAGGTGGAGTTACCAAATATGTCCACTTAACTTTTTCATGTCGTTTTGGTGTAGAACTGAAAAATTTAAATATATTTTGCACTTTTTTGTTGACTTTTATCGTTGGTATACATTTGTATTGTATTTAATACAACTAGTTTGCCACAAAAACACGAAATTCGGTTGTTGTTCCTTTGTTGGACGTTGTTTACTATTGCCTCTATCTGGTATTATTGAACCTATGTTTTCCACCATCCAATGTTTACTTTCCACCGTACCTATGACGTTTAATTTATTGAGAGAATAAGTGTATATATGTATGTATATATTAGTCTATGATTGGAAGTATTAGAGAGAGAAATGCTTCAAAAAATATATGGACGTATTAAATGTGTCACAGCATCGAAGTCGATAAGCAAATCAAAGTAACGAGATTACGCTGGCTGGACCATGTAAATATAATGGGTGTTCAAACCTGAATCCTATTATCCAGATTCAATATTAATAACCATTTCACATCTAAAATTCCAATTTTCAAGGCCATTAAATACTAAAATTTTCTCAAATCGACTCAATTCACTTCGAAACAATTCAATTCTATTTTATTCAACTAATTTAATTCAATTCAATTTAAATCACTTCAACTCAGCTCTATTCAATTCAATTGAGTTCGATTCAATTCAATTCATCTCAATTCAATTCAATGCAATGCAATGCAAATAAATTTAATTTTATTTTATTTTATTTTATTTTATTTTTAATTGAATTGAATTGTATTGAATTGAATTGAATTGAATTGAATTGAATTGAATTGAATTGAATTGAATTGAATTGAATTGAATTGAATTGAATTGAATTGAATTGAATTGAATTGAATTGAATTGAATTGAATTGAATTGAATTGAATTGAATTGAATTGAATTGAATTGAATTGAATTGAATTGAATTGAATTGAATTGAATTGAATTGAATTGAATTGAATTGAATTGAATTGAATTGAATTGAATTGAATTGAATTGAATTGAATTGAATTGAATTGAATTGAATTGAATTGAATTGAATTGAATTGAATTGAATTGAATTGAATTGAATTGAATTGAATTGAATTGAATTGAATTGAATTGAATTGAATTGAATTGAATTGAATTGAATTGAATTGAATTGAATTGAATTGAATTGAATTGAATTGAATTGAATTGAATTGAATTGAATTCAATTGAATTGAATTCAATTGAATTGAATTGAATTGAATTGAATTGAATTGAATTGAATTGAATTGAATTGAATTGAATTGAATTGAATTGAATTGAATTGAATTGAATTGAATTGAATTGAATTGAATTGAATTGAATTGAATTGAATTGAATTGAATTGAATTGAATTGAATTGAATTGAATTGAAATGAAATGAATTGAATTGAATTGAATTGAATTAAATTTAATTTAATTTAATTTAATTTAATTTATTTTAATTTAATTTAATTTAATTTAATTTAATTGAATTGAATTGAATTGAATTGAATTGAATTGAATTGAATTGAATTGAATTGAATTGAATTGAATTGAATTGAATTGAATTGAATTGAATTGAATTGAATTGAATTGAATTGAATTGAATTGAATTGAATTGAATTGAATTGAATTGAATTGAATTGAATTGAATTGAATTGAATTGAATTGAATTGAATTGAATTGAGTTGAGTTGAGTTGAATTGAA
This sequence comes from Phaonia tiefii, assembly GCA_963931995.1. Classification (NCBI taxonomy): domain Eukaryota; kingdom Metazoa; phylum Arthropoda; class Insecta; order Diptera; family Muscidae; genus Phaonia; species Phaonia tiefii. The sequence goes on along the minus strand of OZ008370.1, from coordinate 11,677,909 downwards.
TTGAATTGAATTGAATTGAATTCATGAATTGAATTTAATTTAATTTAACTCAATTCAATTCAGTTCACCTCACTTCAATATAATTCAATTCAATTCCTGTAAATTCAATTCTCTTCCATTCAATACAATTCAATTCAACCCAATTCAATTCAATTTAATTCACCACAAATCAGTTGAACTGAATGTAATTCAATTCAAGTGAATCCAATGCAATTCAGTTTAATTTAGTTTAGTTTAGTTTAGTTCAGTTCAGTTTAATTCAGTTCAATACAATACATCACATTACATTACATTACATTACATTACATTACATTACAATACAATACAATACAATACAATACAATACAATACAATACAATACAATACAATACAATACAATACAATACAATACAATACAATACAATACAATACAATACAATACAATACAATACAATACAATACAATACAATACAATACAATACAATACAATACAATACAATACAATACAATACAATACAATACAATACAATACAATACAATACAATACAATACAATACAATACAATACAATACAATACAATACAATACAATACAATACAATACAATACAATACAATACAATACAATACAATACAATACAATACAATACAATACAATACAATACAATACAATACAATACAATACAATACAATACAATATAATACAATACAATACAATACAATACAATACAATACAATACAATACAATACAATACAATACAATACAATACAATACAATACAATACAATACAATTCAATACAATACAATACAATACAATACAATACAATACAATACAATACAATACAATACAATACAATACAATACAATACAATCCAATACAATACAATACAATACAATACAATACAATACAATACAATACAATACAATACAATACAATACAATACAATACAATACAATACAATACAATACAATACAATACAATACAATACAATACAATACAATACAATACAATACAATACAATACAATACAATACAATACAATACAATACAATACAATACAATACAATACAATACAATACAATACAATACAATACAATACAATACAATATAATGCAATATAATACAATACAATTCAATTAAAATCAAGTCAATTCGATTTAATTCAATTTCATTCAATTGAATGCAATTAAATCCAATTCCATTCAGTTCTGTTCAGTTCAGTTTAATTCAATTCAATTCAATTCAATACAATACAATACAATACAATACAATACAATACAATACAATACAATACAATTCAATACAATACAATAAAATACAATACAATGCAGTACAATACAATACAATTCAGTGCAATTCAATTCCATTTAACTTCATTTCATTTCAAATCATTTCAATTCAGTTCAATTCGATTCGAATACATTAAACTAAATTCAATTCAAAAACTTGAACGAGCTGGTTGGAAATATATGCTACCCTCGTTTCGTAAGGCTCCTAACGCCTTCGGCTGTTTGAGCAAATTAAGGAACTAAGAACCCGATTAGGTATTTTCGCTACAATTCGGAAATTTAATATGTTTCTTTCGAAATGGCCTACTGGACATCGTATAAGTAGATGTAATATTACTGAAATGATCACTTTGTTGTGGGTTAAAAACTCTCTGGGTACGAGTACACCACAAACGGTTGTCGACTTCGCTAGGTAAAGTTCTGGAACATGCTGGAACCTAATAGATGGTGCGGTAGGTATTTATTACTGCTTGAGAGTTATGATTGGAGTGTAGAGATTGCTATACACACATTTTAGAGTTAACAAAGGAAGACAGGTTAGTCAGCATTTATTAATTTGTATATTGAAGGATTTCTATTCCCACTTAAATTGACTTAAATTGCTAATTTATTTAGGTCAAAAGGGGTTTAAGTACACTAACTGTTTGTATCCAGTTGCACTACTCATGCCAAAGATTTCAAAATATTTCAATAATTTAGTATCGATATTAATATGGTATCGATTATTGATATTTGAAAGAGTATACCTATTATCAATATGTTTCATTCAATACTGAAGCTTTAGGTAAGGACTGTTCAGGAAAATATTTCTTAATTGGGGTTTTATGATTATTTCCGGGATGGTCAGTCACCCTTTCGTACAATTTTATTAAATTTTGTATCATTTAAACCTGGTTGCCAAACTCCGTTCCAATGTGAAACAAAAGCGTCGAAATGAAACCAAGCAAGGAAAAGGAATTTTTTGCGCCAATTCATATACAATGTAGACCCCATGTGTTTCCTTTTCTTGCTTTTCAATATCCACTTGAATATGTCCTTTTCAGGGTCCACTTTAAACGTGATTACGTCTTAAGTTAAACCAAAACAAAAAAAATGCCAAATATGTTTTTAAACATTATGTTAGCTCTTGGCACATGACTACAACACAGTAACCCTAAATAAATACCATTAGCCACGTCCTTAACTGTGTTTGCCAAGATAACAAATGCTCATGCAGTAGAATGTCCTTGAATTTAATATCACTTCCTTATTTCCTGTGATGGGAGGCTTCATAAAAATAGAAGCAAATCATGAAGCCAACCTAGAAAATAGTATCCCACAATAATCCCTTAAAAAGGACCCCAGCTCAAAAGGCCAACATTAGATTATCTGATTTCAATGTGTACTACATGTAGGTGGTAGCAAGTATTTAGTTTGGCATCAAATGTGATAACTTTTTGTTTTGAATTATTAATCAGAACCAGAATTTAACTATTTTCGGAAATGTTCACAAGATAGTAATAGTAATTGTATACAATATGGGAAAAATCCTAAGTTGGTCAAACCGTTACTTAGTATTAATGAAATATACAAATTAACCTTTTGCCAACAACAAATCCATAAGCAATTCATGATTTTTTCATGGCAGCTGTAGCAAACATCACAGTTCCTCCTTCTTGTACGCATTTCCTAGATAGCAGTAATGTCAGCTCCATAATTGTCGAGGATGTCTGCCAGTTGGACAAGGGCACGGAATCTGTATAGTTTTCTTACATTCCAACTGCATATCGATAATTTTGTCCTTACACGCTGAAAACTCTGTCTTTTGTTGTTATTTGGATGCAAATATAATGTGTTTGTAGCTTGTCGAAAATAGAGTATACTTGTTTCCAAACACATTGTGTTTGGCTTTCAATATTACATATTGGAGACACAATGATTGATAGGTTATAACATATGTTTTTGTGACCCAAGTGTGGTTTTGTTTGTAGCAAACTGCTGAACACAACAACGCGACAGACAACATAGAAACAAATTTATGAAAACAATGCTTGCAAGCATATACATGTTCCCTGCAATATGTTGCTGAGGCCGTATTTTTCCAGCGTATATAAAGTTTGAGCACGCTGAAAAATCTGTAATTTTTTGTTCTTTGGATGCAAATATAACATGTGTTTGGAGCTTGTCGCAAATATAATATACTTGTGCCCAAACGCATTGTGTTTGCTATTCAATATTACATGTTTGAGACACAATGATTAATATGTTATAGCATATGAGTTTGCGACCCAAATATATCTGTGTTTGTGATACAAATACAGCCGTGTTTGTTGCACTATTTATGCTCTCTCGAAAGAAATATCTTTTAAGTGTGTATCTCTATTTTTGCCAAGATACAACATTTTTGCATTATTACAACGGTTCATCGGACAGAGGATATCAAAAGAGGAAACTGAAACTGGAGAGGGCAACAACGTGAATGCCTTTTTCTGCCGAGCCTCTACTGAAAAAATCGGAATGGCGGACCATTTGAGAAATATAGTAAAAAAAAAACACAAGTAATTAATACACGCTTGTCTTGCATGAAATAGATTTGTATATAAGTATATTGTTCGTATACCAATGCTTAGTGATAACCAACGCATAGCTGGAAACAAAAACGTGAGAGACAACAAAGAAATGAGAAACAACAGAGCAGCAGATTCAAAACAAAACAAATAATACAATCAATGCAAGTTAATGTAAAAAATATTTAAATTTCATTTTCTGTAATAATTATTTATATAAGTAAATGTGGATATATATTGATAAAATTAATTATAATAAATAAAGAAAGAATAATTCGTTTCTAAACATAATTTTGTTTGGGAGAAAATACGCATATGTTTTCACGTAAGTATATGGAGGTTTCCGGCAAACACGCGAATGCTTCCACGTAAGTATAAGGATGTTTGGGATGAAGCACGCATATGTTTCCACGTAAAAGCATACATATTTGTCAGTAAACATGATACTGTTTGGATTTAAATACAAGTAAGTTTCGGACTTGCAAACATATAAATGTTTGAAGTGTGTTCCAAACGTATACATTAGGGATGCCAAACGGGAAATCCCGAATCCCGGGATTTTTCGGCATTGATGAATCCCGAATTTTTCGGGATTATTATTAATTTTTAAAAACATAAAATAAAAACAATGACAAAAGTTCAGTGTGGTGTTATTTTTTGGAAGAGTCGAAAGGTGCACCTCAAGCAAAATTCAAATTGTGCAAAACGGGTTTAAAAACCAATGGCGGCTCTACAAAAGGTTTAATAGCACATCTTAACGTAAGTTAATTTTGGCATATGTATGTATGTCTATTGTATGTCTATTGTACGAACATGTTATTTTAAGCAAAGAAAGTAAAATAACAAAATAGGGGCAAATGCATAGTTTCGAAGTTAAGGACCTCGACATTTCGGATACTTTTTCCATTAACGTACCGTGTAAAGCCATTGAAATCACTTTTTGGTATAAAACAAGTCATAACAAACTCAAAAAATAATGTAGCATTTTCCGATAAGTCGCTTAGTTATCGAGTTATCGGATGTTTACGTTTCTCAAACAAAAATTTAAACATTTTTTTAAAATAATTTTTGTTTTTGATTGAGTAAAAAAATATCGAAAAATCGCGCGATGTTTTTAAAATAAGTTTTGTTTTTGTTTGAGAAAATTAAAAAAATCTATAATTTTTCTAAATGTCAACATCCGAAAGCTCGATAACTAAGCGACATATCCAGAAGTGCTACATTATTTTATGAGTTTGTTTTGAATTGTTTTATACCAAAAACTGATATCAATGGCTTTACACGGTACGGTAACGCCATAACCCTCTCACATATCCAAAATTTCGGGCCCATAACTCCGAAACTATGCATTTGCCCCGATTTTATTATTTGACTTTTTTGCTTAGAATAACGTATTCTACCCTCTTGTGGTTGTTTTTGGAGTGTAAGCCGTAAAATAGACCTGTTCCCAAAAAAATTTCAAAATAGAATTCCGAAAAATCCCGGGATCCCGAAAATCCCGGGATTTTGGGATCGGGATTTCGAAAATCCCGAATCCCGGGATTTTTTAAAATCTGTCCCGTTTAGCATCCCTAGTATACATATATGGTTCCTGCAGAATATGTTTGGGAGAATATGTTACAGAGGCCGTTTTCTCAGCGTGCGGAGGCGTCAATAAATGGGAGAATTATTTTTTCTCGCTTTTAATTTCATCGATATTATGAATACATTGGCGATTGGCAATAGAAGTCCACAGGAGAACTCCAATAGTTACCGGCAAACAAATATTTTTTTTAATAGCCTAGACATGGAATTTCAATCGCCTTCAAGGACCCAAAAATATATATAGGGTTTTTCAACAGAGACACTACAAAAGTAAATCGATAGGGACAGCAAACGACGCCATATTTTTTCCCGCTCTTTTGACGTTTCTCTTCAGTAAGGTTTGCCATTTCATCATGGAAAGATATACGAGTCAACAACGAGTTGAAATTATTAAAATTTACTATCGAAATTTGGAGTCAGTGGCATCAACTTTAAGAGCGCTACGTCCAATTTATGGTCGTCATAATCGTCCTACCAGATCAACAATTGAGTGTCTAGTGGAAAAATTTGAATCCACAGGCACAGTACAAAATGTTCCCGTGCCAGTGAGACAAAGAAGTGCCCTTAGTGTCGAGAATATTGCTGCCGCTGAGGCTTCAGTTCAAGAAAGCCCAAATGTGTCTCTCACACGTCGTTCTCAAGCGTTGGGCATCTCTGTGACGTCGTTGTGGCGAATTTTGCGAAAAGATCTTGGCCTACATCCTTACAAGATCAAATTGACGCAAGAACTGAAGCCGCTTGACCACCATAAGCGTCGTAAGTTCGTGAATTGGGCTGAGCAACAACTTGAAAATGATTCGGATTTTCATCGGAAAATCATCTTCAGCAATGAGGCTCATTTCTGGCTGAATGGCTTCGTCTATAAGCAAAATATGCGTTATTGGTCAGACAGCAATCCACACGTAATCCATGAGTCATCATTGGATGGTTTGGTGCGGTTTATGGGCCGGCGGCGTCATTGGGCCGTACTTCTTCCGTGATGATCAAGACCGGCACATTACTGTGAATGCGAATCGCTACCGTTCAATTATAACCGAATATTTTTGGCCCCAATTGGATAATATGGACTTGGAGGACATGTGTTTCCAACAGGACGGCGCCGCAAGCCACACAGCGAATGCTACAATCAATTTATTGGAAACCAAGTTTGGTGAACGTGTTATCTCACGAAATGGCCCAGTCGATTGGCCGCCTCGGTCGTGCGAGTTGACGCCGTTAGATTATTTCCTGTGGGGCTACGTCAAGTTTATGGTATATGCCAACAAGCCAGCGACGATTGATGAACTTCGTACGAATATCGAACTTGAAATCGCAGCAGTATCGGCCGATTTATGCTTGAAAACCGTCGAAAATTGGGTTCAGCGTCTGGACTGAACCCGTGGTGGCCATGCAAAAGAAATCGAGTTCCATACATAATGGCATCGAACGTACTTTCACAGGAATAAAGAATTTCATTGGTATCTAAAACCGGTTTTGTTTTATTTTGTAGCGCTCTTATTGAAAAACCCTTTACCTCACAAAGAAGTTCGCCTTCAAGGAGCCAAAAATATATACTTTCCCAAAAAAGTTCGGCATTTCGCTAATCGTTTAGCAATACTCTGATATGAAATTACTAGTAAAAACATTTTTCGGTACAGCATTTTTCGGTAGATACAATATACATACATGTGCAAGTGTTGTATAGAAATAGAGTAATTATATATCTAGAGTAGCGATTTATCTCAGTAAATTTAGGAAGTTTGGTGTGGTTGCATATGGACGTTGCATGTGTATAAGTATTTCTTTAATGACGCCGCACCACGAAGAGTGTGAAATGAAACGTCAGATGAGAAGAATAGGTGGCATTACCCTATGGGTTATAACATATGTTTTTGTGACCCAAATATGGGGTTGTTTGTTGAAAACTACTGAACATAATAATTTTTTTTTTTTTTTTTTTTAAGACCAGCACTGCAAGTGCAATGCAATGTACTGGCGACGAAAATTTAGGTAGAGGAGGGTGGAAAGAGTAAGTAGTGCTTATTTATATTTGCCTTGAATCGCTGTATGTCACAATTGGCGGGAAATACACTTGCGGTAAGTTTATTCCACATACGGACCGTACGACTGAAGAACGAATTTTCTCTGTAGTGTGTTGTGCGATCGACTGGCCAATAGATAGTAAACGGATGGGAGTTCCGTGAAAGCCGCGTACTTCTGCCAAATGTCCTCACATCTGGTATACGTTGCCGGATGTCCGAGGAACACGCACCGTGAAAATACCGATAGAACAGTGTCACGCAACCCACATTACGCCGATGCTCAAGGGAGGCAATAGAGCTGGACACCCTACTGTCCCCTATCAACACCTTTGCTCTCCTTTGTACACGGTCCAGCAACTCCAAAGATGACTTCGGAGCACCTGCCCATATATGGGAGTTATATTCCATTCGCGGCCTGATGTAGGTGATGTAGATATTAAGGAGATCAGATGGAGTGAAGTACTTCTTGCACCGCTTTAAAAAGCCTAGGCACTTCGATGCATCTTTCGACACTTCAAATACATGTTTTGCCCAGCGAGCATCACATTGTATTTTCATGCCCAGAACATCAAGGGCGTCTGATTCCGCGTCTGATAATGTGACAAACAAAAATAATGAAAACAATGCCTGCATACATATACATGGTTCCTATAATTTTCAGCGTGTATAACGTTTGCGAGTACGTCAATAAATAGGGGTGTTGTAAGGATTATTTTTCGCGATTGTATCGATTAGGAATGTATTGGCGAACCCACAGAAGAACCCCAACATTTAACAGCAAAAACTAATTTTTTTGTTTCAATCGCCAGCAGGGACCCAAAATTATCGTCTCAAAAAAAGTTTGACATTTCGGAAGTAATTTAGCAAATACCCTTGAGACGCCCCTGATATTAAATTCCATTTTTGGCACAACCTAATGTGCATACATACATATGTCTAATACACACAGACATGTTATGTATGTTATGTATAAATTTCAAAATGTCATTTATTCAGTTATTCAGTTATGAATATTATAACATTTTGTTACTTTAATATTCTTTTCTACATTTCGTTTGGGGAACAAACATGCACATGTTTTCAAATTCAATGACAACAAAATTTTAAATTTAAATTAAAGTGACAAAAAGCTTAAATTGAAATTCAGTTATAACTGACAAATCCAATCTTGTCTATGTCTATTTCATGTCCTCTGTCTACGAGAATTAGGCAAAATAAAATATAATTTATGACTACGAAACAACGTTGTGTATTTAAATAAAAAAAATATATGAATATTTGTTCTCCATATATGAGAATCATATGAAGTTAAGGTTGATGAAGCTTTACACTCCCAAAAAAATCTCAACATAAACTGTCAAATTGTATGTTAAACAAATGATGTGACAGGCAAACTTATTTGACAGGCAAAATTTTTATCAAATAAGTTAATGTCCCCGGGTAATACAAGGCTGACATTCATTACCACCATTTAGAATAGAGAATTAATGTAGACTTTAATCGAAAATTGATGTTGGTGTATAAAATTCGATTGTTACGAAATATATAGATTTGAAATTGATTTTTGATCCCGTTCAATGGTTTATTGTAGGGATGTGCGATTAATTAATTACTCAGGCAAACTGATTAACCGATATAATGATTAATCGAATGATCTCAATCTGAATTAATCTTCAGTTTGATTAAACAATATTCATAATTAATTGATTAATCTAAAAAATTAAGAATCAAACATTTGAATAATTGAGCAATTCATATTTTTAAGGTTTTCAATTTGAATTTTTTCTTACTCAAAATGTTCAAATGTCTCCTTTTCTTTATAAGGTATGAATTTGTATGTTTTCCAAAAATTATTTGAATGATGAATAAAATTATTCAAATATGATTAATCAATATTCAAATTAGTTGATTAATCATAGTTTTGATTAACCAGTATTTCTGATTATTCGATTAACTGATTAATCACGATATCGATTAATCAAAATTTTAATTAATCGATGAACTGCACACCTCTAATTTATTGTAAAGTAATTTAAACACGGGACGTGCTTCTATTTTTATATGAAGATGTTGAATATCTGTGATGCACGACTCTTGTACATAAGAACGTAGGTTCAAGTCACGCACTGACCATCATTAATTTTCAACGACTGTCACTAGCTTCATGATGGTGTCATTATAAAGACCAGCGGCCGGAGTATCGACTAGACGACGTGTCACCCAATTGGACATAAAGCGGTCATTACAGATAATTTAGGAGAAGTTGTTAGCTGTTGTTTTCAGTTGTTAGCTGATGACCGCCAAATGCGTGTAACCTACAGCCAAAGAACATCGGGTGACAACTTTTACGCCACCTGTTTAACCTGAGCTTGATATTTTTGCTATTTTTTTCTGATATTTTTGACCGACAAGAAACCCTCAGTGAAGGTTGGTAAAAAAACTTACCGAACCTGGCTAGGCCTCAAGTAGGTCGACAACCTATATTGCAATCTCTTCAACCTCCTGATGGAGGTCATTATAAGAACATCTGTAATTATGTAGGATTAACTTCGTTAACCCCCGCTAAACGAGAAGATTAAACAAAATAAATAAATGGTTTCCCGTTACATTCCATGTAGAGATTAGGGACGGCTTCTCACAACCAGTGAGTTGTGCGCGTTCTAGTTTTACACTTACGGATTGGGGCCTACAGTTTAACACAGGTTCCGAACGGTATTGTAAGAAGCCGTCGGTGGTGCAATAGTAGTGTGCGCGGCTCTTATGCATGAGAACGTGGGTTCGACCCATGCTCTGATCATTTTACATTTCTTTCGACGGCGGTCACCTCGCTTAGTGACGGCGACACTCTCGAGTACTTACCCATGAAAAAGCTTCTCAAAAACCAGAAGATTACTCATACAAAATTAATCGTCGTTGCCGCAGAGTCCTGGCCGTACACAGTCCTTTCGGCAGCAATCAAGTAATTATGCCGTAGTCGCACAATTAAACAACAAAATTCAAGTTTATTAGGTACAAATAAGGAACGAATGCTTGTAACAAAGTATAGTTAAATAATGAAGGCTTAAAGTCTGTACCATTGACGAATTTAGAATAGAGTATTTTATTCTCTCAATATTTTTAACGTCATAGGTATGGTTGCAAGTGAACATTGGATGGTGGAAAGCATGGGTTCAATAATACCAGATAGAGGCAATAGTACACAACGTCCAACAAAGCAACAACAACCGCATTTCGTGTTTTTGTGGCAAAATATTTGTGTTAAATAAAATACAAATGTATACCAACGATAAAAGTCAACAAAAAAGTGCAAAATACATTTACATTTCACAGTTCTACACGAAAACGAAATGAAAAAGTTAAGTCAACAGTTGTTCTAACTCCACCTGGTGTAAGTTAATTTTCGTCGAATTTCTCGCATTTGCACAAACCTATGACGAAGAGTGTGAAATGAAACGTCAGATAAGAGTATAAAATACTCTATCTTAAATTCCTCTATGGTCTGTAGAAGCTCACGACTGCTCTTTACGCAAATATATTTAAATCAATTTGACCAAGGGGATTCTATGGCACAGCTGATCGAAAAGGTACTAGGCCGATGATGGAGAATGAGAGAGCAAAGAAGAAATGAACTAATATTAAATATTTTTTATTGATACTAATGACAGTTAAATTAGGTTTTATGTTGTTTGAATTGAACGAAAATACGTATTCCCTTTGATTTCTTTCCGTTTCATGTCCAACGAATGTGTAAAATTGGTAAAATACAGCAGCAAATAAAACTCTATGAAATGGCCTACTACCTCGTCGTCATGAAGATGCATCGAAGAGAGTAATGGAAACTCTTAAGTATTTCTCAATGGTTTGACGCAGAGACCTCGGAGTCGAGAAGTAACGTTAATTAAACTTAAGTCGCCCGTAATAATCGATGAAAACTGAAGAGTTTTGTTTAACCCCATTTCAACCAGAGGGATTCTGTGGCACAGCTGATCGAAAAGGTACTAGGTCGATGATAGAGAATGAGAGAGCAAAGAAGACAGGAACTAATTTTAAATAGTGTTTATTGATGCTAATGACAGCTAAATTATATTTTATATTGTTTGTATTGAACGAAAATACGAATACCCTTCGATTTCTGTCCGTTTTATGTCCAACGAAACTCTATGAAATGGCCTACTACCTCGTCGTCATGAAGAGGCAGCGAAGAGAGTAATGGAAACTCTTAAGTATTTCTCTATGTTTCAATCCAGGGTACAATCCGATGCAACACAAAATAATGCAAGCATATTCGGGAAAATACCAAAAACTCTACTGGTTTCCAATCTTCGGGAAAATACCAAAAAATCTACTGGTTTACAATCTTCGGGAAAATACCAAAAAAAACCACTGGTTTGCAAATAACGCAAGCCATGTCGGGTGCCCGGACATTATCGCGGACATAGTCCAAAAATGTCATTGGGGATTATGTCAGCTTAGCATTGCGACAATAAGCAAATGATGCAGCTGGTTGGAGAAATATGTTATCTTTAGGCCTCTTTTTTTTATTCCCTGCTAAACTAATTTTTCGACCACTTTGTATGGAGAGGTAAGCGATACAAAGTCGTATAAAAATTAGTTTAGTGGGAAATAAAAAAACACGCTTTTTGTTCCCTTAAACCTCCGTATGGTTTTGGGTCAAATAAGCAAGTATGTAGGTACCAAAACCTGGCCGAAGTTTACACTATACTATTTATGGCCAACTGGGCCTTCTTCTCTAATCTGTTTACACCACCCAATTTAGTATTAAATTGACATTTCAGATAGCAACTCGTACTTTGTTTCATTAAAAAAATAAACAATTTTTGGTTTGCGGCCGTACTATGATCAACAATTCACGTCAAATTATACAAAACTACATACAAGAAAATGGCTGCTATATCTCGACGAAACATTTCTGCACGTGTAGGTCTAAGATAAGATAAGATATATGTAACTACCAATCCAATTGGAGGAAGAAATGATCAATGTTATCAACCGTCGGTCAATTTCGTACAATGAGAGATTTTCAGTGTAATAAAACTTCAAAACAGAAAAATATAGTCGTTATCACTGATATGTTGCCGGCCTATACAAAGCGGAACAAATGCAGCCATTTTTTTTGTATGAAGTTTTGTTAAATTTCACGTGAAATGTTTATCTTAGTATGGGCGTTTATGTACAACACAAAAAGAAGAAATAAAATGTCAAATGGAAAGATTAATTAGAAGTATTTAAACAAATTTGTATACGAAAATGGAAAGAAACCCCCTTTTTCTAACATTTGTTCGCCGAAACAATTAGACTCTTGAAATCACAACACAATAAGCGTGTTTTTTATTTCCCGCTAAACTAATTTTCCGACGACTTTGTATGGGGAGCCGGTTAAAATCGCCTAATATCGCTTAGCTCTCCATACAAACTGGTCGAAAAATTACTTTAGTAGGTAATAAAAATCATAGATAAAGGAATAGGTGCTGTCCTGTACTACTGTCACTTTCATTGAAATTTCCAATAATTCTCATTGACGTTTATTCAAAATTGTGGGAAATTTTTATGAAACTAATTTAAACAAGGAAAAATGTGACAAAATTTAAATGATTTTATATAATAGAATTTGTTTCTTATGTAAAAAACTATTTCAAAGCCATGAGACCGTTGTCGGGATATCAATAAGAGAAAACCCGCCCAAAGATGAACATGCCGGAACGCCTTTTTAATCTAAAAACTTCCCCGCCCTAAAACTGTAGCAATTTCTGTGGTCGCAGATGCGAAAACCATTAGAGTGTCTGAGGACTCTCAACCAGGAATGGTAGCTGAACCGGAGGAGGAACCAATCTATTAGAACATAGTCGGTTGTGACATGGCTTAGCAATTCGATGGCCATCAGATATTCCATTTTAAGTAACGTGTTGTATTGTTGTATCGAAGTGATATCTGTATCGAAAATAATTTTTTCTTTTGATATGAAATTTTAGAATTTTAATGTCATATTTTTTGACTTTTTTTTTTGGGAACAAAAAAACCCCATTTATTGATTTCAACGACATCTAGAAAATTATCCATTACACTAAAATTTTCCCAACACTTGTGCTTCATGACGTGCAGAGAACGAAGCCGACACCAAATTGTCGAAGACGGCGGCGCAACAAAAGACTTCAATTTGCGGCTCTTGATTTTGGCAGTTTTATATATAATTGGGTCATTTATACCCAATTTTATATATAAAATACATTTATATGTACATTTTATACCAATGAGATCCACTTTGCCGGTGACTAGGTGCGCTTCAAAAAATGTTTGTCGGCGGTGGTGCATCGACATATTTTCGGTCGGCTTCCGTGTGTGATTGCCTTGCAAAAGAGTTGTTTTTTTGTGTAGGTTTTAACTATGGTTGAGTTTTGTTGTACTTATCAGTCTAAAAGTGCAAAATCTTTATGCCCCAAATATATTTTTTGTTCATACCATCAGCTGTTTGTAATAAGTATTGCCAACGCAGCGACTTTTTTCAATAAAATAATTTTGCAAGAATAATTGGTACAAGAATAAAATACAAACATTAACCCCAAAAAAAGGGTTTGTTGCAATTGGATTTACCACCTTGGACGTATTACACTACGTACGTGAATTCCATATATGTATATGCATTTTAAATATTATATACCATCTATTCCTCATAATCTTGCAACATTTTCGGAACACAAACTTTTTCCCATTTCAAAATATACTCCTTATGGTATTCCTCATCATAAATTTTTATTTATTTAAGATACTAAATGAGATTTATTTTGTGGTCAGTATCATTTTACATCCTTACGAAAGGACCTTTTTGTAATAACAATAACAAATTATTAAAGCAATGGATTTATGGTGATAAGCACATTTTTATTGCTACGCGAATTGTTGCTTTTTTTTTTTTGACTACACACGGTACGAGTATCACCACCGCCACCAAACGCAATCAGCGTCCACTCTTATTACCACTATCATCTAAGGGCAACCTACCCACGTAGCAGCCCATACCAACTTTCCGTCAAACCCTTGTGCGTGACATTAAAGCAAAATTTCATGCCACTTCGTTTGTGGTTCATAATAATGACGACGTCGTTGGTTTTTATTATGAATGTGATTGGAAGTTTCCGCCGATTCGGATTCGGTATCCTGTTTAAGTATCATTATCGGCATTCGACTGGGACACCATAAAATAGCATTCCCATAAATCATCTGATAAGTAATAAATTAATTACGATACTCGTAATGTTTGTTTAAGGGAGTCATTAAAAATGGATTTTGTGGTATTAAGTTTTAATAACAAAAGAAAATATTTGTATTCATTGCGAACTTTTTCATCGATAGATGTTAAATATGCGAAAGCTTTTTGAGGACACATCGATTGGAGAGGATTTTTTTAATAACTGATTGGGGTTTTTAAAGTAACAAGCGTAGAAGTTAAATATTAAATAAAGTGTGATATTGATACAAATATCACAATAATTTGCGCTGAAAATAGCAACTAGATCTTTACTCCGTCGAGCCACGCCGCTACCACCACCGTTTTTTCAGTTTGTTACCGCGCCGCCGCCTGACTACGTAGAAATAAGCGCAGCGGCGGCAAATAATGGCATTGTCCTGATTTACAGCAAACGTTGCAACCACTGCAGTCAAAAACTATAAACTACAAACAACCACAATCAAAATATTTCCAGCTTAATTTCCTAAGAATTAACTGATGGTGTTAATCGACACTGAATTTTGCATAACAACAGCCAGGCGAAATTCCCCACGCTACAACACCAACATCCAGTCCCGTTCCCTAACAGGTTACAGCACGCATTACAATTATAACAACAGCAGGTCAAATTTCATAGGAATTTAAGCAGCCGGTTCAATTTTACAATTATTATGAATAGTTACCGCCATGTTAGCCGCCGCCGGTTTTCCAGGGCCCTACGCCGCCGCCGAAGCAGAAACAATCGGCGCAAACCTCTAAAGGCAATTAATGTGAAGAGCACAATACGTATGGTGACGCTGCAGCCAGGTGCGATGATTTTTTTACTAAACTCTATAAAAAGATCATAAAAATCAAAAAGTAAGAGTAAGGGCATTAAACATATCGAAACTTTCTAAACAAGAATGGTTTGTAATGCATGGTGATTCTGCTGTCAGTTGCAACAATCATTAGGTTCGACAGAAGAGGTTATAACTATTGTCACATGCAGTCCCTGGAAGGCCGATATGACAACTCCGTTAAATCTGTAAAAGTCTAAAAGTAGTCTTTTGTGGTTAATAACTAACAGATGTCTATGGTCTCCAACTAAGTTCAGGCTACCATGGGGCTTATCAGGTGGCGGATATCAGGACGGCCTACAAATACGAACTCTAGCTGCCAATAATAATAAGCAGTCGCCGCTCAATACCGGCAGATTGTGAGGGCGTACAATAAAAAAAATGTCCCATTACATCCGTTTCTAGTTTCACACTCACTGATTCGGACCTATAGTTTTACACCGGTTCTGAAAACAATTTTGAGAAGCTTTTTCACGATAGTGTCGCCACCACTAAGCAAGGTTCAGTCCCACGTTCTCATATACAAGAGCTGCGCAAACTAACCACCGACCGTCACGGGGTATAATGTCCGAAAAAGATTCTGCAACATGGCGAAAGGATGCCGTCATTTATTAAGTACCTTCCAACCAGGGACACTCACTTTAAATTCAGTAGCCGCGGGTAGTGAAGGAGGAGAATGTCGAACATCTGATATGCTCCTGTCTATTCTTTAATATGAGTAGGAGATAATATTTAGGCTAAGACTTAGTTTTGATGTAACATATAGGCAGGGAGTTAAGCTGAAAATTTTTACTGAACACATAATGGATCGTCTCTAACTAATATACGTCTCTTTTTTAGCGCCATCTTGGAACAACGGGAGGAGTAGCAGATGGTTTGAACGGCCCTTAACCATACTAGGTCAATTTGCAGATTCATCTATGAGGTTGGATCGCGATCTCAAAGATTGTCATTGGACCAATTGTGACAATAGTGCCAGCCACTTCTACCTAACCTAACAATTCCAGTGAATCTTATATTATTCCAACAATAACCAAAAACTGTTTTCACTTAAACATTAACATGTAAAAATATTATGTTCTTATTTGGAAAGTTTACAGCCATTATCGTTTCCTAGAATGTCCCTACGCTTCGGTTTTGATGACCAATTTGTCCCTGATCGGAACTCGCACTCCGGTACCTCTAATGGCAATTAATGTGAATAGCACAATACGTATGGTGACGCTGCAGCCAGGTGCGATTGCGTACCGCCAGTCTATGAATAGATCCTTTCTGTTCTGCAGTCTTTGAACCAATCATCGGTAAATTCAGTCTACAAGCCATCACTTCCGATAACGGAATGAGACTGTTAGATTTTGCCGCGGCGAAAGACATTCTTGTCAATAGTACGAGATTTCATCATAAAGACACCCTCAAGGCTACTTGGATATCGCCTGAGCAACAGACTAAAAACCAGACGGATGGAAGCTACTCTAATAGTGTAATGGGCGTACGTGTGATTCGAGGCGTTAATATCGATTCGGATCACTACTTGGTTGCAGCAAAAGTTCGCCCAAGGTTAAGCAGAGCGAAAGTCTTACGAAACCAGACATATAGAAAGCTGAACATCGGAAAGCTGAACTTATCAGAGGTAACCATGGCATATGCAGAGAACCTCACTCAGATACTGTTGGCAGAACACACCCCGCCTCATGATCCCGGAGAACGGTGAATGTACCTTTCCCATCGAATGAAAACTATTACAGAGTCTGTACTTGGTTATGAAAACCGCTTAAAGACAAACCATGGTACGATGAAGAGTGTCACATGGCAAATGATGAAAATAACAATGCAATGCTTCGGTTAGTTGTACCGCGAGCCGCAACAGATCGGCATAAGGAGAAGAGGAGAGAGGAAACCCGTTGGTTTAGGAAGAAAAACGGTTGCGTAGAAAAAAATTGAATCTTACTCGTACAGAATAAAGAATGAGGGCAGTAAATTCTACCGAAAAGTACAAAGCCAAACCAACGGAAATGAATCAGGCTCCCCCTTTTGTAGAGATAAGGACGGGAATCTTGTCAGAGATGTGCTGAGTTTATTGGGAATATGGAGAGTTCACTTCTTTGCATTACTTGTCCCAGGAGATTTCAATATAAAGTAGATGATAGTGTTGAGCAAATACAGGACGATAGTGTCGACCGCCAAAGTAAAGTTAGAACAGCAATTTCCCGGCTTAAGAACAACAAAGCCGCTGGTGCTGATTGACTACCGGCTAAGCTGTTTAAGGCTGGCGGCTATGAGTTGCAAATGTGCATGCATCAGCTCATATGCAAAGTCTAGCTAAACGAATGCATGCCAGACGATTGGAGTCTTAGCATTCTTTGTCCAGTATTCAAAAAATGCTACCCGAGTATATAAGCCTTTTATCCATCGCATACAAGGTCCTCTCGAGCGTACAAGGTCCTCTCGTGCGTAATGTGTGAAAGACTAAAGCCGTTTGTTGCAGACCTGATCGGACCTTATCAGTGTGGCTTTATGCCTGGAAAGCCAACTATCGACCAGATAGATGTTCATACTACGACAAATCCTGGAGAAAACCCACGGAGAACAAATCGACACCTACACCCCTCTTTGTAGATTATAAAAGTGTACCAAAAATGTACCAAGCTATGTCGGAGCTCGGTATTCCCGCTAAGCTGACGCTTAGAATGACACTGACCGACACGAAATACTTAGTAAAGATTGGTAAAGTTCTCTCCGAACCTTTTAATACGAGGCGAGGCCTCAGGCAGGGCGACACCCTCTCATGAGAACTCTGCAACATATTAACTGAGATCATCGTGAGAAAAGCTGCAGTCAACACCAACAAAAATATATTCTGCAAAAGTCACATGCTCCTCGCGTATGCTGATGATTTAGACATCATTGGGCGAAATCTGCGAGAAGTTACTGCAGTATTTTCGAGAATTGAGAAGGTATCAGCAAAAGTGGGTTTGGCAGGCGGACAAGACAAAATTAATGGTTTCGACAAGCAGAACATCCACCCGATTGGATGAAAGGGTGAACTTTGATAACTGTTATAATTTCGAAGTGGTGGACGAATTTATTTACCTCAGATCTGCCGTCCTCAGAGGTAACAACGTTAGCCTGGACATTAAACGGAGAATTGTGCTTGCAAAGAGGTGTTATTTCAGGTTAAGCAAGCACTTCAGAGATAAGACTCACTCTCGAGAAAAGAAGATCCAACTATATCTGACTCTCATACAACCTGTCTGGCTTTTTGGCGCAGAATCCTACTCATTTCGCATGCTGATGAAACATCACTGGGAGACTTCGAAAGAAATATGATACGAAAACTATATGGTCGAGTATCGACGACGAATGGACTACGAGTTGTATAATCTGTATCCCGACATCGACGTAATTAGGCGTATCAAAATAGCGCATTTACGCTGGCTAGGCCATGTCAGTAGAATGCATTAGAATGAACCAATGCGAAAGATATTCAAAGACGTACTTGCAGGACATCAAAAAATGGGGCGACCAACACTGCGGTGGAAAGACCATTGCCTGCGAGAGCTTGGTGTCACGAATTGGAGGAGAAAAGCTGAGGATGGAGCCGGTTGGACAAACATGGTATCCTCATTTTGTACGGGTTGTTTGGGGTCACCTAAGTAAGTAAGTTCTGCAGACAAACACCATATCAGCTGTAATGAAAGTTGGCATTCTTCGATGTCGAAAATATGCATCAAGTGGTTCATTGAAAGTACGAATACTAAAAACTCTACTCCCATTGCAATGAATTTTCAATTTCACAAACTCTAACACAAAACTAAAGGCTATTGAACTCTCTTAGCGCTTATACCACTTGACACCAGTTTCTCCTTTCATTTACAATAGTGAACCCATATGTACGAGATATGTATTTGCTAAGTTAAGTGATTTTGCCCTTTGATCTTTTCGTGGCAATGACAACGCTGGAAAAGGTGACCCAAATTTGTTTCTTTTATTATTTCAACATTTCCATCCTAAATCGACATTAAATCCCCTTCCCCCTTTACAAATGAGTTAAATACGATGATTGAAACTTTCACAAGCATAATGCGTTTTGCGCGTCATCCTTCCTTTGTGGGCTCGCAACCACACGCAAACTATTGTTTGTGCTCTTCCTGTGCCATAACGAACCACAAAATATGGCGACCATGCAACTATGGACAATACTTAACACAAAACCACAATTCTGCCCAACCGCCTGCCAAGCCGCACATTATCGTATCCTTTAAAAGTTTCACATATCCTGAATGTAACTGTAAATTCAAGTGATTTGGGTTTATCACATCACATTGTTTTAGCACTTGCTTTAATTTTATAAAACTTTTGCCTTTTCCAGTGCTAAGTCCCTTAATGCCTCTCATAATCGCATGATGATTTTTGTTACAAGAGGATAAGAAGGATTCCGGAAATCTGAATCTTTCTCAGTTGTATACAAATTTATTTAAGCTTTATTTGTTTAAAACTCTCTTAAACTATTGATGATCAAGGACATCGATTATGTGTTTATTTAGGATGTTAGGTTAGGTCAAATATGTATACGGTTAGCTAAGGATTATGCCCTAACAAACATCATTGGAACATTTAATGCAATTTAAATCAAAGAGCAACGTCTTATAAATAGGGTAAACATTAGTGGGGCTAGGCTCCAAGGAAGAGGAAACAAATCGATTTAAATATTTTAGAAGGCCTTTTACTAGATGGTCTCATACAATTGTGTACCAAATAGTACAGTTTTAATAGTGTACCAAAAAATAACAGCTTAATATTATAACACTAACTAAAATGTACTCTAAAAATTGACAAAATCTGCCAAAGACCTCGGAGTATTAAAATAAATTGTACAAAAAATTATAAAAGGCCCGCAAACATTTACACAAATAAGTTTCAAATTAGTACCGTAAACTTAGTTTGGGATTGGAACTGGGCATTATAACGGGTTTTCCAATAAGCACTTGACAACTTTTTTTTTTGAAATAAAACGTAAACCATTTGAGATATTTCCAAAACTTTATGATCGACTTGAAATACAATCAAAACATTTATGAATGGAACTCGATTTCATTCTTATGGTCACCGCGGGCACGTCGGCAGCGGTCGATTCGTTGGACCCAATTTTCGATGACTCGGTCACACATTTCATTCACATTCACATTGGCTCTGAGTTCTTCCAACGTCGTCGGCTTGTTGGCATACTAGACCAATGATTTGACGTAGCCCCAAAGAAAAAAGTCTAGAGGCGTTAAATCGCATGAACGTGGCGGCCAATTGACTGGTCCATGTTGATAAACCAGCAACAATTGACGCCTTGTAGGCCACAATTGTTCTTGTTATTCGTGACATACGGGCGGCAATGCTCGAAACAGTGACTCAAAATTGGACGTCCAGAATGCGCTTCATCATGAACAGCAACGGTGGCTATATTCCCGAAATCATTTACAAAAGTTAATGCCATGTATCGATCTTTCGAATAAAAATTGTTTTTTGATTAAAATTTAATTTTTTGTTTTATTTTTTACAATTGCAATATCTATCGGCCTTAAAACAACACCCTTTAGATGACAGGCACCCTTCTTGTGTCATGGATTTACGTGTGATTCGAGGTACACCGCGGCTCTATAGCGTTATCGTGTGGTGGCAAGTGCTTGAGAAATCCTCCTACTGTTGTACACTACTAAGTAGGGTTCAGAGAATGGCGACGATGTGCATCTCGGGAACTCTGCGCACCACTCCCACTCATGTAATGAATGTAATGTTATACTTGTTGCGGGTATACAATATATGTAAGCAGAGTGCTTCGATGTCTGTCTTGGAACAATGTTGGAAGGTACTCCTAACATTCCTACATTTATCGACTACTCGACTTCCGCCACTATTCGATCGGAAATACTAGTCTCACACCGGAAAGGTATTCCTGGAACCAAGGAGTTCCTGGTAAAAAGACACATGTAGTTTTCTACACGGGTGGTTTACAAATTAATGTTCAGGTAGCTTACGGGGTCTTCTCTAGGGAACTATGGTTGTCCCTTTCCCGTAGATTACCTGATCATTGTATCAGGCTGAAATTTTACTTATTAGAAAAGTGGAAGACTTGCTGCCGAATAATAATCCAGCAGTATTGTGGTCAATGTCTTCACTGACAGTCAGGCGATCATCAAGTCCTGGAATCAGTATTCCTGTATCCAACATCAGCCAAGGACTGTAGTAGATGTCTTAACGAGATGGGACATTCCGAGGAATATCAGAGCAGATGCGCTAGCCAGACTAGGGACACATTTACAGGTTCCACACGAAATGGAGCTTGTTGGCATGTCTCTAGAGATGTTTAAGGATATCCTGCAAGAATGCTCCTATATGATGATGCTGGACAGACGAACGAGGGACACAGACTATGTACACTCAACATAATTCTGGTCCATAGTGGATATCAGGAGATCCATGAAGCTTCTGTCTTTAACCAGGACCAAGGTATCAACGCTTGTTTCAATTTTGACGGGACGCTGCCTGATTAGTAGACATGCGACGAGACTAAAGGTTAGGGCAAATGACTTCTGTGGAAGCGGTAACAATGAAGAAGAGGAAGAATCCACTGAACATCTTCTTTGCACGTGTCCAGCACTAGCCGGAAGGAGGATGTCTACTATGTGATCCTACTTATTTAGAGACGTGGGACAATTATCTCAGATAAACGTAGACAAAATCTTGATCTTCTGGGAGCATACTAAATGGTTCTCCGGTGGAGCTAACGTTTAATCTCGTTAGCCCGTGGTATCACAATGGACTAATAACTAAGTTCATCGACTGCCACTGACATCTAACCTAACCTGGACCTTTTTCCCGCAATAGCATACATGGTTAGGCTATCTGATTGCAGCATGTAATTGCATGTAACCAATCCATAACGAGTTGAAATTTTTGTATATTTGAAAGCCACTGGCATATGTCCCATATACTCGTATTGTGCCAAATGATTGCACATGGTAAAAGATGCATATAGTAAGATCATTCAAAAAAGTGTTTTCCAACTTGTACTAAATAAAAAGGAAAATACACATTAGTAATTTGTCAGTAAAGTTTTTCCGTAATATCTCTACAACTAAAACAGAGTGGGTCGCTTATATTCCAAGTTAGCGTGGCTCAAAATTACCCTTTCGCTGTTTTACAGATGTTATTGTTTCCGAACCTATTGACAATAGGGCTTTCTGCGTATTTTTCCTGTAAAAAATATCCAGTAACTATTTTTGAGAGTAAGATAGATTTCACTGCCCAGTAAAAAAAATATCACAAAAAGTAAACAGACTTCATCCAGCAAAAACTTGCAAGAATTAATAACTTTTGTACGTAAACAGCTGATTTGCAATGTAAACATTTAAAGAAGGTTCCACACCCCTGCCACCACCTACGACGATTTGAATGCCATGTTCAGGCAGCCATCATAAGTATCTTCCAGGCACTCATAGAACTTGTCCTTGGTCACACCTTTTAACATTAACATTATATAATAATGCATAGGTAAGTATAATACAGGGTGGCGCGCACATCGTGCTACAAAACAAAACGTAATATCTTTTTTCGGCTTATTTTTTGTATTTTGCAGATTACTATTTAGATTTACTAAAATTGGGATACCCAAAATAGGATTTGGATTGTGCAGCGGTACCATGCTTAGCAGACCTTCATTTCCGTGCAAAGGGAATATAGGCTGGAGTTTTGTGGCACTCCCACGAGTAGATGGACCATTATGAGGTGGGTAATCATGTTTGCCAAAGCTCGAAGCATCGCAGGAAGGCTGTACAATCGAGATCCCTATGTTCGGGTTCGACACCATCGCAGCTGTAGCATCGGCAATTCAGGCAAATCAGAGCATTTCGCCTCAAAACTTCTCGGCGCAAATTGGAGTTACAAGACGGTCATTACAGCGGATAACACAGTGCAACACGAAAAAATATAACCATATACGGACACCACTATGACATAAACGACCAAAGAAGTGTCTCCCTGTTTTGCCCAAAGTCATGCACTTTTTTATGTGCCCCCATAGATTTGGGGCCTCGGTGTCATTTTTCAAAAAAGTGATCATTTTGTCAGGCTCATATCTTGCAAACCGTTCAGAATTTTGATTTACTCTCTGAGGAAAAATTGTAGCTCTTGTCACTGTGAACATATAAAAAATCAAAAAACTGAATCTTAATTTTTTTACCTTTTTCCTCTTGTTCAGGCCCATAGGTAGCAAACCGTTCAAAATTCAAGGAAACAATCAACTACAAAAATGTACGTAAGATCTCAGTAAACAACTTTCTCGAACATATGAACTTCTTCATATGTTTAGGTCTTCAACATTTGATACTATGAAATCTATTACAAAATTAATAAAAAAAATTTCGTATTATGTTTATAATGTTGATGGCCCTGGACTTGCAAATCGCACTCTCTTAAGTTGTGAATCCAAATCGTCGTCCGAGTCGTCCGAATCTGACACTGATTCAGAACTTATGGTGTCCACAGGCACGTTGCTCTCAGACTGGTATTATTATGATTATTTTACCTAATTCCCGTATTTACTTTACCTAATTCCCTTATTTACTTTACCTAATTCGCTTATTTATTAATTATTTAAATATTCTAAAGTATAAACCCCGCCCTGTTTGAGTATTTTCGAATTCAATCGTTACTCAATAACTTTAGAGGTTCCACGAATTGAGTAACAAAAATGTTCGTTAATGTTTGGCAACCCTGTTCCAACATCGTAAGAGAACAGCATACATATTTATGACATCCTCCAACAGTATACAAATTTCACATATGAAATATGATATTCGCGTGTGTGTTTCAAGTTTCTCTTTTATCCTTTGTTCGTTTTTGACGTTTTTAGTCAAGCTAGTTTGAAACAAAAGCGGAAAAATTTAAATGCTCTTGTATTCACATGCGTTTGATAAGAAGATAAAATTGTTTGTATCTTTAAAGTTTACCATAATGATCTTTAAATAATTAGGTTTAATGAATGAAGAGTATATGGTTATGTGTAAATGATCTACGCATACCTTTATTCATTCTTCATCTTCTTCTTCCTCTTCATCTTCTTCTTCTTCATGTTCCTCTTCCTCTTCCCCTTCCTCTTCATCTTCCTATTCATTTCATCTTCCTATTCATTTTCATCTTCCTCTTCATCTTCCTCTTCCCCTTCCTCTTCATCTTCCTATTCTTCCTATTCATTTTCATCTTCCTCTTCCCCTTCCTCTTCATCTTCCTCTTCATCTTCCTATTCTTCCTATTCATTTTCATCTTCCTCTTCTTAATCATTAGCTTCCTTAATATACGGACGAATCACGATTTGTTTTACTGCTTGTTTTTCGAACCTATTCAAGAGCGTGAGTGTTTAAAATGTAATTTCTGAAATTACTCAGGACCGATTTCCATGGCTACAAGTAACAACTTATGAGCCACTGTGAGGAGTTTTCTGTGCATGCTCACTTGCATTGTTCTCAGGGACATTGCACCCACCTACTGTTCTCTTTCTCAAACCCTGGTAATAAAATTTGTCATTAACTAAACAACAAATAATTATATTGTTCATGAGCACATGGGTTTACAATTTGGTTTGTGGGTCTACGACTTCAATATGCAGCACTCTAGTACCGCTTGTTGTTTCATAGATTCCTTCATGGGATGATATGGTAAACCATTTTTTTCATATGTACGTCAAATTACGTTCCCATAGAATTAATTTCTATGCGTTTATCAACCCGTGATTGTATGTCGCGTATATCTTTAATTTAATAATAAATATCAATTATACGCTCAGGTTTACATATTACAATATTTTTAATACTCATACGCCAAGTATACTTAACTCGAAATACATACTACGTCCAAAACACGAGTTTTTAATCAAAAATTTATCAACTCTTCAAACTTTTGGTTGAATACAAAAACTTCAGGTCCATATGATGTATTTCAATACTACGGGTAAGCACGTATGTGTGTATGTGCATGTGTATAGATTTCTCTATACCCCTTAAGAACCTTTTCCCTCAAATTTTCAGTTCTCATGCAAACATATTTCTTATCCAAAAAAAAACCAGAGAATATATGTTCAGTATATGTTATCTAACATTTATGTAATTTATATATAACAATTTTGGTAATTTAATAATTCATATAGCATTAAGTATATAATACGGAACATCAGATGTTTCAATTTTGTTTGGGATAATAAACGATTATGTAAACAAAATCCTTTGTAAATGTAAACGAAACAACAGAAATAAATATGTATTCTGATATTCAAAAAATCTGTGAATTATATATATACTTGTAATATTAACACAATAATAAATCATTTTCGAATATTTCTGGATATTTGGGTTAATTTAATTTAGTTTTAAGAATTTAAAAAATTTGCGATTCTTTGAATTTGAATCCTTTATGGAATAAAAATAAAATATTGTATTCTCATCAACAGCCTCCAAATGTCACAGATTAACATATAAATTAACCTCAATGTCAAGTGCTCGTTACAATACTATGGACATGTCAAATAAATTTAACAGCAACAAACTGAATGAGTAACGTAATGCACTACAATATTGTGACAGATGAATAGATGATTTTTTTTTGTCGTAGATTTAATTAATTTTAGAAAATATTCTGATTCAAGAAGAATTTGAATGTATTTGTGAGTTGCATATGTATGTATGTTGACCACATAGCACTCGGTGTACAGGGAAACTACTCTTCTACATGTTGAACTGTGCTCAAGGGGCTCCATCAGCAGACTCATATGTATATCTTGCCGGGGAAAAAGGTTTCATATAGTAAGTCCTTGTCTAGGTGGTAGAGAAATTTGCTTGAAATATAGAGCAAGGTGTAAAAGCAAAGTCCACTAATATGGCCACAATTGAAACCCGGCCTGATTTTAGGTCCAGCATTGCTCAACCCCAGTGGAGGAAAAAATGTAACGGCGATCTCAGGCAAAACCGTTTTATATGATAAACATGTCGTTGCGCCAGACGCAGGCGTAAAGCCATGTCTGCGACCTTCCAAAAGGAAATTTAACTGACGTCGACTAGCTCCCACACGGTTAAAAATCTGTATTTTTTTAATGTTTGGATGCAAATATAACGTGTTTGTAGCTTACTATGCTTGTGCCCAAACACATTGTGTTTGCTATTCAATAGTACATGTTTGAGACACAATGATTAATATATTATAATATATGTGTTTGCGACTCAAATATATCTGTGTTTGTGATGCAAATACAGTTGTGTTTGTTGCACTGTTTATGCTCTCTCGAGAGCAAGAGAATAGAAGAGGAACAACGAGAGAGTCCATCTTGTAAGCTTGTGTATCTGTATTTTTGCATTATTCTTTCAGTCAGTGATTCGTAAATATTCCTGAATGTGCGTGCAAATTGCAGATGAAGTCAGTGTCTTATTTTTGCTGCTGTATTGCGTTTTAGTTTCATGTATTCAGTCATCAATGGTCCATCAGACATCAAAAGCGCTTGATCAGTGATAAACGAATAAACGAAGGTTAAATGGTTTGTGATGTTGCTTTGGTTTTTGTATATGTGTTTCGCATACATATATGTATGTGTTCTACCAAAGTGGAAAACGATTTTGAGGAAACAAACTGGAACGGGCAACAACGTGAAGCCCTCTGTCTGTCCGAGCCTTTACTGAGAAAATCGGGACGGCGGACCATTTGTGAAATAAGTACAATAAAAAACACTAGTGATTAATCCACGCTTGGTTTGCATGAACTAAATTTTTATATTGTTTGTGTACCAACCCATAGTGATAACTAACGCATAACTGAAACCTTCTGAAAACAAAAACGTGAGAGACAACAAAAAAGGAGTAGCAAAAGAACAGCAGATTACCCTTCCTTGAAAAAAAACAAATAATGCATTCAGTGCAAGTAAACTTAAAATGGGGCATTTTAAATGTTTTATTTGTTTGTATTAATTATTTATAACTGTGGATTTATATTGATAAAATTAATTATAATAAATAATACATATATATTGAAATCAAAGAAATACACATATGTTTCCACGTAAGTATATGTAGGTTTGGGGGAAACAGGCGAAAGATTCCACGTAAGTATATGGATGTTTGGGATGAAAAACGCAAGTATACATGTTTGTTAGTAAATTCGAGAATTCAACATCTGTTCAGGACTGTGGCAGATCTTTTAACGAGATGGCCCAGCAGAACTATATTTATCTCATGTAGGTGCGAGGGCACATTGGTATTCGGGGAAACTGTAGAGCGGATGAGCTGGAAAGTGTTGAAGCACATGTATGTGATAACGTAGAAATGTAGATGAGGGCTTGAAGGATATGCAAGTTCTTGCTCCACCACTCAGTTTTATTTTTACCTCTGCAGGAAAAGTGAGGGCTTTCAGAAATAAGTGATCTGTTGAGGGCTGAGGTGAGACCATTAGGAACATCACCAATCTCAGCAGTACTAGCTGAGAGAGGGGAACGGTTTTAATATTTTCATAACTACTTGATCCTACGGCAAAGTAATTGTAATCTTTGAACGTATCCAAACACATTCCTATTCTAGAACACAGAAATACAAACAATAAAATAAGCACTTGACACAGTGGAGGCAAGATGCGATAGGAAACAGCAGCCTCAAATGATGGTGGTGAAGCAACAAAAAGAAAAACACTCACTGTTTTCCATTTATCTGTTACTTTTGTTTGTATTAACAACCACTTGCAATGTTGATTTGTTGGTAGGTACTATGTATGTATGATTTACTCACACTAATACATACTAATTAACTGAACATGCACGTATGAATGTAAAGTGTGATTCATTTAGAGGATTTTTTTATTTGTATTTTTTTTTGCAGATCACGCGTGACTGGTGTCATCTTATTTTTAAGCCACATATTCAGTACTTGCGAAATTTTCGTAAGAAATTTTGTCATATATCTCTAAACGGAAAATTTTGTTGCGGACTGTTACCACCTAACTGTGATGTACCTTGCAAATATCTCATTAATAATTCCTCTTCGTACTCCATTGTATTTTTAACTCACGTGCTGTTACTTTTGTTTGTTAAAATACTCGAAATGTCAAAATTCCGGACCCAAACAATTGGTGTCGTACGAATTGGTTACGTACTTGGCGTAACAACCCTGTAATTAATTTTGCTTACGAAATTTTCGCAACTAACTGAGTACTAGGCAAATTAAAAGTGAACGAAATTTTCGGTTCAGGAAATTTTCGTTATTTTTTATACACGTTCTCCTTATGCAACAAAAATTTCATAAAAACTGAATACCGGGCTTTATTACGTATTGTTTGGCAATTCATCATAGAAAGGCCTACACCCCTGTATTACGAAAATCAACCTTCTGTGAAAAAAGTTTTTCGTGCACTTCGAACAACATATGGTGTGCATCATCTACCTTCTGAGCCCACTAATGCCAACCAATACCATTCACAAACTTGAGTCTCAGTGTACGTTATTGTATGATACGCAACCGAATAGACGACATCCAGCCCGTAGTGAAGAGAATATTGCGGCTGTAGCGGAGAGTATGGGTGAAGAATGTGGCCAATAGATTCGACGCCGTGTGCAGCATCTTGGCCTCTGGTCTACGCTGAAAACCTCGGTCCCAGCAACATATTGCAGGAAACATATATATGTTTGCGAGCATTATTTTCAAGCCACTTTTGTTTTTGAAAAGCAAAGACACATGAAAACATTTATTATAACCTATTAATAATTGTGTCCCAAACATGTAATAATAAACAGCAAACAGAATGTGATTGGACGCAAGAATACTATATTTGCTACAAGTTACAAACACGTTATATTTGCATACAAACAACAACAAAAACAGATTTTTCAGCGTGTAGGGAACTTGTTGAATTTTACGCCAGGATCTTGGTTTAAAGGCTTACAAACCCCCAAACAAAGACACTTGAAAACATTTATTATAACCTATTAATAATTGTGTCCCAAACATGTAATATTAAACAGCAACCACAATGTGTTTGGACACAAGTATACTATATTTGCTACAAGTTACAAACACGTTATATTTGCATACAGACAACAAAAAAAGACAGATTTTTCAGCGTGTAGGGAACTTGTCGAATTTTACGCCTGGATCTTGGTTTAAATGCTTACAAACCCCAACTCGTTCAAAAATTGAAGCCGCCAGCCTTAAAATTCAGGGACGAGGTTCATTTATACGTAAATAAACAAAATTGTAGCATTTGGACTGATGATCAACCCGATGAGATTCTCAAACTGCCGTTACACCCACAAAAAAACTCTGTTTTGTATGCGCTGGTGGAATCATTGTTCCGTATTTCATTAAAAATAAGGCCGTCAATATCGAGCGCTATTGCACCATGATAACGGACTTTTTGTTACCTGAAACCGAAGCCCGTGATGCCGGCGTAATTTGGTTTAAGAAATAATTTTGGTGAGCAGCAAATTTAGCGTTCCGGACCTGCCAACTGGCCGCCTAGATCGTGTGATATCACACCTCTGAACAGTTTTCTTTGGGGTTATGTGAAGTCAAATGCAGAGTTCGTATTTACCCACCCATGGGTACCCCATACACATCGTCAATCATTTACCCATCACCCACAGGGTATTCGGAAAATTATGTGTAGTTACCCACGACGTTGGGGAATTACCCATCACGATTTCCCATTACCCACAGTGTAAAAGAAAAATAGTGGGTAATTACCCACGACGATGGGGAATTACCCATCACGATTTTCCATTTCCTACAGGATATAGGTGAGCGGCCATTAAACATTACTCACGGCGATGTGTAATGGGTTACCCATGGTAACCCATCTCCATTTTGAACGAAAATTGGAAAAATTTCGACAAATCATCTATATCTCGGATTACCCATCACGATTACGCACTTCCCACAGGGTATGGGGAAAATAATTGGTTGTTACTTACGACGATGGGGAATTTCGCATCATGATTACCCACAGGGTATAGGTAAGCGACCTTTACACATTACCTTTACACATTACTCACGGCGATGAAAACCAGTTAAAGTCTCACATTGTGATGGGTATACCCATTATTTCCCCATCGTCGTGGGTAATTACCCATTATTTTCCCCATACGCTGTGGGTAATGGGTAATCGTGATGGGTAATTTTCCACCGCTGTGGGTAACTAGCAACTATATCCCATACCCTGTGGTTAATGGGTAAACGATCGTTACTCATTCCCCACGATGGTTAATGGGTTACCCAGGGTAACACATTACGCACGAAATACGAACCCTCGTCAAAAGACTTTGTCGATAAACGATTAAAGACATGAAAGCCAACATCACTTGCGTAATACGGGAAGCAATGCTTTAAAGAGTGATCGAAAATTTGACTTTACGAATGGACCACGTACAGCGTAGTCGCGGTCAATATTTGTATGAAATTATCTTTAATAAGGAAATGTCAATCATTGTTATTTCGAGTCATAATAAAGATTCCGACATCCAATCCATTGTTTTATTTAAAATTTTAAAAAGAGGTCTAAATGTAACACTCTTTACTATGTAAACGAATAGAAAATGCAAATGAAGGTAAGCAAATTTGTATGTTGTATGTGTATTCTTTGTGTAATTAAGACACTTGTATTTGTTTACCACTTAGCACACGTGCGCACTCTTAATGCTCGGGTATTTTACACAATTGAAAGTGTTGTTGAACACATAAGGACTCTGCAAAATTACAATCACTTAGATTCACTTAATTAATTGGGTTTTGTGTGTTTTGCTGTTGTTGTTTTGTGTTTTTATTTTTGGTTTCGTTATCGTTATGTGGTTAACCCTTTGAACGGGAAACATTAACAAACTGAACAAAGCAAACGGAGAGTGAGAGAAAAGTCAAGTTAGAACAATTTACAAGTAGCATCCGTTGAGATAATGAACATATCTCAACTTTGGTGTTGTTGGCTTGTGTATTCAATGAAAAACGGTTTAGTAGTCATTAATAGTGCACTGCCTACAATTGAGGTAACCTTTTCAGGCCTTGCATTTTGCAAAACCACCGAATTACAGTTTCATAATATGGTTCTGACCATAGAGTAATGACGTATAGAGACGCCAACTCTCAGTAAATTGATGACATTTGGTGTGTTGCATATGGGCGGTTGGATGTTGGAAAGTATTGCTTTAATATTACCAGATAGAGGCAATGGCCCAAATCATCCAACAATAAATCAGCAACGGCATTTCGATTTGTGGGTTAAAATGTTTGTGTGAAAATATATACTAACAATAAAATATAACAAAAAAAGTCCAAAATAAGTTTAACAGCCTAGCTCCGTATGTCGAAAGGGAAGCGAAGCGAAGCGAAGCAAATCAAAGCACTCACTTTTTCGTTTATTTTGCGCTCCATATCTACGATTTCTTCTTTCTCTTCGCTTATGTATCGAAGCGAAAGTCATTCAACAATTGTCAAACAAAAATTGTGCCAGATCTACAATTCTAAAAACAGTGCAAAATTTACAAGAAAAAATCGCTATATTCGAATAAAAATCGCTTGAATGCACCAAAAAAATACAGCTCTATGCGACTTCAAATTGTCAGCTGGAAATAATTGACAACATATGTAAATGTAAATAAACAAACACGAATAAAATTAGTAAATACATTTACGGGTTGTTTTGTGTGTGTTTTTTTTTTTATATGTGAAAATGATGTTTCCATACACCATCGCTGTGCATTTTTTGGAGGAGAGCAGTGTGGAATCACAGCAAGTACCCCGGAGACTTTTTGTTGCTGAAATACATATATGTTAATAAAATATAGATAATTTTTTATAAAATACTTACCATTTATCCATTTTATGTCTTCGTTCTCTTTACAAAAATAAACAATGCGAAAGCTAAAACACAAGTGACTGTTTTTGACATTTGTGTTTACGCAAAAAAGTTACGGAGCGCAACTTTGTACTGAAATGCTCACTTCGTTTTCATTCTTTTTTCATTTTCTTTTGATTTGTCATTCTCATACTTTTACAGAGCGCAACAGGAAATATTTTCGCTTATACGACGAAAGACCGTAAGTATTCGACATACGTAGCTAGGCTGTAAATTTCACAGATTTTCATCAACACGACATGAAAAATTTAAGTTAACAATTTTTGTAATTCCACCTGTGTAAGTCAATTTACGTCAAATAACTCTCTATCGCACCGATCGCACCACGAATGGAGTGAACTATTATAGTTCCTTTCGCACTATACGTGGTGCGGTCGCCGCGATGGTTAGTGTGCGCGCCTCTTGTACATGAGATCCGGGGTTTGATCCCTGCTCTGACCACATTAAGTTTCTTTCGGCGGCGGTCACCTCGCATAGTGACGGCGGCACTATCGAGTATTTAGCCATGAAAAGGCTTCTCAAAATACCGTTCGGAACCGGTGTAAAACTGTAGGTCCCATTCAGTGAGTATAAAACTAGAAAGCGCACAGCTTACTGGTTGTGAGAATCTCTCCCCAATTCCTTCATGGTCTGTAATGGGAAACCATTTATTATTTTATTTATTACTACATATGTTTTCGTATATGAAATTTTATTCAAATACATATGTGCAATTTAATCTAAATTATTAATTTTACATATGAATTTCGTATTTTTCAAAATTTAATAAAACAATTTATTGACAAATAAAAATTTAAAAAATAAAATTTTAAAATAAGGATAAGATTTGAGAAAGAGTTTAAATTGTAATACACATAATATATCCAATAGTGTTTTTATAAGCAGATTGCAAAAACGAAATTTAAAACAACCTAACGCGAAACAAGTACATATATTTCAGTCGGGTGAATCGACTTAAACATACCCCCACCTTTAGTTATCCTTTGGATCCAAGTTCCATTAAAAAGGGTTTGTATTTTTGTTTTCGCGGCCGACAAATCTTCAGTAACCCATCGCAAATTTGCCCATATTTAATAGCAGAGTGACATGTTCAAAATATTATCATATTAGCAATTTAAGTAGGATGTGTTGTGTTTTTGGGCTATCTATCATGCCTATCAGCCAATTGTCCACTTAACATTTGTATGGGATGTACCAGGAGAAGTGTGGTAATAACACCCATTTTCAGTCCCAAACTAAGTTTGGTAAATAATAGTCAATGGTAAAATTTCATTGTGATCGGTAAAGGTTTACGGCAGTTACCATGTTTATCAGCCAACCAACCAGAGAGACAGACTGGCATGGCTCAAGTCTTAAAAAGTCCCATAATGAATTTGGACCACAGATACATTAGGTCTAGTATGACTCTTTCTATAAAAAAAAATGGTTTCCCGTTACATCCCATGAACGGATTATGGAGACCTTCTCACAAACCAGTGAGCTGTGCGCGTTCTAGTTTTTCACTCACTGATTGTGACCTACAGTTTTGCACCGGTTCCGAACGGTATTTTGAGAAGCTTTTCATGGCTCAATACTCGATAGTGTCGCCGTCACTAAGCGATTTGACCGCCGTCGAAAGAAATTTTAAGTTGGTCAGAGCAGGGATCGAAACCACGTTCTCATGCACAAAAGCCGCGTACACTACCATTGCACCACCGACGACCACATCTATACGTTAACTTTTTCCACATCAAAAGATACATACCCCTATCCCTATGGGTGAGGGTGGTCGAATATGTATGGTCTACGGAAATGTGTTTTTTATTGAATATATGGCGTAAAGTGCACACAGTATTACAGTATTTGATAAATTCAGTTTCTTAACTTTTTTGGCATGTGTTTTTTACAGCTTCTGGCAACAGTGGAGAAAATAGATCCAATAAATTAATACGAGTAGGTGTTCTCGTTTATGAACATAATTTGTACTAAAAAGTACAAGCAAATAACACCAAGTGCATAGCAAACTCCAGAATGTACATAAAGTGTTACAGAAAGTACATACAATGCATCAACAATTTACATAAATTGTACTAAAAATACATAAATTGTACCAACTTATGTAATGGGTAGCAGAAAAGTAAATAAAGTGTAAAATAAATTACATAAAGTGTACCACATAGTGCATAGAATATACCAAACACTACATAATCTACCGAGGAGTACACAATGTGTGCTATGGTAGCTATGGTTAATATTATATAAGATAGTGTTAGTTATGAAATAGAACCAAAAAATAGCTACCATAAAATTTGGGCAAGTTCCAACAAAAATGATAGAGGAGAGACACTTCTAAATTATTTGCTGTCCACTAACCTTTGTACATGTAATAAGTCCACCTTTATTACTGAAGATAGAATAGACGTCCTTGATTAAAGGATGGAAGGAGTCGAGTGAGCAATCCTTTTCCGACCATCGTTACATAGAGTCTTTACTGTCGCAGAACCTCACCATTTTGTCTGTTCCAATGTCGGAACCAGCTAATGCCGCTGAGGTTGACGATCTTTCCGATGATCTCACCCCAGCTCTTAACAGACTACTTAATTCCGTATGACCCACCGTTTTCTACCGAGGTAAGTAGAAACATCTGTGGTGGAACTTGTGGTCTTGAAGAAAGATGTTTAATATGGCAAAGTCCTCAAGGACGGAGCGAGACTGGAATGTGTATAAACTTAGACATAAAGAATATAAGAAAAAGTTAAATCTTCAAGGAGTATGCCTTGGAGATATTTCTGCGAAGGTATTGAAAACGCATCTAAGACTTCCAGACTGCGCAAAGTCATCTCAACGACTCCCACCTCTCTGGGATATCTGAAAAAGCAGAACAGGCGATGAACGACATCGAGTGATGAATTGTTAGACCTCTTGCTTAATACACACTTTCCAGGAAACATACGGTCGGAATCACCGACCGAACCACGACACCATCTCGCACGTTGCGGGAAATATCGGGAGAGAAGAAACACTACACTGGACAGTATGAGTATTAAGCCCTTCAAAGCACCTGCCCTGACGTCATAGCATCAATAGAATTACAAACTAGACTACATATTTTGGCTCCCTAGCTACTGAAACTTTATACAAAATGCATCAAACTATCCTATATTCCCGTAAGACGGAGAGAATCCATGGTAATCCATGAAATCCATGGAATCCAAAATTATCACATATTAGTGTTTAGACCAAATTAGTCTTTAATTTTTCCATCTGAGAGCATTGGAGAGGATGATTGCAAATCTACTGAAACCGCTCTGCACGCTCTACGATGCATCATAAAAAATTCTATTTACATAAAGGAATACATTCTTGGCGCATTTGTCGATATAGGGGGTGCGTTTAACAGGATCGATGAAATCGCCTCTACCAGCCTACCCACGAAAATAATTTACTGGCTATATACAGCTGTTGTCCGCCTGATATTGCTTTACGACATTGTTGCTTGGTGACCAGTACATCATTGACTATAACTAGTTATTCCACGGCCCATAAAGTACAACAATTGGATGTAAGTAATGATATTTTGACAATGGCTTGTGGCGCCACATGTGCCAGATATCATTTCCAATTATTTCAAATAAATATTCAAGAATGAACCAAACTATAAATGATGGACACGATTGCCTTAAACATTCCGGGTGTGATATTACCCTACCAACAACTTTTCTTCAATTCAACTCAATTCAGTACAATTCAATCCACTTCACTTCAATTCAATCCAAGTCAATTCAATTCAATTCAATCCAAGTCAATCTGATTCAATTCAGTTAAATTCAATTCAATTCCCTTAAATTCAATTCAGTTCAATTCAATTCAAACTCCTTCAATTCAATTCAATCCAACTCGATTTCTTTCAATTCAGTTCAATTCAATTCCCTTCAATTCAATTCAGTTCAATTCAATTCAATTCAATTCTCTTCAATTCAGTTCAGTCCAAGTCAATTTAATTCAATTCAATTCACTTCCAATCAGTTCAATTCAATTAAATTCAACTCAATTCAATTCCTTTCAAATCATTTCAATTCAGTTGAGCTCAATTCAATCCAGTTCAATTCAATTCAATCCAACTCAATTCAATTCAAGTAAATTAAATTCAATTCACTTCAATCCAATCCAGTTCAATTAAATTCAATCCAATCCAATTCAATTCAACTCAATCCAATTCAATTCAATACAATTCAATTTAATTCTATTCAAATCAATGCAGTTCAGCTCAGTTCAATTCAGTTCGGTTCAATTAAATTTAGTTCAGCTCAATTCGGTTCGGTTCAGTTCAATTCAGTTCGGTTCAGTTCAGTTCAGCTCAATTCAATTTAGTTCGGTTCCGTTCAATTCAATTCAATTCAATTCAATTCCGTTCCCTTCAATTCAACTCAATCCAAGTCAATTTAATTAAATTCAGTTCAATACAATCCAGTTCAATGCAATTATATTCAATTCAATTCAGTTCAATTCAAATCAATTCAATTCAATTAAATTCAATCCAATTCCATTCAATTCAATTCAACTCAACTAAACCCACTTCAATCCAAATCAATTCAATTCACTACAATCCAATTCCATCCAAATCAATGAAGTTCAGCTCAATTGATTTCAGTTCGGTTCAATTCAATTTAGTTCAGCTCAATTCGGTTCAATTCAATTCAATTCAATTGAATTCAGTTCAGCTCAATTCAATTCAGTTCGGTTCCGTTCAATTCCCTTCAATTCAATTGAGTTCAATTCAATTCCCTTCAATTCAATCCAAGTCAATTTAATTCAATTCAGTTCAATTATATGCAATTCAGTTCAATTCAACTCAATTCAGTTCAATTTATTTTTTTTTCAATTCAATTCAATACTATTCAATTCCATTGAAATCAATGCAGTTCAGCTCAATTCAATTCGGTTCAATTCAGTTTAGTTCAGCTCGATTCGGCTCGATTCAGTTCAATACAATTCAATTGAATTCTGTGCAGCTCAATTCAATCCAATTCGGTTCCGTTCAATTCAATTCAATTCAATTCAATACAATCCAAGTCAATTTAATTCAATTCCCCAAAATGCCACTTTCTAGGTTCAACCATGGAGACGGAACCTGACCCACCGTAGTGTCGCAGCGTTCCTCAGTGGACTACGTGAGCCAACAACAAATAAAAATGATTCATGTTACAAAGGAAATGACAACTCGAACAAATCCTTTAATTTTGAGAACACAACTAAATTAAAAATTTCTTTGTTAAACAATAATTACAAGACAAAATTACAATTATATAAAATTGAAACCCCTTGTATTTTATTCAATGGCAAAATACACAGACTTAGGAATACAATTGACTGCACTTACATTTACACCAAATCCTTGCGTGTATTCTTGCGGTTTTATGTGTGTAAGCCACTTATATATTCACTTTCACCTCCGGTAACGGTTTAATCACTTTTTTGTATTTACAAAATCACTAACGTATTTAAGAAATATTCTTGCTCTTTACTCTGCTGCTCAGTTTATCATATTATTTATAAGTGATTTTTACTTTTTGCTTCCTCTACTTTAAGCTCAAGATTACGCCACTGTTGCTCTTGCAGCAATAACACAGCACGTTAATACACTTAAAATTTCACCTGGATGCAAAAAAAACAGGACCAAACTTGGATAACTAACACTTCAATTCAGATCCGCTCGGTCGGGGTGGAGGTTTAAAATTCATAGACTGCACAGAATATACTCTTTTTGTTAATTTATTTTTGGGGTTTATCCTTTTTGGCGTTTTAAGCACTTCCGTTTTACGCGAGTGTATCAACTACGTTACGTTAAGACAAGTGTTTACACTAACTGCTCGAGAGATACTGATGCTGTTCTCCAGCATCTATATGAGCATGTCCTTTCGGGGGCATTAATGTAGCACACACTGAATATTTCTCCCATTCACTCTCGCTACCAAACTATAGTGGATCCAGAGAGGGGGCTTTATCTGCGCAGTTGTTAAAATTCGATAAGAAATGCAACTAAAGAAATACTCTCTTCTTTGAATTTCTTAAGTTTCCAGATATAATTAAATTTTTGTAAGGATTGTGGGTATGTCATAATGTTCCAACGCACAAAAATCTACCCACTCTTTTAATAAAAATTGCACATCGCTTTTCAGGGATTTGTGTTTTGATTCCTTGCGAATTTAGGTCACAGCTTTTAAATATGTAACCCAATGAACATTTCAGCAAGAAATTATGTATGTTGAAAACATTGGTGTATTTTCCAGTGTTGGGTTTTCTAATTTGCATTGTATTTTAATTTGCATTACTTTATTTAGTGCAAATGCAAAAGAACTACCATTGTTCGCAATTACTGTTTAAAAATTAAGAATATCACCTTAATTTTGAAACTGCTGTTCGACTGGGTAGTTGGAATACCGGTATAGAATATAGTGTAATGAAGGAATAAGTGACTAGAAGTAAACCTTGTTTTAAATATATTTAAATGATGCGACTATTTATGGACGTTTGATTGATGATAAAGCATTTTAAATTACGTTTGATTAATAGTAATGAGAACGCCAACGCTATGAGAACGCCAACTATTCCAGTACCTTTCAAATGTTTCCGGTTCAAGAAACACAGCACTTGCACACCACAGAGTAATACACTAAAAGTCTGTAACAGCCTTTTTTCTTGGACCTAAAAACTAGAAAAGACACTGGAAAAGTTGGAGCATAGAGTTATACAGACTTGACAACCCATGCAGAATGTGAAAAATCTTTATTTTAATAAATTTATGTTTTAATTGCGATCTCTGTAAATAATTTTACTCATTACATTTTGCTTTATTTCACCTGTTATCTCATCCCTTTTTTCCTCGATTTAATTAGCACAAAAATACTTTCAGTTGATGAGTTTTGTACTTTTGGTTCAATGCATAAAAACGCATTAAACAACACTAAATACTTCCAGTCATCTATCGCTATTTCTCTTTCTTACTTTATTTTGCGTGTTTTTCCAAGTCTAGAGCATAGAGCAAATTAGAATAGAGTATTTTATTCTCTCATCTTGATTCTTTCACACTCTTTGATTTCCCACTCTTCGTAGTAGGTTTGTGCAAATGAGAGAATTCGACGAAAAGTAACTTACACCATGGAGTTACAAAAACTGTTGACTTGACTTTTTCATATCATTTGGTATAGAATTGTGAAATTTAAATGTATTTTGCACCTTTTTGTTGACTGTTATCGTTGGTATACATTTGTATTATATTTAAAACAACTATTTTGCCACACAAACACGAAATGTGGTTGTAGTTGCTTTGTTGGGGGTTATGTATTATTACCTGTATCTGGTAGTATTGAAGCCATGCCTTGAAACGTCCAACGTTTACATGCAACCAAACCTATGAAGTTAAAATTATTGAGAGTATAAAATACTCTAATTTACTTTCTGGCCATAATTAAAAAACCAATGATTTCCCATTATATCCCATGAAGGGATTAGAGAGAGCTTCTCACAACCACTGAGCTGTGCGCGTTCTAGTTTTACACTCAATGATTGGGACCTACTGTTTTACACTGGTTGGAATTGTAAAACTGTAGGTCAAAATCAGTGAGTGTAAATCTAGAAAACGCATAACGCACTGATTATGACAAGTTCTCCTCACTCAGTCGCTTCATGGAATATAATGGGAAACTTTACCCATAGCAAATTTGGAACCGACAGTTAAAAAAGGGTTTCAGCCGAAAATTCTAATTTGGATGGTTCGGATGGTTCACAAAAACTGGTTGGTTGGTTTTCGTTTTATGAATACTATACTGCTAATTTAACAGCCTGTTTCTCTATCTTAAACGAGAAGCTAAGTGACTCACTCACATTCGACAAATTGGGTTCCTCTAAGTCGAAATTTTCGTTCGCCTGACTCTGTGTTTGTTCCCAACTGACAGCACATTCGAAATTCAGAAACCAAAGTTTGTACTTGAAAGATTTGAAAAATTTTGTTTTCATTCGACTTGAAAATAACTCAACTTTCGTTCGAGATAGAGAAACAGGCTGTACATATTTATAACCTGTGTATTTGGGCTGAAATTGAGTTGAAATTACTCAATTTCGCATATATTTTGACAACCACCAAATTGAGATATTTACAACAATTGAAATTACAACGCTGTTTTTACTCAACAAAATTAACCTAGTACTCTTTTTTGCATATATGCAAGGAAATCGAAGACGATAGAAAATTTTTTGGTGTGCCGCCGTCGTAGATAATTTTTTGAAGTTCACGCCGCCGTTATTAACGCATGCTTCAACTTAAATCTAGGTCGATATTACCGCCTAAGCCTTACTAAAAAAAATATCTAATTTTTTTACACAACCAACAAGATGAGTCTAAAAGTAACGTCTGCCGGAGAATCACGTTTAATAAAAACTCAGTTGCCGTCGTCATTCATTTTTTTTTGCTCCAACGGCGTCGATAATTATGGGTCGGCTTCGTTCACCGAACACGTGGTTACTAAAATTACAACAAAAAACAAAACAATTGTATGCCGCCTCATTCATCAAATTGAAATTTTAACTTTTCGACGACATAGAGTAGTGAAAATAAACTAAAAATCGTGCTGAATCAGTGCATCATGTTAAAGTGCACGTACCATTAATTTATTTTATTGTTTTCATTCATTTCCTAGCAAAATTTGGGTTATTGTGCCCAGGCACTAAAATTTTAATAATGGTAGTGTTTGTAAACAAACAGCTGTCGTTTTTCAACGAAATTGCTCAAATGCCAGTGTGAACGATTTCAATTTCGTTCGACAATTTCTATCCGAAATTGTCAATTTCATGGCAACGTGAACAAGGCATAATTGAACCATGGAATTGTACTAATTTCCACGATGGTGACTGTATCGCAATAGCGAACTTGCTTTTAAATTATTCCTTCACTGAACGTACTCCTCACAAGCAGCTGATATTTGTTTATAATTTGCAGGGAAGGTATTTTCGTAACGTTCATGATCTACTGCAATTTTATTTCGAGAGAAAATGTTTCGGAACGTTGTAGTAGGGATATCTGGAGGAGTTGACAGTGCCGTTAGTGCCTTCCTGCTTAAGGAACGAGGTATAGTTCACATGAAGTTGTTAAACAAATCACACTTTTATTCCTCAACGTTATTTTTAGGTTTTAAAGTGTTGGGTGTATTTATGCGAAACTGGGATGAAATCGATGAAAAGGGCCGTTGTTCCGGTGAACAAGATCTACTGGATGCTGAGTACACCTGTAGTAAGCTAGGCATTGAACTGCGCCAAGTGAATTTCGTTAAAGAATATTGGAATTTTGTGTTTACGTAAGTCACGAGCAGCGGAATGTAGAATATTATTTGGCGAGTACGATATCTGGTGACCATCAATCGGATAACATATCGTGGTTATTCAAAAAAAAAACATTATCCGTGTTATTTTGACGCGTGCTGCTGAAAAACATTATTAGAGTATCGGGCATATCGTACTCTCCCCAATTATTTGAATCTACTACAGATAATTTGTTTAAACTACACATTTCTATAATCAAATTGATGAAACTCCTAATTTTAATATAGATAGGAAAATAATACTGGATGATTCTATCGATATTTAATAAAATTTCGAATGTCCTATAGTGAATTCAAGTAAGCATGATAGAACATAAACTGGACCGTAGAAATAATGGAACATACAGATTAAAGGTGATGAAATTACTTAATATTCATTAGATTTTATGTACAATATTATTGTTCTGTACAAATTATTTTATACAAAACACCGCTTCATCAATCTGATTGTAATCACGCTAAACAATAATAGTTCTGGTAATAATCGTCTATCGCCCGTCGGTGGTGCAATGGTAGTGTGCGCGTTGTGCATGAGTACGTGGATTCGATCCCTGCTTTGACCACCTAAAATTTCTTTCGACGGCGGTCACCTCGACCATGAAAATGTAGGTCCCAATCAGTGAGTTTAAAACTAGAACGGGCACAGCTCACTGGTTTGTGAGAGGCTCTCCATAATCCCTTCATGGGATGTAACGGCAAACCATTTATAACAATCGTCTTAGAATATCCTAAGCATTACAATTTTATATTTAACTTGATGAAGTGGAAAACTATCTAAAAACACATCTGGCAATTATTTTCAACTTAACAGGAACTTTCTGGAAGATTATCAAAATGGCCTTACTCCTAATCCCGACGTACTGTGTAACAAACACATAAAATTTGATTTGTTTCACAAACACGCCCTGGAAACACTTAACTGTGATGCAATTGCCACCGGCCACTATGCGAAAACGAATTTTGGTCCCTATTTAGAAGACTACAACGACAACTCCAATGTTAGTCTACTTATACCCAGAGATACATTTAAGGATCAGACATTCTTCCTCTCAGGTATTGAAAGAAACTCATTGAGGAAAACTATGTTTCCATTGTGTGATCATCTCAAGCTGGAAGTTAAGGAAGTAGCCAAAAAGTGTGGTCTTGGGCGTCTAACACAGAAAAAAGAAAGTACGGGCATATGTTTTGTGGGTAAGAGAGATTTTAAAGAATTTATAAAAGAGGTAAGACAATAATCTAACCTGTATTCATAAAATTAATGAAACGTTTAATAAGTAAAATGTTCATATATACAATCATCATGTAATCTATTGTTTTTTTTTTTTTTGTAGTACATCACTTCTAAAACGGGTGAATTCGTTGATATCGATAGCAAACAAGTGGTTGGTTACCATGAGGGTATCCATCAATGGACCGTGGGTCAACGTTGTCGCCTAAACTCTTATTTGAAGCCCTACTTTGTAGCACAAAAAGATGTCGTCACAAATAAAATTTATGTAGCATTTGGGCACGACCATCCCGCCCTTCTTAGTGATAAAATGTATGCAACAAACGTTAACTGGATTTGTCCTGATCCCCTTGAAAACAGCAACGATGTTCTAAGATGTCGTTTTCGATTTCAACATACGAAACCCTTAGTAGATTGCCAGATTTATCGCAAATATGACAAAAGTGCAGATGAATTGGAAATAGTGCTTGATAAACCACTGAGAGCCATTACTCCTGGTCAATATGCTGTATTTTACAGTGATCAAGAATGTTTGGGTTCTGCCCGCATAGTGACGTCTTCCTACAGCAATGTCACACAGCATGTCAACAACGTCTTAGCAAATTCGTGACGATCAGTTCAAGATCTGTTAAGATAACTACAAACAACTGACGTGTGTAAATAATTAAACTATTTGTAATATATACAGGGTGGCTAATCAACATTGCTACCAAAAAAAACCCTAACAACTTTTTTGTGTTTTAATAATCGGCTAATTTTTTTTTACTTCAGAGACTTTTATTTAAATTTAAGGAAATTTACCGATTGGGATGATGAAACAATCGGTGGTGCAATGGCTAGTGTGCGCGCCTCTTGTACATGAGATCCTGGGTTCGATCCCGGCACTGACCACCTTGATTTTCTTTCAGCGGCAGTCACCTCGCATTGTGACGGCGACATTATCGAGTATTTAGCCATGAAAAAAGCTTCTCAAAATACCGTTCGGAACCGGTTTAAAACTGTAGGTCCCAATCAGTGAGTATAAAACTACAAAGCGCATAGCTCCACTGGTTGTGAGAAGTTCTCCCCAATTCCTTCATGGGATGTAATGGGAAACCATTTTTTTTTTTTTATGATGAAACAATCATTTGGATTATGGCTCCGCTATCAGGTAGGACATACCACCTCAGAGATAAATCACTCTGGCAGATGTATGGGGC
Organism: Phaonia tiefii; assembly: GCA_963931995.1. NCBI lineage: Eukaryota > Metazoa > Arthropoda > Insecta > Diptera > Muscidae > Phaonia > Phaonia tiefii. The sequence continues at coordinate 11,633,716 of OZ008370.1, read as the reverse complement.
TATCTATCATCGCCACTTTCAACTATTCTGGGTCTGAAGCTAAGTTTGCTATCCAAAATAACTCCGAGGTATTTGACACATTCTGCAAGTTTCATTTCGGAACCATTCAACGTGATAGGTTGGTTTCACGATAGTTATTTATATATTCGGGTAAAAAGGGGCCAGGGTCCAAATTGCCGCGTCCATTTCGTATCATAATCTGGTTTACGAAAGGGCATTTAAATAGACAATTTGATGACAATTTCTAAAAAACTATTATTGAAGAAATCTTATTCCTCTACTGACTTGATAAATGCAACTATTTCTTAAGTGTGGATTCAAGTTTCCATTTGAAGGCGCTTCCTAACTAAGGATTACGATACGAAACAATGGCGGTAATTAGGCCTCAACTCGGTCTTGTCCGTGTTTACACCTAGTTCATTTTCAAGCGCCCATCTCTACAAAGTCCGTACTGGGATATTTGACTCTTATAACTATTGCCACGTAGTCCGCACAAACAACAATTTTCGCACTCGCATTTTCGAGGGACCAATATTCCACCCAGCGCAAGATTCCATAGAAATGAATACAATGCCCCTCCTTGAGGTGTGCCTCTGTTAACATACCTCGTATAGGTCGGCTGTGAGGTCCCCTGGTGCGCATTTCGTATGCAAGCCCCATAAGATCCATGTTCACCATAAGGACCGAGTGATATTATTGAACCCACTCTCAATGTCAAGAAAGGCTACCAAAGTATACTCCGTAGCAGCAAACGAATTCTCTATGTATCCTACTAGTTCATGCAATGCTTTCTCTGTAGATATGCCTTTGTAGAACGCATGCCGCTCACCAGATAGCCAAGCAATTAAAATGCAAGCAAAATAAAATTAAAATTTATAATTTTTAAATGAATAGAGAACAAATAATTATATGAATTCAAAATATTTAAACCGGCCAGGCCAAGTAATAACTTGATATGTCATTCAATCCCCGCTATACCCGAAACAAACAAAGAAATCGTTTTTCATGACGATTGAATGATAAATCTTGTATTTTTTTCCGAATGATTGCATCTTAAATGTTGATGTTGCGTTTCGCGATTACAAAATTTAAAACGTTAATATGTAGATTGATTGTGTTCTTATAGTCAGAAGCAGCCGCAGCGGATTGTCTAACAATATTTCTATGTAGGTATATTCTTATTAAATCATTTCTTAAAATAAAGTCCCTTAAAAATGAAAAGTATAAATAGCCATTGAGGTGACATAATATAACAGAATTTCGATGAAATGATGTTCTTAAAAACAAATCATTAAATTCCTAATATGATGAAGGTCCCTAAGTATTTTAGTTATATCAATATGAAACTAAAACTATTTGAATTGAATAGAGGCGTGGATTGCCACATCTTGAACGCTTCCGCAGCATGTTTTGATTAAATTTAGTTTCTAAAACACGAAAAAATGGAATACATATAATTTACTAAAAACTAATAACTAGTAGAGTGGTGACTTAATAATAAAATGTGTTAACGATTTAAACTGATATTACGTCAGAAGTACGGTCAACGCATCTAAGAACCGTGTTAAATCATTTTGTCGTATCTGTATGAGAGAAGTTTCGAAATGATCTTGTAGTATGGCGGCATTGCATTTTTGGGCAGCCTGCTCGAATGCCTTGCCAAAGAAATTCTTTGGTGAATCCTCACGTACCGGTGGTATTCCCACCAAAAGGCACAGTCCCCGCTCCACGTCAATGGGGCAGCTGGCTATCATGGGTAAATCAGGGGCCTGACGACTGCGCGAAACTGCCACATGACCGCCTAATATAAATTTAGCCAACATTGTGAGGCCATAGGGGTAGGAGAAGAATGTATTCTCCTCATTTAAAACGTAATAGAAAAAGGATCCAGTCGAATGAACTTGATGGGCTTCTAAACTACTTTGTACTTGTTTAAACACGGCCTGGTGTAAAAGTTTCGCCCCTTCAATGCCGGCATTTAGTATATCTTTATGATTGCGTCCCAAGCCGTCCAGGGCTTCAAGAAAACAATCCTCTGGGGTTTTATCTTTTTTAACGGACTCCAATATTGCCAGCAGGGCATACACATAGTCGGCGGCGGAATATCGATTGCGATAGCCATAGTGCAGTGTAAATGAACCGTAAATAACATCGGGTATCCCATACTTTTCTGCCAAACCCTCGACCATAGAATAGAATTCTTGACGTAACACCAAGTCCATAGATGTAAAGGTTTGTCTTGCATGCACTAAAGGTAAACCCATTTCCACCAAAAGCTCGTGCAGTTTCTTTTCGCCTTTTAATGTCCACAATTTCAACTTGCAGGCCGCATACATAGAGTAACGCATAGATTCCAAGACGCTCCAATGGCGGTATAAAACCAAGTGCAAATCGTTCTCAAAACTAATTTTCGATGCACTCATGTTGCTCTGGTCATTTGTTTTGTTGGTCAAACGTGAGACATGTGACTGGATGTTATCGATTTCCAGGGTGTAAGCCCCACTTTCAATCTTTCCCAATATCAATTGCTCTGTGACGCCCACAATTGCCCACCACAGTAGGTCCATATTGTCTTTTGATAACTTCCAGGCCAATTCAAAGACCGTCAGGGCGGATGAGCGGCCGTAGAAACTGTATTGGGTGTATTCAAACATAACACGATCACGTTCAGTTTCCCAGGCACGTCTTTGGCGTTCTTTGAGAATACGTTGTTCATGCTTTTCCATGCGGGTAAGTTTCTTGGGAAGTTCGGGGCGGGTATTGCCATCCTCATTTTCGGCCTCTGATTCACCGGCACCACTGTCGTTAATATCATTATCTTCATCATCGTCTTCATCGTCGTCACCTTCATCGTCGGATTCACAAAATATCGCTTCAAAGGGTGGTATGTTCTCTTCTGACGATGGATCACTTAATAGGCAGACCTAGAATTGAAATATTGAGGAATGAGCAAGGATTTTAAGTAGATCATTAATACTACTTATGTAGATACCATGTATTTTATTGTTTAATAGAACAGTAGTGAAGTGCAGAAGAGTATAGAAGTGTTTAAATCCCTGGGAAAATATTCTGCATTGAAATTTCTTGTCCGACAGAAGTGAACAATTCATAAATTCTTCGTCGAATCTTATATTCTGGAGTATTTTTCGGAAATATACAATTAATAACGAAAATATGGCATTAATATGACACTAGTTCCAATAACTAAATACTTTACAATTACGCTCAATGGCCCCCATATCTTTCCATAAGAAAACATGATATTGTATTTTACTCTGCCAAAGATTAACTGAATTTGAGGTCCTGATATAATTTTTACGAAATACTGGCTATATTATTTATGGTTTTTGATTATAAATGTATGTCGGACAGCGAGAAAATCGGTTCTACATGTATAAAACCTCTCCAAAATTTAGTATTCTATCATAAAACAAATAAATAGTTTCCTATTACATTCCATGAAGGGATAGGGGAGAGCTTCTCACAATCAGTGAGCTGTGCGCTGTATAATTTTACACTCACTGATTGGGACCTATAGTTTTACACCGGTTCCAAACGGTATTTTGAGAAGCTTTTTCATGGCTAAGGACTCGATAGGATCGAACCCACGTTTTCATGCACAAGAGTTGCACCACCGACGGCCACAATAACAGAACATTGTATCATAGTTCGTTAATATAACAGAGCTCTGATAACAAAATTCATAAATACTCTAAGCGAATAACGAAGTAAGAAAATCGGCAAAAGTGAACTTGGCTCCAAATAAAAAAACAAAAATCGAGTAAAATATAAAAGTTCTACAAATTAAAAAAAACTGTTTTGTCGAACGGCTCCACCTAGGAATAAACAAGCGTGATTCCACTACATTATACTCTTTTTATACTTAAGTATATTATTAACATACTTTTTAATTTGATATGTAACGAATGAACTATGTAATATTTTAATTTGGCCAAAGTTGGCTTTTATATTACAATAAATAAAATGAAATGTAAGCTATTCTTAGCACGAGTTTAAAGATGCATAATTTTCCTGTTGAATATAGGAAAACGAGTCCATATTTTTCTTTATCCTGATGGGCTCGTTTTTCGACGTTCTCGATCATCAGATAATACGCAAATATAGGGTTATCTGAAACCATAGATGAATTCGACAAAGAAATATGCACCATTGAAGTCGTGGGAAGGATATCTTTCATTTGAGTGCCTAGGTGAACCAAATGTTTGGGCCATGTAGGCCCACGGGTGCGACCGACAGCTTTTATTTAACTTGTCTTTAATTTTCTATTTTCTTATATAAAATTAGATGACCATGTAATGTATTCGAATTGGTAATTAACAATTTCAGCCTTATGATTTATTTTTGCCTCTTTGCACTCACCTGACGATCACTATATATATTGCACACATCCAATGGACGATGAGCATCGCAAATAAAGAACATCACATCCTCTTCGGGTTGCAACAGCTCTACAATATCCACACAGCCGCCACAATTTAATAGCAATACATATTTCACATCGCCTTGATGTTCACTATAGGCCCTCTGCAGTCCGGCCATACCCATTATAGGTACCACTGAGTATAGCATGTGATCATATTTGAATAAAGCCTGGAGGATTTTACTGGAACAGATGGCATCGAGGTCATAGTTGACAATAATTAAAATGCGCTTGCCTTTTAAACGATTATAGAAGTCTTGTCTTAGATCTTGAATAAACATAATGGTACACTAGTTCTTGGCTCGTTAGTTTGTCTCTGTTGCAGAGGTCACAAAGTTAATTTGGTCAAAAATGGTGTTCTTTATATTGTGTCGCAATTGATTTTAACAGCACGTTTGTATATTAATTTGAAAACATTTCGCGTGTTTTTTCATGTTACACTTCTAATGGGTTTGAAGTACAGATTTATTGTTATTAATTGTATTTCGTTCACTATTTTAATGTTTATTATTTTGTGTGCAAAAACACAGAATTCGTGTTTCTCTTTCGATTATCTGCGAAAACGATCCACATTGAGATTTTAAGCGGGAAGCATCTCGTTCGTGTGGCATGTTCAGTGTATTCATTCGAAACAGTCGATAATGCCGTGCCATACTGTGAGAAAATAGCAAGTGTAAATATTGTAATATTACATAATTAAAGTACGTTGTAAACCAAAGCAGCCGGCATATAACAAACTTGGCGCATTCGAAGCGCAACACAAAGCCAATGGTATATTCACAATGCACTGGGTAGCATAGGCACAGCTATATACTAATAAACGTAGGCAATTTTACTTTCACAAATAATATTAGGAGATTTACCTAATTCTTTCATTTCAATGTGCAACCTTACCAACTGCCTTATTCATAAAAAACATTAATGTAGCTCTAAAGCATTCATCAGTTATTGGAAGCTTTAAGATTTGGCGAAGGTTTTATTAAAACCGTATTCATAATGAGTATTTTAACTAGGAAACAGATAATTGACTGACATCCCTGTTTTATGTATTCTCACAGTGCTTGTGATGTAAAAACAAGATGAACAATAACCGATAAAACGAATTTAATAATTTTTATTTAAATGCGTCAATTAATTTTTGCAAAATTTTAAACATTAATGGAAAGAACTATTCAATAAAAAGATCAATTAATATTTACTATATTCATAAATTTGGAAGAAGTGTCAAAAAATCATATTGACTTGGATTTCAGTTTGGGTAGTCGAATATAAAACCGGATAATAGGTTGTAGTTTCAATGTTTTGGTTTTATATACATCACTATACAAACAAAAGTTCATTTTGGTTAAAAATTATAAAAATTGGAACGAAATTATTTGGTTGATTAGCAGGATAATGTGACAATATAAACGCTACAAATATACACAATATAATTCCAATTGTATAAATATTTAAGTGAAATGTAAAAAGAAATTTGTTTGTATATTAATGCGGATAAAATAGCCTTAAAGAAGGGTTAAACGTTCAACAAAAATGGCGACGTTAGAGAACTCTTAACAGAGGAATTTTTCGATTATGAATACAATTTTTGGGCTTGACCTTAAACCTTTAACAAACCCATGACAACTTTTTATAAATAAGGCCGCATTTTTTTCATATTTTGAAATTTTTTTTAAAGTTTGAAGTGTTTATAGTTAATTAAGTATATATGTAGCACCTCTCGTTTGTCACTGCCGGAGACTCCAGTCACGTTCCCTGTGAATAAATTTAATAATCATAAGATAAAAGTATGGAACATTTTGGTATCAAATTTGTTCGTTTCTACAGAGGTCATACATGTCTCTTCTGTATATTTTCCTGTTGCATATTAAAACACTTTTGACACTTTCCAATTGATCAATATGTAAGAAACCACAAGCAACACAACACACTTTTCTATTTACATACATTCTACAATATCGACTATGGGCCAATAGAAATGTAGTCTTTGTTAAAAACACTCGCAGAATTAATTTTTACCTACATTTCTTTATGAAATTGTAAATTCACACATCTTTTTTAAGAAACTGCATAAAAATTACTCTTAGAAAATTTGGCAAAATTCCTTTCTTGTTTTTCATTTCACAAATTAATGAATACATACATACGACACAGTAGTAATACAACTTTTTAGAGGTTCATATTCGTCTCGCACTAACACACATTTTCTAGTCAGAATGCTGCTGTCTCGTCACAGTTCTTGACATTCAAATAAGAAACGGAATTGGCCAACATTCATATGCTAATTCAGCATTGTTATTGGAAGTGTGGTTTGCACATTGATTTAGGCAATCATGCCACATTTGCCAAAGTAGGCAATATTACCGATGGTTATTTTTTCTGTGTAGAGACTCGAACCAACTCAAGCGCCGTATTCAGTTTTTGCGAAATTTTCGTAAGAAATTTATTTATCCCTAACATCGGGGTTACACTTTCAACTTTTGGTTGAAAAGTTTTTACACATACTGCTTGTCAGAATTCGTTAAAACTGCCAGCTGTGACGTAGGCTGCACACAACAGGTTGGTCGTCTTTATTTATATATATATATACATATATTTTAGTTAAACAATCCCTTTAATTTTTGTTTTAAAATATACACACGCTTTATTTACTTTTCCACCAATCAAAGCAAACGAATTTGACACAGATGTTATAAATCAGTTGTTTAGTTGAAAGAGAAAATCGCAAGCAACAGCGCTTCAACTTTAAAATGTGTGAGTTTATTAGTGAAAAATTCCGAGTTAAAAGCAACTAGTTGAAAGTGTAACCCCCGGGTAAACGGAATTTTTTTACAGAGAGTTACCACATATCTCTGATTTACCTTGCAAATAATTCATTAATAATTTATCTTTGCATTCCATTTTATGTTTAACTCATGTGGTATTACTTTTGTTTACTAAAATAATCGGAATGTCAAAATTCCCGTCCCAAACAATTATCAAACAATTGTTTTTATACGAAACAAGTTTGGCGTAACAACCCTGTACTTGAATTTACCTATGAAATTTTCGCAAAGAGATGAGTACAAAGCAAATGAAAAGTGAGCGAAAATTTCCCAAATTCTGGGTCTGATATCAGCCATTGTACTGGGCAACATAGGGTTTGCAATTTATTTGTACAATATTACAAATTAACGTTGGCAATTCCACATTGACAATCCATAGGGAAATTTATTTGCATATTTATAGATTTACCTGACGAAGAAAGGACCATTTACGTAATTTAGTGTAGGTGAACTTTTATTTAGTTAAAATGTAAATTTTTACCAAATGTTTAACCCATCTTCTCCAAATTAACAGAAACAAATTTTGATGTATTTACTTGAGTACTCAGATTTGTGCCCACAATAACATTTAAACAATCGATAATATTACAATAATTGAGTCCCATGCTCTTGGAATATAGATGCGTCCTTGGTTTTTTTCTGTCTTGGACTCCAATCACGTTTCCTCAGTTTTCCTGTGAAGAAAGGAATTAAAGACAAAATAAAACTATCAAACATTCTTCTATCGAATTTAGACACATATTTCTATTTTCCAATTGGCTAAGAAATACTTATTTTTCTGTCGCTTATTAAAAACTTTCTGCTGGCTAAGTGCCTGTGACGACAGTATGCCATTGATCGAGTGTTTAAGAAGCCACAACCAAAACAAAAGACAATTTTCTTATAACACGAATTTTACAGTAGAATCTTGGCCACTGCAAATGTGTTCGCTGTTAAGAACACTTGGAAATGAATTTTTACTTACAATTCTTTATGAAATTGAAAATTTGCCCAATTTTTTTAAGAAATGTAATAAAAAAGATGCTTAAAACCTTTGGAAAAATACCGTTTTTGTTTCTTTTCACATATTAATGATGTACTTACACAGCGACCCTGTAGTAATATAAATTCTTGTGGTTTTATATTCGCCTCGCTTTAACGCACTGTGTCAAGATGGAATGCTGCTGCCTCAGTTCTTGATATTCAAATATCACATTTTTTAGGTTAGATTAGGTTTAGGACACGTGACAATAAGAGACAGTATACAACTTATTGTGACTACACTCGGAGGACGGTTGACCCATTGTGATTGTCCATATATATGAGGAGAAAAAAGAGATGGGAGGGAAGAGAGGGGGGTCCACTGATAGTGAAAATTTTTGAAAGATAGATAGACGTAGGACAGACAGAAGAACCACTCAATTATTTTCCCAGTGTACACATAAATACATCACCTGATAAATACATACAATACCATCCAAGATTAGGATCCATGTGTGCAAGTCAAGGTTTACCATTCCAGATTCCCAGTGGGGTAGAAAGAGCCAATATACAAATCATCAGATGCCTGGATCCATGGCATCGCGCAAAGAGGTCAGACCCTCTGCCTGAAACCAACCAAAGCAACGGCGACGCCTACACTGCAGGGCTGGCACTAACATAGAATGTGCTCAATGGTTTCCAACTCGTCTTCATCGCCACAAGCACGGCAGTAATCAACCCCGTTCACAATCCAGTTGCGAGTGAAGCCTCCAGCATCCCAGTGAGGAGTCGCAAGTCAGCCTTGTTCAGTCGAAGAAGGGAATTAATTCTCTGAGTCCACTGCCGGCCATATGCCCCTCGAAATTCTGTAATCCACTCTGGCGTGCCAGGCAACGTTGATCTCGTCTAGCGACCGACCAAGCCGTATAAGTAACAGATCGGTGGATTTGCAGAGGAAATCAATCTCAAATCAGCAGAAGTGCATCCTGCTCTAGCAAGACAGTCTGCTTCAACATTGCCGGGCACTACACTGTTCAAGATCCGCTTGCAATCCCTAACCAATTTGGATTTACACAGGTGTGACATGATGGCAGAGGGCTGGCTTACTATCAACGCAGATGATGAATTCACCCGCTGGATACAAGCATGAGTCATTATCTCAATTGCAGCTCTCATACTCCCCACGAGTTCCACTTGGAAAATGGAGTTGAAGGTCCTCACTGAAGATCCCCGACCCTGTGCGCGATTTCATTTTGGAGCCATATATAAATATCAGATGACCAGAGAGTGAGGAAGGTATACGTCGCACTCAATGACTCCTATCTGGCATCATCATCTCTGGGCATTGCCAAAGGTCTACAGTCAGCAGCATGTAGTCAGTGGCCTGACTCAAACACTCGTCCGGGTGATTCTCAATCAACTCCTGGAGACATGCCTCCAGATGCCCAATTCTCTCATGCGAAGGGCGCTTCTGACAGTACAACGTCTCGCATAGACATCAATAGTCAAATTCTGGATTACATCCAGCGCCGCCTGCGGATTGCTTCTCCTCGCCCCACTAATACACATCGGCCCAGTGCGCTGAACCTTACTGAGCATTTTCAACTGGTAGCTGTTCCCCAATGCTTTTCACCAGACTACGCAGCCATAGGCGATAATTGGTCTGACGATGGCGAAAAAAACCAATGCACGATTTTCGAACAAAGACCCCAACTTTTCCCAATCGAATTACCTTATTTTTTTTGATCAAAATAATCTAAGTTTTTTACACACTTTATGTGAATTTCCTTGAATATTGTTGTTATTTGCAGCATTATAAACAATAGAATTCTTAAAATCTGTAGACCCATTAAAATGGAGCTATCTTTTATAATCTTTGTTATTGTGTGAATCTAACTCAAAATAACTTTTTCTAATCTATTAATTTTTATTTTAGTTAGGCAACTCTATAAACCACAAATGTCAGTGACAGTTTTCGTAAGCGAACGCAAGCGGGAAGCGATGTATAAACTACAATTTTTTGACTTTGGCGTTCGCGTTGACTTTTGCGTTTACGTTCACTTTTTGGACTTTTTGAATACTATCCTTATGTCTTGTTCACGCTGCCGCGAAATTGAAGTCTTTCGCAATTTAGGCCGAAATTGAGTTGAAATTGCTCAATTTCGCATATATTTTGGCAACTACGAAATTGAGATATTTACGACAATTTCGTTGAAATTGACTTGAAATTGTCGTATACAACGCTGTTTTTACTCAGCAAAATAAACTTAGTACTCTTTTTGCACATATGCAAGAGAACGAAGCCGGCAGAAAATTTTCTGGTGTGCCTCCGTCGTAGATATTTTTTTGAAGTTCACGCCGCCGTCTTTAAAGAATGCTTCGACTTTAGGCTGCATTTAAAGGCCAGAATTACTAAAAAATATCTAAATTTTTTACACAACCAACGAGATGAACCTAAAAGTAATGTCTGCCGTAAAATTACATTTAATAAAAACTCAGTTTCCGTCGTCGATTAATGTTTTTGTTGCTCCAACGCAGTCGATAATTATGGGTCGGCTTCGTTCACCGAACACGTGGTTACTAAGATTACAACAAAAAACAAAACATTTGTATGCCGCCTATTCATAAGATTGAAATTTTATGTTCACATCGAAATAGGCTAGTGAAAATAAACTATAAACCATGGTGAATCAGTGATTCATGTTAAAGTTAACGTACCATTCATTTATTTTATTGTTTTTATTCATTTCCTAACAGAATTTTGCTTATTGTGCCCAGGCACTAAAATTTTACTAATGGCAATATTTGTAAACAAACAGTTGTCATTTTTCAACGAAATTGCTCAATACCAGTGTGAACTATTTCAATTTCGTTCGACAATTTCAATCCGAAATTGTCAATTTCGTGGCAGCGTGAACGAGGCATTAACCCTTCTGCACAAATTGGGTCAAAATGACCCAATTTTGAAGAACAACCGTCGAAAATCATGTCTTAGGATGGCTGCAAGTTTATACAACTTTTTCATATCCTCATTTTAAATACTTTACCTACGCGTATACAATTTGTGGGTCATTTTGACCACCAATGCTCGCGAATGCCCTATGGGCCTTCTGGGAAAAATTTTTTGGCAAAGATCCAGGAAGCTGTAGTAGCCGACACTCCCAGTTCATCGAATATCATTCAATTTCAAGATTCTACCTCCTGCTTTTTGGGTAATTGGGAAAAAGACAAAGACGCTTTTGTTTGTCCACATACCAAAAACTCAAACAACCACTCAATCCGTCGCAATACATGCAAAAACAATTTATGCAAACAACATGTTGTGTATAAGTATAAACACCCAGAATTAAACTTCTTGTCTTAAAATAAATATTGAATTTGTATATTTTATGTTCAAATAATAAAAAAAAAAATTAATTAACCGTTATACGGATGTGTTTTTCATATTGGGTCAAATTGACCCTCAAATTGTTTATGAGGGGTATAATCTGAATTTGTGCAGAAGGGTTAATATATATTCACTTCATACAAGTGGTTACGTTCATGTGTGGCTGCAGTGTAATTATGAATTTACTCGGGGATTACACACGGCAATTTTAGTTGCGCAAGTCTAGAGCTTAAGGGTGAGAGAGGAGCAGAGCTGCCGTTCCGTAACATCAAGTATTTTCTGTGTACGGTCGATTAAACACCGTGTTACCATGACTCCATTAATATGGCAATGCCATGCAATACGAAGCCCATATACTGAACATACCACATGAAAGCGCCAAATTGCAAAATATCCGAAACAGCTGACGACACACATTGATAGTTTTGTTTACGTTTTTGTAATTTTTGTTTATTCATTATTTAATTTTTCTTTACTAATTAATTAGTTTGCGAACTCAAAATGGATTTTGATTTATTTGAACCGGATGAAGAGGACGATATATTGTCTGTTATGACTATCGAACTCACGCAAATGCCAAATGAGACAGTGGTTCATGAAATATTACCAGAATTTCAATGTCAGGGTGAGGATTCCATGAATTCTCAATTCTCCATTGACGGTTTTGTTAAAAACGGATTCTTACAAAACTTGTCTGCTTTTAAAAACAGTGCAATCGACGAAGTCGTCCTGTCGAAATTTGAATTTCGAAAAGATCATTTAAATGGTCCAGTATCGGCGTTTCTTTTTGGAGACGCATGGTAAGTATGAATAAACTGCAGCGATATATTTATCTTATTAATTGTATTTATTTTACATTGTATTTTTATTTATACTAGTAAAGTAATAGCTACATTTATTTAAATATATTAAATTTATATTTTTATTGTAGTATGAACATCCAGTATTTGATGGCTAGTACATGTGGTTCAACAGCAAATTTAGAAGAAATGTCTTACTATCTCCGAAGACGACAAATAACATTGCTTTTACATGTAATCTTACAAACTACACACATCGAGCAGTACCCTTACTTAAAACCCCATCTGATACGGTTAAGAGCATTGCTTAACAATTGCATTCAAACTGATACCTTAAAGCGTATCTACTTTGCTAACAGTAACAAAGGAAATGATTGTAACATTCCAGCTTATCACCTGTTGCACGGCAATTTGGAATGGAAATTTTTAGATCTTTGTATTCTACATAAATACGAATCGTGTGCCTCACAAGATACTACATATTCTGGAAATACAAGCAAATCAGAAGGAGGTGCACTAGTTATAAGCCAGTTGGAACGAATTTTTGATGATTTACTGCCCTGTTCCGTATTCTTGTTTGCAAAAAAACGCACGACCGAATTATTATTTATTTCACCTTTTCCCTGTACATGCGTTAAAGAGATGTGGTTACTTTTACAATTTGCATTGGAAAATTGGTCGCTGAAGTCAACAGAAGGCGAATTGTTGACATTTTGGTTCATGTTTAATAGCTCAATGGGAAAAATTAAAAATAATTTGGGTAGGTTGATTCCAAACATTTACTTTCCAAAATATTATCTCCTTAAAACCCATCGTAAACGCACGCGAGCGCACATAAAATTTCCGCACACAATATATATTTCGAGTGTTTTTCTGCTCCTTGTTTTACGGTTCGTGGCGAGTCAGCTGCGAGCGTGCGTTTATGATGCCTGCTTAACACAATTGCACATTTTATACCTCCTTTTTTACTAAGCAATAATTACCAGTTCTAGTCGATAGAAAACTGACCGGAGTTCCACTATTCTATAAATTTTGAGTTGAACGAAAACGTCAAGATCATTTATAGTCTTTCAGTCCAATTTTGTCTTTTTCGATCTCGAAAGCTATGCCATATGCAAACCAAACAAAGCATTCGGCTTAGAGGAAAACTATCTGAGCACAATTCAATTGGCGGGCTTTCGCCCCCTAAGATATATGTTCCAGATCGAGGAACAAATCAATTGTCTTTTGTCTGGATTGAATCCTTTAAATACATCTACCACCCATAGTAACTTTGAAGTGTCTAATATTATTAGTCAAAATCAGTTAAAAATTGTCATCCTTTTATAAAAGGAAACAGTTTTTAATACATCTTTTTTCAAGAGAATGAGAATATCCAAATGTTCTTGTACTAGCGACCTACTTCTGTGAGAAATAAGCATTAAAGACAGTCTGTGTTTGAGTTAAGAAAAGTAGTATTAATATTATACACCTGGGAAGATCTTTTAAAATGTTTCCTTTTCGAAAAACTTTTCTACACTATTTTTCACAATACAATTTTGTTAACAAAATAAAAACTCCCAACACAATTTTCTCTAAAAACAAAGTCTGAATCTGAGGATTTTTTTTATTTTTGTTGAAAAAAGGGAAAAAATCTTTCTGAGATATATTTAATGTTATCTTCTCTATGTGTCTTACAATTTACACATACCCTATCCATTTCTCTCTCCATAGATACATTTGCCTTTACACCTTTAACATATTGCGAATTCTCAAATTGGATGCAAAATGCCTTAGTACGCTTGCATGGTTACCGTTCAAACGGTCAATATGTAGGACACAACTACGCCCGAGTATCTAAGGATAATGTGGAAAATTACGAATTCTGCGAACGTATAACACAACAATTCATTAACGCCAACCCGAATGAGGAACAATTACGTATATTCATTGGTTTATTGACACCAATTCTTCTGGAATGGTGGCAGCCTAAGGTTAATGTGGCCATGATACTATGGGAATATTTTCACAAGAAATTAAATACGTCTTTTTACATCGCCGGTGCAGCTCCCAGTAACTTGGCGGTAGTGAGTGCCAGTGGTCGAGCATATGTCGATAAATATAGAAATCTGTTACACAAACCTCCAGATGCCAACCTAAGCAGTTATACGCTTTTTGTAGTGTTAATGGGGAAATGTTTACAAAGATTGCTTGTCAGCCACGATAACCATCAGGCACAAAAGTTATTGGGACGAATTTACACAAAATTTAGTGCTCAAAAGTTTCTTTCTCTCAGTGAAATGGGCATACATCATTTAATAGAACTATTTCTGGTACTGGCATTGTGCGGTGACTTTAATGATCTGTCGGGAAAACTAAAGGATAAATTAATCTCGATTGCTTTGGACAAAATAACAGCACCCAAGCAAGTAGCTGTGACAAAGGGGCACATGGCCTTATGGATATTATTTGCAGAACATCAATATGATTTGACAGATTACATTACTAAGTTACTGCAGCAATTGGCTGTTATACACAACGATTTATCGGTATCAAAAGTTATGGCTGATACTTTATTGGATATCTTTGAGCATGCTGATACATTCCAGAGGGGAGAACACTTGTTGGTAGGTTCATGGATACCAAATTTCCTAAATAATTGCACACCTGTTGAACAAGAACGTTCGTTGGAGGCTCTTCACTTGATATTTATGAAAATACAAAATTCTGAGCAATTTATGGATGCGAACAACGAATTACGCAAATCCCTTAACTCTTCCATATTACCCTTTGTGAAACAACAGTATTTAACTAACTTCAGCCATTGGATACTTACTTTGGCTGCCGATTTTTGCACGCATACTTTCACTGTCACGGACACTCACAACTTTCAGAAATTATTTTCCTATTTTATCGAACAGCAGCCATCTAATCGTCATGCTGTGCCCCAATTCTTACTGAAGGTTCTCGAAACGGAACGTAAGGTGTTAGTGGATCACACAACCATTATGCAAATCTGGCTTAGAAGTTTAGTTGTCTTGACAGCCGCCAACGAAGATGTCGCAAAATTAACGAAAATAGTAGTAAAATTAAAGGACTTTCACCTTATGACCAACACAGAGGCTGAAGATCTTTTGAATGCTAAAGAGCCTTTGTGTGTTTTCATAGCTTCTGTCGGAAAAACTTATGATTCCACTACCGACCCCTCTAAACGCAATACCATCTCGAATAACTTCAACGCTTACATAAGAAATTTTGAGAAGTGGCTTAATGCAGACTTGAAATTAGAAAAATCGGAGTTAACATTTCGTTTTTACAGCTTTTTGGCAATTGCTATATTCAATTGTCCCCATATTGTTTATGCCATGTCCACGATAACTTGTTTCTTCCATATAGCCATTACGCGTTACATTTTACCTACAAGCATACAAATGGGTAAAGCTCCAGAAGGAAAATTAGCCCAACTTATTCATAAAATTTGGCCGGTCTTGGTGCAGGGCATAGGACGTTTGAATTTTAAATCGGATGCGTATATCAACAAAACTCTAACGGATCTTATACAAAAATGGACACCCCATTTCAAAATTTCCGCGAATGCAAAACAAGTAGCTCGCCCATTTATTACCTGTCTGCAGGGAGATAATCAGCAACTATCGTTGTTCATTTTTGAAAAGCTTACCGCTCTATTCTTATCTACACAACGGCGACAAGCTGATCCTAATGCCTGTTTAATAATAACTATATATCAAGAGATAGTAGAAGCCATATCATTGAATACCAATGATGAAAAAGCCACATCTCGATTACAAACATTTCTGAAAGGCTGCTGTTTTGCCACCTTAGAGCATATAATGATGGTGGATGAAATTGTACCCAGTCGACCGCTGTTATTAGATTTATTTAGACGCATATTTAACTCTCCGGTTTATCAACAATCTGCCGTTTTAAAAGATTTAATAACTGAACATTTGCGAATACTAACGAAAAAGCATTTATCATATTATACGTTTTTCTATTTTGATCTGTTGCTGAAACTTTGCACACTATCCTGTGAGGCAGTTGAGGAAATTATGCCGTTTCTAATGGATGAAATACGTGTTGTGGAACAGAAACGGGGTGCTGGAGAAGATAAACGTATACGATGTTGTTTGCAAAAACTACAGCAGTCTATTGTAGCAGCAAAACGAAAATTATTGTAAATAACATATACATATACTTATATATAAATACTTTTAAATTATGCCTATTTTTTCTTTCTTGTGTGTTTATGTAATAGGAAAATATTTTTTTTTCTATTTGTGTTTAATTAAATGGTTGTTTTTGGCCGAAATGCTTCCGTTAATTGCATAAAGAAGTTTTAAGGTGGCTATGCAGGTTCTATACTTTTGCTACAAATTGATTTCAAATGAAAATCTCAATTATGTATAAACGCTCACTTAAGCAAGAAAATTCTGGTTAAATCATACCTGCCAATATCTCATTTATTAAACAAAATTGTAACTTAAAGCCTATTGGCAAATTAAACAAGTACAATATGCCACTTAAGCAAAATACCACTCAACAAAATGTGAAGAAATTTAATATATGTATATTAGAGTGGGTAAAAAAAATTGCTGCTGTCACCACCTAAAAATAAAGTTCAGAGTGTTTAATGACTATTTGCAAAATATTGCGATTCTAGGTTCAGCAAATTGTGAGCTATTTTGCTTTAAAAACACCTAATTATCAGGTTTTTTGGGTGTAACTTTTAAGATGTTGCAGATATTTGGAAAATTTATTATGGGTACGTAGACCTTTAGGAGCTCTTGCATTGAACCACAGATGTTAAATAATGATTAGATAATGCTAATGATTTCTAATTAACCTTCTTTTGTGAAATTCTCTAATTCATTAAACAATTACAATTAATTCAACTAATTCCCATTAGATAATTTAAATTTTTATTCCAATGGTAAAACTAATTGCAATTAGGTGCCATTAGCAAAAAAAAATTGGTTTACCTTTACAATTAGAAATCTAATTGACTTCTGCTAATGCAATTAGATATTCAATTAGCTCGAATTAAAGAAAGAATTATTAAAGTGAACGAATAATGATGTAAGTCACTGTATGTGCAAACATGTGGTTATTCGATTACCGTAATTAGGTCTGTCTGCGTACTTTTCCAGTAGCAAATACTCAGCAACTTTTTCTGGGAGAGTAAGAACAATTTTACTCTCTCGGTTGAAAATATATCAAAAAGTACGCAGACAGCATCCAGTGAAATTTTGCAAGAAAACAGCTGATCGGTGTGTAAACAATTGAAATAGCAAAGCAAAAGGATTTTAGCATATGTGTCGCACGGTCGCACTGTATATTTGCACGTTTCTAGCATGAAGTAAATTGTTTTGTTTATTATAATTTATTATAAACGTTAAAAATCAACACAATTCTAACTACTTACCTCTGCCATTGTTAAATTTAAATTTTTATTTTCATTTCACAAAAATTATTTCAAACAGTAAACAAAAACAGCTGTTCAAACTAGTTGCAAAATCTTGCAAGAAGAAATTTCTCCAGCAACATTTTGCAAGTTCTCTAACTTCCAACTGTCAAAAAATTCTCTTTTTCGCTCTCTCGCTGCAAGAGATTTGGAGTACGCAGACAACATTTTGCAAGATTTTGTAACATTTTGCACAAAATGATGCAAAATATGTGTACGCAGACAGACCTATTGTTATCAACTGGTAATTCTTTGAAATGTAAATAAATAAACGTGCTTTGCAATTTGTTTCAACTTCAAACTTTCAAGTGCTTGCATTGTTTAATATTCCAAATGAAAGAGGTATTTTTGTTAACTTAAAAACATATTTATTTGTCGCAATGTCGGAAGAAATATCATTTGCAAGTGAATTTTCTGGTGATGATGAGGATTTTGATGTTACATATGGAGATGGTGAACAATTTGTGAAGAGGCGTATGGAAAGCACTTTTGGCAATATAATTTTCACATCGAATTTTTGTATTGAAGTTAAGAAGGTATGAAAGTTTCATTACAAAACTATACATCGAAACTCGTTGTGTTGTTAAATTACTTGTGTAGTGTGCCGTAGTAAGTTGACTTATGGGTGTAGGTTAACATGAATTTTTAGACGAAGTAAGGTATCAATCAATTTTATATAAAAACCTTGTATCAGATTTCAGAAAATCAAAAAGATAAAATAGTCGGAAAGTGCGTTGCTTGCAATAAGGAGATTTGCGGTTTTACGGGAGTCTCTTCAAATTTTATCAGCCATGTCAGAGTGCGGCATCCTGAAATTCATAAGGAATATCTTACGAAGAAATCTAACAACCAAAACTTGAGTATTCAATCAAATTTCGATAAGAAACTTATTGAATTTCTAGTGGATTCAGGCTTGCCGCTAATGAAAAAATTAGAAGAGCATCACAAACGCATGGAAGAAAGTGTGAAAGCCGAACTAGCCACAGCGAAACATGTCTGCACAACGGCGGATATTTGGTCAGGAAATCACAGAAGCTTTTTCGGATACACCTGTCATTGGCTTGATAAAGATTTTAAGAGGAAATCAGCTGCTTTGGCGTGCAAAAGGATGTTTGGAGTTCACTCTGCGGAAGCAGTTGGGCATATCATGACCGACAGAAATACTTATTATGGTTTAAATACAAAAACCATTGTTCTATCCGTAACTGAAAGCCGGTCAAACTTTGTCAAAGCTTTTAAGGAGTATGGAGTTGATAATGCCTCTGAGATGGAAGACGACAACGGCCATGATATATCAGAATTCCAAAACAAGATTTTCCTCCCGAAACACCACAGGTGCTCTAGCCACACATTACGTCTTCTGGCTACGTCTGATTTAATAAAGATTTTGAAAGCCGATGAATCCCTATTCCAGCGGAACAATATGGTAAGAAATGTTTTAGTTAATATATTTTATACTAGAATATAATTTATTTAGGTGTTCAAAAAATGCGATAATTTGTGGAAAAAATGGAAATGGCCAAAACGTTCAGAAGTGATACAGGAAACTTTAGGTGGATGCCTCATTGTGCCGGTTGTGACGAGGTGGAACTCGCTATACGACGCCGTTGTTCGACTTCTCCAGCACAAGGCGAAACTGGATGAGTTGTGCGATAAATTGAGCCTGCCGCGTTTTACATCCTGTGAACTATCATATTTGGATACATACAAGCTGATTGTGGCGCTTATTGCAAGGCGAACAGAGTGTTGGATATGGTTGCCTTTTGCCTACAATTATCACTCTGAGCAATAAATTGATAAAAATCCAGCAGAAAATCGAGCATCCATTCTCTACAATTGCATTAGAGCTGGAAAAGCAATTAAGAAAACGATTCTGAGCTTTTTTTGAATTAAATGAGGAGGCAGATTTGGCGCTAGCTGCAGCTCCACTGATTCCAAACGTAAAGTTGAGCTGGCTGAAAATGTTACAGAAAACATCACCGCAATTTACATATACGCGAATAACGGAAAGAGTTATTCGTATCATCACTGATTACGCAATCAAGCAGAACCTTCCTGCAACAAACGAAAATCATAAATGTGAGGGTTCGTATACTGAATCGACCTTTTATGATTTCAGTGATGGTGGTAAGTTCTGCATAAGTGACACATATACATATATGGTATTTCTAGTAAATCAGATTACATTTTTGCAGAAGAAAGTACTGCTTCATTGCCAAAATTGACAGAGGAGGCTGAAACCCTGCATTTTATTTCGAATATGATGCATCAATATTTGAATGATGATGATAAAACTTCCAATATATGGTCCAAATATCCTACATTAAAGGAAATATCACTGTTTTGCAACACACCGCTTACGTCTTCAGGCCCTGTGGAGCGACAATTTTCCTTTGCGGGCATTATTAATAGTCCAAGGCGGGATCGCTTGACGGACTTTTCTTTTGAAAAGCTCGTATTGCTGAAAGCGAATATACCCGGTCATTCTAGTTATTAAACAGTTAGTACGTACGTTAAATAGGTGTGCATGTATGTAATATATGTAGTACATATTATGTACATAAGTAATACATATATATATGTGTGAAATTCATATTATGAATATTTTAGATTTTTTTTGTTTTTGAAAATATCAAAATAATTGATTCTAATTCGAGCTAATTGAATATCTAATTGCATTAGCAGAATTCAATTAGATTCCTAATTGTAAAGGTAAACCAATTTTTTTTGCTAATGGCAACTAATTGCAATTAGTTTTACCATTGGAATAAAAATTTCAATTATATAATGGGAATTAGTTGAACTAATTCTAATTGTTTGATGAATTAGAGAATATAAACAAATTGCATCAATTGCTAATTCTAATTGGAATTTAACATGTTTGCATTGAACATATTGTTTTTATTTGTATTTTTGAAGTTGATTGAGTTGTAGAAGTTTAAATGCCGTGTTTTAGTGGATTTTCGTGGAGTCCTAAGAAAAAATCAAAATAACTCCGCCATTTTTACTCGTATATTAATACTAAAGATGTCATTGTGAAGGTTATAAGCTCAGCTTCATAGTTCGGTATGATTCTTTGGAACATAACGTTAAATTATACAGCTTATTTTTATTTTTGTCGGTAGTATTTCAAAATTTTTCGAAAGTTATCATTTAAAACTACATTGATCACAAAAAATTTTGTCAATTTTTACCTGCAGTAACCTTTGAAATGATATGTAAATTATGTATATCCGAAAAGAAATGGTCGTAATATTTGCATCTTTGTAAAACAACTTTGAAGCTTTCAGGTCTATAAAACAGATTAGTATTGAATGTGAATGCATTAAATGCATGTGAATGCAAATAAGGCAGCTTAACTCCCTAAACTAACTGAAAGTTTTCTACTATAGAGACAAAATATTCGACCAGGCCGTCAGTAGTGTATACATATGTACGAATTTTTAGCCTTCTACCGGTAAAAACACATTTGCCACGCCCATACGCCCACGAACAAAAACTAAAATCCGGCACCAAATTGATGTTCCCCGTCGTCAGTAGTATACATGTAACAATTTTCAGCCTGCTAGCTCTAAAATCCACGTTTGCCACGCCCACCCGCCCACAAGCCGATTTTGCTCTAACTGGCATAAGTAACGCATTTGTTACATACATACATATGTATTTATTTTTTTATCATTCTTTGGTGTCATTTGAAAATTTAAATATGTACTTAAAAATTGCACAAAAAAAAAAAACTTTTGTATGGGAAAAAGTCGAAAATCATGAATGAACCGAATGTGTTTAAAGCATTGTTTTAATCGTCTTCGCATTATTGCCTTCCCAATGAAACCGGTTTAGAGCCATTGGATGGTTTCAAAGTCTATAACGGCCCGAGGTCAGTTTTATAATCAATTTATTTATTCAATATTTCGATCCCCATCGAGGATCATCTTCGGGAATGGGCAATCATAAGGCGACCTGGATATCGTCAGAGGACGCGGAAGAACCAGATTGATCACTTGGCAATAGATGGCATGCACTCTTCTAGTGTAATGATGTACGTGTGATTCGAGGTGCCAATATCGACTCAGATCATTACCTGTTGGCTGCGAAAGTTCGCACAAGACTGAGCAGGGCGAAAAACGTACGAAGCCGAACACAGGAAAAGCTAGATATTGACAAGCTACAAATACCGGAGATATCAATTTCCTATCAACAGAAGCTCTTTCTCCTGCTAGGGGAAAATACCCCCCCCCCCCCCCCCCTCCCGAGGACCCAGATACGCAGTGGAAGCACATCTCCCATTCTTTGGAAACCGCTGCAAGGACTGAACTTGGTTATCAAAAACCGCAGAAGGATAAACCATAGTAAGAAGAATGTCGCATTGAAAATGATGAAAAATACGCTGCACGTATAGCAACGAAACAGTCAGTTACAACGCGTGCTGCGAGTGAGCGGTACAAGAGGCTGAGAAGGGAGAAACCCTACTATTTAGGCGGAAAAAATTACAGTGGGAGCAGAGGGAGAGTGAAAAAACCTAATTATGGAGGATGAATGGTGAATCCCGAACATTTTTCCAGAGGGTAAGAAGATCTAATAATGGGCTGCCCTCCTGCAAGGACGAGAATGGGAATCTGGTGAGTAATAGGCAATGTGTGCTCAAAATTTGGAGAGACAACTTTTCAGCACTACCCCACTCAGATTTTTTCACTGAAGATCAGGAGGTAATGACCAACCAAGGTGAGATTAGAACGGCGATCTCCCCGCTTAAGAATAATAAAGCCGCTGGTGCGGATGGGGTACCCGCTGAACTTATTAAGGCAGGTGGCGAAGAACTGCTAGCCCACATGCATCGACTTATATGCGGTATATGGCTGGGGGAATCCATGCCTGACGATTGGAGTCTCAGTGTATAATGTTCTGTATTCAAAAAGGGTGATCCGTGTGTCTGTTCCAACTATCGCGGTATCAGTCGCATATAAGATCTTGTCGAGTGTATTATGTGAAAGACTAAAGCCAATTATTGAAAACCTGATTGGACCTTATCAGTGTGATTTTAGACCAGGCAAGTCCACGACTGACCAAATATTCACGCTACGCCAAATCCTGCAAAAGACCCACGAAAAGGAAATCGATACATACCACCTTTTTGTCGATTACAAAGCTGCTTTCGATAGCCCCATACGAGGAAAACTGTACGAAGCTATGTCTGAACTTGTTATTCCGGCAAAACTGATCCGCCCCTGTAAAATGACGCTGACCAACACCAAATCAGCAGTGAAAGTGGGGAAAGACATCACTGAACCATTCTGTACCAAGCGAGGACTGAGACAAGGCGACACATTTTCGTGCAATCTCTTCAACATCTTAATGGAGATAATAATGAGAAAAGCTGCAGTAAATACGAAAAATACCATTAACACGAAAAGCCATTTGTTGCTGGCGTATGCTGACGTCATAGACATAATTGGGCGAAATTTGCGAGGTTACTGGAGTATTTTCAAGAATCGAAAAAGAATCAGCGAAGGTGGGTCTTGCTAATAATGAGGTCAAGGCAAAATTGATGGTGTCAACGCCTAGAGAAACCTCTCGACCTGGTCCGCACTTGAACGTTGACAACCGATTTAATTTTGAAGTGGTAGATGAATTTGTCTACCTTGGATCCGCCGTGAACAAGGACAACAACGTCAGCCTGGAAATAAATAGGAGAATTGTGCTTACAAATAGATGCTATTTTGGGCTCAGCAAGCAGTTTAGGAACAAAACCCTCTCTCGACGGACAAAAGTCCAGCTATATCAGACTCATTTTACCTGTCTTGACATATGGCTCCGAAACTTGGGTCATATCGCAAGCGGGTGAAAACCCCCTGGGAGTATTCGAGATAAAAATTCACCGTAAAATATATGGTCCTGTTAGGGAAAAAGGGGAGTACCGACATCGCTGGAACCAAGAGCTATATAATTTATATTCTGACGTGGACATAGCTATGAGGATCAAATTAGGCCAATTGGTTGTTGTCAGAAAGGATGAAGATGAACCAAATTGTTTCCAATTTACTTCCATTGAGTCATAGGAAAGTGAAACCCGTTGGAAAGATTTTGCGTGAAAGGGAAGATAGAACATGGGTGATAGTTATGTTCTACAGATTACTTTCAAGAACTCCAGTTCAAGTGCGTGTAATCCACAAATCCACACCCATCTGTCAATCTCGTTGGTTCGAACTACACTACGACGGCGACCGTGAGTGTTGACCACTAGCAAGCCTGTCTCACGAACTGTTTGCACAAACTTGTGTGTAGCACGCGCGATAGGCGTCAATGATTATTTTCAACAAACGCACAGTTTGGGCTACACAGCACTCACTTTGGTAATAAGGTTGCAACGTTGTCCAAGCGTAAAGCGGCTCATTCCCCGGAGGAATGATACTGACCGATAGTCGATATTTCGAAAAGAAAAAATCTATCAGTGAAAAAATACCAACATTTAAAAAGATACCTGTATTTGGAGTACCCTTTACAAAACAAGTATTCGACGTAATACGGCATTTCGCATGACATTTGCGATTATGATTTCAAATTGCATAATATGTGTGGTCTTTTGGGATCGCCAAAAATCTAGCGACTTCAAATCTTAAGCGGAGCATCAAAGAGGCAACACAATAATGGACAAATAAAATTTAACATGTATGTTTTCATTTTTGATAAATACTCAAATGTTTTGTGAACAATTTATATACAATATATTATTATATTAGCAATTTTCCTTATTTGATTTCTCATACACAGGCGATTTAATACAACACAGCCCATTTAATTGATTTTCAAAAATTATACGCTGCTAGTCGTTTGGATTTGTCTATATAACAGATATGCCCTAATTTATTTTGTTTTCTTTCCGCATATAGCCCCGTATTCAGTTCTTGCGAAATTTTCGTAAGAAATTTTGTCATTTAACTCTAAATGGAAAATTACCACATATATCTGATTTACCTTGCAAATATTTCATTAATAATTCATCTTTCACTCCATTCTATTAATAATGCATGTGGTATTAGTTTTGTTTACTAAAATAATCGAAATGTCAAAATTCCGGTCCCAAACAACTATCAGACAATTATTTTTGTACGAAATAACTTTGCGTAACAACCCTGTACTTGACCAAGCAAATGAAAAGTGACCGAAATTTTCGGACTAATGAAATTTTCGTTATTTTTTATACACGTACTTCTAATGGCAACGAAAATTTCATAAAAACTGAATATCGGGCTTATGTTGGAAAATTTCACTGAAATTGCATTTCAGCGTTACATTTTTGCCGATGCAGCTTAAAGCTCTGTCTTAGATTACGAAAAATTCTTTACTTAAGCCTGCTCTGGTATGTCCAATGTATTGGAGGAATCCCTTAGTATCCGTTTTTAATCCATTTTTTCTCTTTTTTTTGGTTGTTTGACAGTAAAAACATACGTTATCATTTTTCGAATCGAAACGCGTGAGCTCCAGCACATGGCGAAACAAATCTTGCGATTTCCGAGTCGCATTTGATTCGCAAATCGCGCGGTTCTCATCACATTCCCGATAGGGTGCACTACATCTAAAGCGGCAAATAGACCACACAAATCTTTGCGCAAATCGCTTATATGTGTGAGTGAAATAAGGTATGTGTCACACGTACGAATTTGCGCAAATCGAGCTGAAAAATCAAAACCATTTGGATTTTTCGGCATATTTGTGTGGTGTGTGGGCATTTGCATCAAATCTGCTCAGTGCGTGAGAAATAGTAAATTGCAGCAGTGCAGTGCGTTGTGACGGATTGTTGTAAAAAATGGAAAAAGAAGAAGAGCAGATTTTCATTTTAGATTTTATTGAAGTGTATCGCTCCTTGCCTGCTCTGTGGGACATAAAGCCGAAGGACTATGCGAACAGAGACGCAAAGAACGCCCAATATATAATTTTAGTGACAAAATATAAGGAACGCTACCCAGATGCTGATAAAACAGCCTTTGCCCACAAGCGTTTACATTTTATTTTTTAATTTTCGCGCTTCTTTTTTACTGCCACTGTCAAAACGACGGCAATAGATGCGTTTTCATCCATTACTTCACTCGCCGAGCACTTGCTTCGAATGAAGTTTGCACAAATATTTGCGCGGTGTGTGTGCTAAATGCGTGAGTTTGCGCAAATAATTTGTGGGGTCTATTTGCCGCTTAAGTGAGTCGTTCACCGACTGCAACCGAAATCTAACCAAACAAAATGAATGCACATCCACAACTTTTGGTTGTCCATTTTTGTTAGGGTGTTATACCACTAAATAAAACAAGTTCATACCCACCTATGCAATTTTATAAGTGGCAAAAGAAAATCACTGCTTATAGGGTTATAAACTTAAAACTGTATTTGTTTATATATATATATATTATAAACTAATTAAGTTCTTAAGCCAAGCATAAACATGATGTTGTATATATATAAAATACATTAAAAACGTTTCATTGATTTTTTGAAAATTGACTTGAATTTTTATTATCAAAAAAAATATAACAAGTTTTAAAGCCAATTAGTATAAAAATATAATGTTAAGGCTCGACGACGAGAGGAATGTTGCTTAAACATTTTATCTAAATATAAAAATGTATTAAAATTATGCATGGACATATTGTTTATGTATGTATGTATGAATTTACAATATAAATTTGAATTTGTTTAAATAAAACAAATTCGTTTATTCGAGGAATGTGGAAAGGGTGTTTTAATATGTAAAGTTCTAAACATGATCTTACTTTTAGTAGATTTATGTCTTATTGATATTCGTTGTTGTTTCGATTACCTATTTTAAATTTGAATTATTTAAATGCGTCAATGGATAAAAGGCACACTATTTCAAAAGGACTGTTTGTTTCATTTCCTATTTTACTTGTTGTTTAAACGTGAATTATTACTTATATATTAGTTATTGTTTTCTTTTGCTATGGTTTATTATTGTTAACTCGTTTATATACAATTTGATTTATTTATAGAAACGAGCAGGTTTAATGGTTTGACTTTTGTTTTAGATTTTCTTTCAACGGCACTTAAAAAAGAGAAATTCATAGAAAATACATATACTTATAAACACAATTATATAATAAAAACTAAACAAATAAATGCCAATAAAATCATAAATAAAAAAGTTAAAACAAACAGATAAATGTTAAAATATAACACTGAATACAGGTATGATAATATTAATAAAGAAAATAATAGTATGTATATTAGTACTGCCAATATGAATACATTTGGGTTAAAGGAGAATACTTTTTGTAAAAGGAGGAATGCGATTTTGTTGAATTAAAGCTCTAAGCGAAACACGCATCTGTGTTTGGTGTAAAACATATAAGTATATGAGTTTCATAAAAGTTTTCTTAAACAACAAAGTTAGAAAAACGACCTATGATGAGAGAACTACCAACACAAATGCGTATTTTGCTAGAACTGTTAGGGAACAACATATTTAAGTAACAATACCTGTAAAAAAAATAATATAATTTCAAAGAATTAGAAACAAAAACTGAACCTAATGCTGCCTTGAATTACGCATAAGTGGCACCAACAGCGACGGCGGTCCCGCCTGCCTTAAGAATGGATGTGCCAACAACTCAGCTGCTGTCGCTCTTTGTGCTGGATCGCGTACTAACATTCGATCCAGGAATGACTGCAAACGTGGTGATACTTTGTGAGCATTTTTCAAATTTGGTGGTTGCATATCACGTATGCGACGCATTGCTTGCAATGGCGGCTCATTAAAAAAGGGCGGTTCACCGTCAACCATTTCTATGACCATGATACCCAATGACCAAATATCTACTTCGGGACCATAAGGTAAACGTGATATTACCTCAGGTGACATCCAATAAGGCGTACCAACCAATGATTTACGTTTCGGTAATTCTTGTGAGACTTGAGCGCAAAATCCAAAATCAGACAACTTAACACGACCATCAGCTGCCAGAAGAATGGAGTCCGACTTGATGTCACGGTGTATAACACCCTAAAATGAAACGAAAAAGAAAATTGATCGTAAAATTAAGCAATTTTAAGGAAACCTTTTCATTTCTAATTGTAAAATGGAGATTACACTCCATCTTTAGTGAATCTTTTAAGTTACGTTAAGGATAAATGTCAAAAAAAAATTATTGTATTTGGTACCACACTCGGAGGTCGGTTGAGCCATTGTGATTGTCCTGTAAGGTGGAAATAGGTAGTTGTTGGTGAATCACCTACAGCTGCTGGTTATTTTGATCTGCATATTGTTTTATTTAAATATCTACATATATATTGTGCTTTTAAGTGGCACCAACTACGACTTCCTTCTAATACAAAAAATTACAGCAGACAGTTGTCCGAGGCCTTCGGCCACGGACTGTCCCTGCAGGCTGTGTCAGAGACACGGCCATTAAGTTTAACGTAGAATACGCCATCCGATAAGACAGAAAACATATATAACAATAAATAATAAATAATATAAGCAAATGAATTTATTGTTATATATGTATGTTTTCTGTCTTATCGGATGGCGTATTCTACGTTAAACTTAATGGCCGTGTTTCTG
Organism: Phaonia tiefii; assembly: GCA_963931995.1. Lineage (NCBI taxonomy): Eukaryota > Metazoa > Arthropoda > Insecta > Diptera > Muscidae > Phaonia > Phaonia tiefii. The sequence continues at coordinate 11,605,274 of OZ008370.1, read as the reverse complement.
ACACAGCCTGCAGGGACAGTCCGTGGGCGAAGGCCTCGGACAACTGTCTGCTGTAATTTTTATATTTACCAACGGCATTTGATTCAAGTCCGTTTAAAAAAAAAATTATTGTGTTAAATTTTTTTAAACTTAATTTAATTTATGTATTTTAATTAATATTTTTATTGAAATAAGTTCTGCGAATGTTGAGAGGGCCGCCCTAATATTAAAAAAGGTTTACCTTATCGAGTCTTCGCATTAGCATTCGAGCGTTGTGTGAAAGCTTTACGCTTTACAATTCAAAATTAATGTTACAACAGCTTTATTGAAGCTTTCGCAAAAAAGCTTTATTACGTTAGCTTACTGTTTGTTTCACTTTTTACTAGATACATGTTGCCAAGCAACATTAGCTTGCTGTTCGTTTCACTTTTTACTAGATACATGTTCCTAAGCAATGTTGAGCAACCAAAAACACTCAACCAAACACCACACATATGTTTGAGTGTATGTGTTTAAACAATTTTCATTTGAGAAATTAAAATACTAGAAATATATCAACCAATATGAAATGTATATCAAACGAAAGATAACATCTTCATTTACCTACAAAAAAAATTTTAAAAAAATTCATCTAGCCGTTTCCTCAAATTCAATGAAATAAAGATTACAACAATAAAAACCTGACATGACTCCTCATACCGTAAGGTAAGACATATTCTACGTCAAAAATCTCTTACAACTGCTGTGTATTTTAGTCTGTAGATTGTTTTATATAAATAACTGGATTCTTTATGCTTAAAAGTGCCTAACTATAAAATGGAGCTAACTAAATTATGCAAATAAATTTAAGAATTGGTGCATAGAATGCAAATGGTGCTTCCAAATCATACAAAGGAAATATAATTATTCCTTACAGAAAATTTTATTGATATTCTACTTTTTTCGGAGCCACATTTTACTCAAAAAACTTATTTTTATATCAAAGGATATGACATAATATACGCCAACCATCCTGATGGTAATGCACATGCAGGATAGACCATATTAATATAATCATGCTTGAAATATGAGCCAAAAGAACCTGTTACCACACCATCAATACAAGCCAGTGGAGTAAAATTGAAGTGTGTTGATATCAATTTACATGTTTATGCAATTTATTTTCCACCAAGACATCAGTTAACATGTGACGATAATGGCTCTTTTTTCCTAATTATAGTTTCGAAATTTATTGTTAGTGGCGAAAACATCCCTGGTGGGGATCTAGAATCTCTAACCCTAAGGGGAAGGGACTTTAAAAAATGCATTATTAAAAATAATTATAAAACTGCGGTTGAAGATTGCAGGCAGATTGGTCAACTTTTATTCACGACATCCAAAAAGAAACATTTTTAATACTGCAGCGAATTTTATAAATAGAGTCATTGACGTAAGCTATCAAGATTTACATAAGGAGCACTTTAATAGAATAAGGAAAATCTTATGCCAGAATAGTTTCCCCAAAAGAACTATCGAAAAATTGATTAGAACAACAGCCGAACATTGAAAAGTGATAATAGTCCCGCCATATTTAGATCAGTAGTCTATGTTCCAGATCTGTCTGAAAGACTGGAAAGGGCAAAGTGTATGGACAACATTGAATATAAAATGGCACACAAATCCAATAATACGCTACAGGAAATGTTTACAAAATTAAAGTCCAAAGTTGACAACATGGAAAAGTCGAACCTAATATATCGAATACAATGCAATGGAAATCAAACAACACCATGTGGAAAATATTATGTAGGAACAACTAGGGGTAATTGGGAACCCGACTCGCCGGTCACAAATCTGATTTTGAGAATAGAAATAATAATTTAACGCGGGAAACTGCACTAACCTCCCACTGTGCGAGAGAACAGCACCAAGCTGATTTGGATAATGTTCATGTTTTACAGAGTGAGAACGATTACAACAAACGAATGACTTTGGAGATGCTTAATATCATGAATACACCAACAACGAAACGAATAAACTTCAAAACAGATATCGATGGTCTCTCTCAAAGCTATAGACTTCTGATTAGGAAGCAACGGTGTAAGAAGTAGGGGGATCGTTAGTGGAATGTGTGAAGAGTTAGGAGACAGAAGAAGCGGTAGAGGGCAAAAGTTGTTGTTATTTGCCAATTTGTAAGTTGTTTACATTTTCCTAGATGTGTATGTACATATATTTATACCAGATCTCGCAAAATATGCTCAACCAAATTTTTTTGGGCGGTCTGGTCCAAGGCAGCTTGAAAAGGTAGAAGCAATACTACAAAAATTACAACAAGTCAACAACAACCAGCATTCTGTTTTTGTTTGGTATGCAGTTTATGTCAATATCAACGTACTACGAACAACGGACACAAAACAAAGGTAAACAGCATTTGACAGTTTGGCATCGTGTCAGTGGACGATTAGTTATTTTCTGACAATAAGCACGAAAGAGACCAATTATTGCGAGCTCTGATTTATACACATGCATGACTGTATGTAAATTTGTTATTTGTAGATATGCCTGATGATGTATTTCGATGAAAGGCGAAATATCGAATAAAATTAAGATTGAACTTATTAATTAACTTTTTGGGGGAAACCCTTGGCCTTGAGCTTGATTTGGAAAACTTTGGGAAGATTATAAAACTATATCTATGGGGTGCCGATCTTATTGACCAAGTGACGTTAATAAAATTCCAGATTTACTGGACTTTTTTGTTTGCAATGGAATATCTGAGTTCAGATCACACACCAATAATCCTTAACTACAATACATCCCTGAAAAAATCTCCAAAAACAAAAGATGTCTGTCTATTAAAAAACTGAGTCCGAAATTGATTACGCTATGGAATTTTTTACAAATCCAATTCACGAAGCTGCTTATCTATCCACATCCCATATCACGGAAAAGAATGGTGTCATGGTAACCATTTCAACAGAAAATATGAAGCTTTGAAGGAAGAAAAGAAAACTAAGAAGAAAATTGAAGTACATATACCAGAAACTCAAGGGATAAAACAAAATTGAATGATGCGTGTGCAAACTTAAAGATGTTTTTACATGTAACCAGAAGTAATTAAGTGCGAATTTATTTGGGTATGCTAGATTCAACTAGTAATACAGTTTATGGAATGCAACAAAATATCTCAAGAGCCCAGTGAAGGGAAATGTTCCAGTGAGAGAACCTGATGGGCGATGATGTAGGTCTGATAAAAGTAAAGCCGATTTGTCAAATATATTCAAGACGGATTTGCCAGATGAAATGAAAACTTTAGATTCCTTAGAATCTCCTTTGCAAATGGACTTACCTATGCAAAAATTTTCGCCGCAGCAAGTTAAAAAGAAAGTATATAAATTAAACAATAACAAATCTGCTGGCTACGACAAAATTGAACCAATTGTAGTAAACTGTATTACCAAAAAAAGGTATTTTATTTTTGACGAACATTTATAACGCTATCCAAAGATTGCAACATTTCCCTCCCTTGTCAGTGAAAATGTGCTGAATTCATCATGGTTCATAAACCCAATAAGCCCGAACATGGTGTGTGTCATGTTACAGACCAATCAGCCTTTTATCTACATTATCAAATATATTTTAGGGAATGCTTGCCGCCCGATTAATAAAGATGTTGGGAAACGAAAATATTATACATGATCATATATTTGGTTTCCGCCCCAAGCACGGAACACCAGAGCAATGCCACCGATTCATAAATAACATGACGGATTCGCTTGCGGGGAAACTCTACTGCTCCACCGTTTTTTTGGGCGTAAAGCAGGCATTTGATCGAGTTTGGCGTCATGGGCTTTTATGCAAAATTAAACAAATTTTACCAACATAAAGAAAACAACTTGTAAGTATACATTGAGGAAGTTAAATTCTGTTAACCGGCACTTTATCGTTAAGTTAAAAGATAACCGACATTGTGAAAGTGACCCGAAGTATTTTTTGCATATTGAGTAGTTTGTTAGGTGTGTTTTACGTTTTATATCTAATACATATTGTAATTTGTTTTAATTGGCAAAAAGGCTATAAATTACAAGATGTTGAAATAAAATACAAAAAAGACTCAAGCTTAAACTGAAGGACCGTGCAAATAAAAACTGGTCTATAGTTATTGACGACTTATTTTATGGTATTGTAACTATAAATAAAGCGCTTAATAATCAATCGTACTTTTTATTGTAATATTTTTCAATTCAGTTCAATTTCAATTAATTTAATAAAGCATTCATTGTTATCAGAAATCTATCCATTCAACATATTTCCATTTCTCCCGAAATCAGCCGAATTTTACAAGAGCTGTGTCACGACTGCACCATAAAGTAAAACGTATTCACGATTTTTATCATTCCTAACCAAACCTTTATTGAGTATGTACAACAACCACACCCAACAATGACGGTCAAGATGTTAGTTAACAGAGGAAGCAAACGAAAATAAAATTAAAATTAAAGCAAATAAAATGTTAACTTATTTACTATTTTGTATGCACATTTGCAGTTTTTGCAACCATTATAAACATAAACAAGATATTTTCCTAACACAATAGTCAAAGCAACATAAACAAGACCACAAATATCAACTTTCAAATTCTTGTCACGCACCTGTGAGTGTAAATAGGCTAATGCCTTTAAGCATTGTTTGCACACTGTGGCTATTTGTTCCTCATCCATGCGGGAATGCGTGACAATATCAGTAAGAGCACCACCTTCTAAATATTCCATTACAACCCAAAGTTCATCGTTGACCAGAAAACTCGAATAGGTCTCAACAATGTTTGGATGATGATAGTCACGCATAATTACCACCTCATTAAACAGTAACTCACGACGTTGTTGTTTGCGTAAATCCATTTTCTTAACAGCAACTTGACGACCTTAAATGATATTTTAAAAGGGAAAGCAAAGAAAATTGTAACAATTAGAAGCAAAAGAGCATTATCTAATAACTTTACTTACCGGTGGATTTATCTGTGGCTATGCAAACAGTGCCAGTTGAACCTTCGCCAATTTTCATGAAATTGTCTAAGTTCTCTCGGGGATCACCGGCAGAAACAACCATTTGAAGAGCAGAGCGGAACTAAAATTGAACGAAATTAATATAATAATTATGAAGAATAGCAATTTTGTTCAGGCCGTAATTGATCCGTGTTGGCCGCGTTGATCGAAATTTAAATGCAATTACGTGGTCTTTACAATTGACCGAACTTTTGAAATGTTGTATTAGTTTAAACGATAGTCGCCAACGTTTTAGTGTAAAACAAGGCAATGATTTCATTTTTATTTCATTTATTAATTTCAATAACCAAGCCTTTAAGACCAAATACGTTTACAAACTTCTATGGTCACTAATGTTTAAAAAAAATGTAAACTGATCGCATTGCAAAAACTGTTTAAATAATAGCAAAAAATATCTTTGATAGAAACACGTTGTCAAAATGTTTTTGTAAAGAACCACTGGACCATTCTACTAATGAAGAAAGAGTTTTGGATCGACAAACTCACATCAATAACACTAAATCAACAATTATCAGTAATATTTTCAACGAATTATCTCCAATAATTAATAATCGACACACACGTTTCTCTAAAAAAAAATTAAATAATATATTTTCATGCTCATGCTACCATTTAGATGCCAACCAATTCAATTGAGATTCATTGTTTCAGGGTAGTAGTTTTGGTCATGTCATATGATTAAGAAATCAATCAATACAATGTAGTTCTGAGTTAAAACTTACTGTAATTTCCATATTTCATACTTCTCCCAGCAGTAGGGAGTTTGCACTAAAGTGCAGGAAAGGAAATATAAAGCCTGTCACTCGAATTCGACTTATATTGGCTTCCTCTAAGGCAAAAGGTTTCGTTCAACTGACTTCATCTTTGATCGCAAAATACAGTACATTCGAAATAGAGAAATAATACGTTTTCGTTCAACTTGAAATTACAAGATTGTAATCAAATTTCTTTGTACTAGAGTGCGAACAAAATCGAGGAACTGGCACAAAATATCAAAGATTTTGGTTCCTACACAGTATTCCTAATATTGTTATAATGGATACAATTGAACGGTATTGGAATTATTACTCTTCGATTATTTATTGTGATACTAATGTTGAACTGACCTTCGAAACTACACTAATCATACCTGTTCATGTGTAAGGCGTGGCTCTTGTTTGGGCGGAGGAACTGTTGCTGTACTACCACCTATCGCACTTGTGCCACCAACACCAATTGTTCCGCCACTTGAACTGGACGCCCGCGATGCAGTTTTGCCATGTAAATGATGCGTTTGATGGGGGTTTTGATTTTGATCACTGGGCATAAGACCACTACTGATTTGTTTCGCTGCTTGCGCCTGCGCCAAATTCTGCATCTGTTGCTGTTGCTGATGAATATGAGCAGCACTGTGAGGGGGCAAAGCGGGTGGAATAAGGATTTGTCCTTGGGGCGGTGGATACATTGGCAAATTATTCATAGTCGCATTGTTATTGTTCGTCATATGATGGCCATGCGAATGCGAAGACATGTGGGAATGTGTAGAACGAGTATTGCTGGCTATAGAACCGACTGGCGATGTTTGTTGAGCATGCAAGTGGGGAGGTGCGCCTGAACGATATTGCAGAGAACCACCTCCTGGCTGTGTGGAGAAGTCGGTTCGTACGGCTAGAGGACCAGTTGTAACACCATTAGGTGTCTGTTGAGCACCGTACATACTATGAGCAGCGGTCATTCCTTGGGCCATTGATGGTTGTTGTCCTTTGTACCCCACCATATTTGTAACACCTGTAGCGGTGGTACTGACGCCGCCCGGTGTTGACACACTTTCCTCCGGTACCGCTGGTGGCACATTAGCATTTCCTCTCAAATCTCGACGCACTCTTGGTGGGCTGGAGCTGCGCAGTGAATTCGATCGGGCCACATGAGACGTTTTGGGTAAGACAATTCCACCAGTGCCACCTGATCCATTGTCTGCCCCCATGGAATGTGAATGTTGTGCCATACCCCCACCACTACTAAGTACTGCTGACTGTGAAGTAGCTACGCCACTATTCAACGACGTCGTATCCGCCTTATTGTTGTTGTGATGTGGACGCACAATAGTCTTTAGGTCCAATATTTCGGTTGGTGTAATTTCCGATGGATCCACCAGCGGTAATGGACGATTTGTCGACTTTAATATCTGATTATTGCCCACAATTGATGCCCATTGTAATGGAAGCCCCACATAACGCTGTTCGTGTTTATCAAAGCCCGTGTGAACGCGATGCTCAAAATTGCTAGGCATTGAGATTAAAGGTTTCTTTTTTTTCTTTGAAAACATGTTTGTTGCACTAAAATGTCTGTGGAAAACTTAAAATAATAAAAAAAACCCAATTTTTGCACAAAAATATTCCGTTTTTCTTGTTTTGCAGTTGTTGACTTTTTCCGTAATTGGCCTTCTTATTATTAGTGATGCTAAATTAATTAGTGCATATGGTTACCGAATATTCGCAGGTAAATATTGTTGCATTTTGGAATTTCTTAGTTGAATACAGGGGTGTTTCTTGTGCCTGCTACGACTGTACATTAATTATTAGGGTCTTATCACATAAATCGTACCTTATCATCGCTGAGGTGAGCGAGCTTTGTGCGTGATGTTTAACATACATATGGGCATTCCATGTCAAATCATCGAGCTTTCGGCTTCTAAGCTGTTTTGGAGTAATCGATGTTTGTTTTTTTTTTAATGTTGGAGGAAGCAGTTTTCTATTAACGATAGAGTAGTAGGGTATCATTTTGTTCGTTTTTAAATGTAGTTTTAGAAAAATAAAAAATAAAAATTTTTGAAGGTAACGGTAACTTAGTAAAATAACGGTTAACGTTTTTTCGCGAAGAGCGACCCCTTCGATTTTTTTTAAAAAATTCTCAAAAATTCTTCCTTATATAACGCAACTTTTAACCCACAACTCGAGATGTGATCTCAATTCTTTCTATTTTTTCGAATTTTGAAAATAAAAAACTTAATTTTTTTTCATTTTTTTGTTTCCGAAAACTGTTTTTATTACACTGATTTATGTATAATTTTACTTTTTTGTAATATCATATAAAAAATGTACTAATAAGGATCTATTTTATTCAAGTTAACAGAAAATACACCCAAAAAAAAAGTTAGTAAAATTACAAAAAAAAATGTTTTTGGGTGTAGGTACTTTATTTTGGCATATTATTATTTTTCTCTGAGTGTACTATTGTACTTCATTTACATTCCCTACAAGAAATTAATGATGGAAACTAACACACACAATATTTTTGCACTGATACACTTGCAACTATTTTATACTGAGTTCCATTTGCAAGAGTGAAACAACCCTACAAGAATAGTTTCGGTCATTCGACCGTCAGTGTTGATGGAAACTTGAGTTTGTTGACGTTTAAAAAGTAAAATTTGTGAATTCTCGACAAAGTGCAACGACAAAAGTTTCGTTACAAGTTCATTATCGTTAAATATCGTGGAATAAAAATAAACAGTTGAAAATAATAAACTTATGTGATCCAAAAAACAAAGATAATGATTGTGAGAAATAAGGCATTTAAAAGCCATCAAAAGTAGTGGAAGATTCTGTCTGGCATGCCTGGACAAACTCAGGACAAAATCGTTAATTAAGTCGGCAGCATGCTTCCTTTCCTGACCATTACAGCGGTGCAAGAGGTAGAGCAGAAATTGGGAACCCCAGATTTTGCTCAAGCAATATCAACAAACTAAAATTTATGGTTCGATATTTTAATATTTTGATATTTATACATACTTCTTCACAGAAAATATACTGAAAGAGGCGTCAGAGGATGTCAGCAGTGTCTGCCCCCAATGTTCACGGGTAACCTGCTTGATATATACAATTGGGATGAGAGGTGGGATAAGCATGCGATTGGGAAGCTTATGTGGTTCAAGAAGACTGCGTGGTATGTACATATTTTTGTCTATAAATGATTAAATAATTATTAATTTATATACATTCATATATGCTTATTATTACTAATATATTTATATATCTCCTTTTCAAAGTTTAGATGTGCGAAAAGACAATTGAACGAAGCCACCATAGGATGATGCAGAAGATTTGTTAAAAACAAATTGTAAATAAGTATTTTATATTTCCCAGTTACTACTTTATTCATTTTGAATCTATTCTTATTCATTCATTCTCATTCTTTCATTCTTTGTCAGTCATTGTTTGTACTTCATTCATTTATTATACAATTAGATATTAAAAATAATAAAAATATACCATAAAATCATTAATAACATCGTCTTTTATTATAAGCCACCGGTCACACAGGGAAACATTTGGAAGGGAAACATTTTGTTTGATAGAGAAGGGCGGGTGGGGAAGAGAATATGAAATTTGTTGACTGTTCTCGGATACACGCTTTGTGCTTTCATTCTTATTGTCATATTTGCTTTGGTTTTTGACATTTGCTTTATTTCTTTTCGGCGAGCTTTGCTTCTCTGCTTTATATTTCATAATAAGTGCGCGGTAAAAAGGAAAATTAAATATACTAAATTGAATTATAAATTAAAATAATATACATACAAAAGAAATTACAATACTGTCCCAAATATCATCAATTAGGGTGAGTTTTTCTCTTTTTTCCAATCTTGCAATTTTCTATTTGTGTGTACATATGTACGTATGTATAAATATAAATTAAAAACAAAACAACACTGCAATTAGGCAAATGTCAACAAAACAAATATAAACTGGAATGTTTCCGACAACAATGTTTCCCTGTATGACCGCGAAGGAAAATACAAAAGAGAATTCCAGATGTTTCCCTTCCAAATGTTTCCCTGTATGACCAGGGACTAAAAGGTATACCGATCACCTTTGACTGATATATCCATAAAATTTGATTAGTCAACTGTGATGGGTATATCCATCAAGTATGATTAGTCAACTGTGATGGATATATGTATCTATCAACTGTGACTAATACTCATATAATCTTTGATTAGTGAACAACACTAGAGTGAGCAGCTCAGATATATGTTTTATACAAAATCACACGTACACAAAAGTTTCCATCAACTTTTTCATTTCGGCTTTAAGAATGTGATAGAAACTTTGATGGATATACCCATCAACAATGAGTCAATTGACCGGTCAAATGACTGTAACTGTTCTTGTAGGGTTATTAATCAGTTATTTTTTCTTCCATATGTACTAACATTTTCGCATGGATATTATTTCAAAAGCACTTTGGTATAAAATAATTATTTGAATATAGTAAGCCTCGGTGATTTGACATGGAATGCCCCATATATTTTAATGTTTTCATTTTGATATTTCTTGATAATGACTAGCGATGCTAGTTGAAATATATCGGAATAGATGATTATCTACTAAAACGAATAAATTGTTTTTATTTACATGACCTTAAGCCGAACTAATCACTAGAGTACAATCGAAAAGATTACAGATCAACTATACACAAATATTACTTAGATAAATATTGTTATCATTTCTTGTGAATGAAAATATTATCAAGGAGGGACTCAAAGTCAGAAATTTGCCAAATGGCTTAAGGGGCCGTTAGACCTGCGGATAAGTTGCTCGACTTCAAGTTGACATCAACTTCGATAACTAGATATCACCTTCGATTTTGCCCTTACACTCTCAAACTAGTTGAGGCAACTTCATTTTCTTGTCAGGTGTCGAAATGAAAGGTGGTGAGCGCACTGCGAAAATATTTTTACGAAAAAAAAGCTTTTTTAATTTCCTTTAAATATTTATAAATAACACTACAAATCATATTTATTTTGTTTTTATTTTTCCGATAATGTATAAATTATTTTTTTTTGGTTCATTTATTTACATTTTGCCGATAATGTTGCCTCATGAACGTTTCTCATCGAAATGCTTATGAAAGTTGATGCAACTTACCCTTATACTGGTGGATAAGTTGATATCAACTTCAAAAAATCAAAATGGCTTTGATTTTATATCAACTAGTTGGTACAAACAAAGTTGGGACATGGGACTGTCCGTGGAGGTGGAAAGTTTCTGATTGCCATTCACTTGGGAGTGGCCAGAAATGATTCCTTCATTGGGCAGTCCAAGCAGCTCACTACTTCCACGCAGTATGTCCTGGGCAATGGCTTTTCGGAAACCTCCGTTAGCTAGCTAGAGTGAGAAGGCGAAACAAATGAGCATCAAATCAGGTATAGTAGGTGACTGATGTCACTGAAGCTCATCAAACAATCGGGCATATTCTTTTGTCCTTAGAAGGCGGATGAGCCAAACATACGGGCCAACGGCGGATAGAAACTAAAAGAAGAAAATCCAGGTTCAACATATCGCATCCTGGTCAGCGTCTGATCCATAATGGGCGGCTGCAATCAAATATCCTGGCAGTAGGTAAAATGCAAAAACCCGGTGGGCTGGGTTTGCCTCCCGCCACCGTTCATAATGGCAGTGAAAATACAAAAACGAAACAGAAAACATAAACAACCCCTATTTGTTGACGACCCCCGCAAACGTTATAAGGACCACGATTTACGGATATGCACTTGGAATGTAAGAACTCTATATAGATCCGGTGCAAGTATCCAACTGGCAGATGTCCTCGAAAGTTATAAGGCTGACATTACCGCTATCCAGGAAATGCGATGGACAGGACATGGCTGCACAAGAAAAAGAAACTGCGATATATACTACAGTTGCCATGAAAAAAAACATGAATTTGGTTGTGGATTTGTAGTTGGCAAAAGACTGCGACATCTAGTCTCTAGGTTCAATCCTGTGAGTGAACGAATAGCCACAATCCGCATAAAAGCGAAATATTTTTATATTTCCCTAATTTGTGTGCATGCCCCGACAGAAGAGAAAGATGATGATGCCAAAGACATATTCTATGAGCTCCTAGAGGAAACGTATGACCGCTGCCCTGGCCATGACATTAAGATTGTACTAGGAGATTTTAATGCCAAAGTAGGAAGGGAGAATGTGTTTAATCCAACTATTGGCAATTTCAGTCTTCATGCTGACAGTTCCGACAACGGTATGAGACTGATTGACTTTGCCGCGGCAAAAAACATGGTCATCAGTGGCACAAGATTCCAGCATAAAGACATCCACAAGGCTACTTGGGTATCCCCTGATCAAAGAACTAGGAACCAAATTGATCACGTGGTAATTGATGGAAGGCACTCATCCAGTGTAATGGACGTACGAGTGATCAGAGGAGCTAACATCGATTCTGATCACTACCTGGTAGCAGCAAAGGTTCGCACAAGATTAAGTAGAGCGAAAATCGTACGAAACCAGACGCAGAGTAAGCTGGACATCGGAAAGCTGCAATTACCAGAGGTAGCCACAGCCTACTCAAGGAAGCTCTCGCAACTTTTGGCACAGAACCCACCCCCTCCCGATGACGATCCTGATGCGCAGTGGAAACCCATTTCCGACTCTATAAAAACTGCCGCAACAACCGTACTTGGTTTCGAAAAACCGCTTCGCAACAAACCGTGGTACGATGAAGAGTGTCGCATAGCAAATGACGAAAAGAACGCTGCACGTATGGTAATGCTTCAGTCAATTGCAACGCGAGCTGCAACTGAGCGGTATAGGGAGAAGAGAAAGGAGGTAAACCGTCTCTTTAGGCGTAAGAAACGGCAGTGGAGAAAACGCGAGAGTGAGAAAATTGAGACATACAGAAGGAAGAACGAAGCCCGAAAATTCTACCAAAAAGTTAAAAACGGAACTAATGGACATGGTTCAGGGCCCCCCTTCTGTAAAGACAAAGACGGAAATCTCGTCGCAGATGTGCAGAGCATGTTGGGAATATGGAGAGAGCATTTCTCCGCGCTACTAGTACCTGAGATATCCGATGACGATGGGACAATCGATCACAATATGGACGACGACGTCGATTGCCCCCCTCCTAACCAAGACGAGGTCAGAACAGCTATTGCCCGGCTTAAGAACAACAAAGCCGCAGGAGCCGATGGATTACCGGCGGAGCTGTTTAAGGCTGGCGGCGATGAGCTGATAAGGTGCATGCATCAGCTCATTAGCAAAATTTGGTTAGATGAATGCATGCCCGGCGATTGGAGTCTCAGTGTACTATGTCCCATATTTAAAAAAGGTGACCCGAGTATTTGTGCCAACTACCGTGGAATAAGCCTTTTATCCATAGCATATAAGGTTCTATCAAGTATAATGTGCGAAAGACTAAAACCAATTATCGCTGACCTGATTGGACCATACCAGTGTGGCTTTAGGCCTGGAAAATCGACAACTGACCAGATTTTCACGCTACGCCAAATCCTGGAGAAGACACACGAAAAACAAATCGACACCTATCATCTATTTATCGATTATAAAGCAGCCTTCGATAGTCCGATACGGGAGAAACTCTATGAAGCAATGTCTGAGCTTGGTATTCCTGCAAAACTCATACGCCTTTGCAGGATGACCTTGACGAACACCAAATCCGCAGTGAAAGTTGGTAAGGATCTTACCGAACCTTTCGAAACTAAGCGAGGCCTCAGGCAAGGCGACACCCTATCGTGCGATCTCTTTAACATCTTAATGGAGATCATTATGAGAAAAGCTGCAGTCAATATGAATAAAACCATCAGCAGCAAAAGTCACATGCTGCTCGCGTATGCTGATGATATAGATATCATTGGGCGCACAATTAGAGAAGTTACTGCGGTTTTTTCGAGAATTGAGAAGGAGTCAGCAAAAGTGGGTCTGACGGTGAATGAGGACAAGACAAAATTAATGGTTTCAACGAACAGGGCCTCCACGCGATTAGACCAAAGCGTGAACGTTGATAACCGTTATAACTTCGAGGTAGTGGACGAATTTATATACCTCGGATCTGCCGTGAACAAAAACAACAACGTCAGCCTTGAGATCAAACGGAGAATTGTGCTTGCGAATAGATGTTATTTTGGGCTAAGCAAGCACTTTAGAGATAAAGCCCTCTCTCGAGTAACAAAAGTCCAGCTGTACCAGACTCTCATTCAACCTGTCTTGCTTTATGGCGCAGAATCCTGGGTCCTATCGCAAGCAGACGAAACATCTGTAGGAGTCTTCGAGAGAAAAATACTCCGAAAAATTTATGGCCCTATAGTGCACAACGGCGAGTATCGGCGACGCATGAACCATGAGCTGTATGAGCTTTATCCTGACATTGACATAGTTAAGCGGATCAAGATAACGCGATTGCGCTGGCTAGGCCATGTCAGTAGAATGGATGAAGATGAACCAGCGCGAAGGCTTTTCGAAACCGAACTCGAAGGAAGACGAAAAATAGGAAGACCAAGACTCCGCTGGAGGGATCAGGTTGACGAATCCCTGCGTACACTTGGTATTGCCAACTGGAGAGATAAAGCAAAAGATCGAACTGGTTGGCGAAATATGTTATCTTCGTTTTGTAAGGTCCCTGACCCCCCGGGGTTGTCCGAGACCGGATAAGTAAGTAAGTAAGTTGGTACAAACCACCAACTTCACCTTACGCCATGGATAAGTTGATATCAACTTGAAGTCGCTGCAACTTATCCACAGGTCTATGGGCCCCTTTACACATTTTAGCTCATAATTTTATTTAATGGAAGACTACACAGAAAAAACATAGTGTAATATTACCTAAATTCATGGTCTGATATCAGCCAATGCACCTGGCAACATAGGGTCAGCTATTTAATTGGGCAACATTACCAATAAATGTAGGCAAGTTTACGTTCACCAACAATATGAAAACTTGCATTGCATATTTATAGATTTACACAATGCAAAAAGGGCAATATACAGAATTTATTGTAGGCGAATTAGATTAATTTCAATGTGCAGTCTTACCAAATGTTCAGCCCATTTGTTCATATGTACGAAAACAAATTTTGTTTTTGTTTTTAATTAAAGAAGTATTTATTGCATTGTTGCTTACAATAGTAACATTTAAATATATTATAATATTATAATCACCAATTATCATGCTCCTCAAATGTAGTAGCACTTCTCGTTTGTCACTGCCGAAGACTACAGCCATGTTCCCTGCGAAGAAATTTATTAATGATTAGATAAAAGTACCAAACTCTTGGGCATCAAATTTGTTCGTTTCTACAAAGGATACACATTTCTATTCTCAAAATGGCTAAGAGATGTACATTTTCCTGTTGCTTATTAAAACATGTTCGACACTTTTCCATTGATCAATATATAAGAGCCACAAGCAACACAACTCACTTTTCCATTTACAAAAGTTCTACAATATAGACTTTTGGCCAATAGAAATTTATTCTTTGTTAAAAACACATGCAGATTATATTTTTACTTACATTTCTCTATGAAATTTACGAATTCACCCTTTTTTAAGAAATTTATTAAAACGGACGTTTAGAAACTTTGGCAAAATTCTTGTTTTGTTTTTCTTTTCACAAATAGATGGTTACATACATACACAGCGACACAGTAATAATACAAATTCTTTGAGGTTTATATTCGTCTCGCTTTTGGTTTTTATACTTTTTTTATTCTTGTATTGTTGTTGTTATTTGTGTAGAGTTTGACAACTGAAACGAATGAACGAAAATAAAATGTCTATTATTGTTGCTTACAACTGCAACAACATCTGCTGCTACCATGTATTTGTTGGCACTGGCTACAAATGTGTTGCCGTATCGCATTTTTTTCAACCATTACAGCAATGTTGCCACGTTTCGTAGTATTAAGTGTGGATTGTTTTATTTGGAAAGTCGTAAGTGGCAATAACTTAATGGAATAAAAAAACAGTCTTATAGTTTCGGAGTTATGGGCCCCCAAATGTCGGATATGTGACTGGGTAGTGCGGGTATTTTAGTATTATAAACCTTACTGCGTGGCCGGGCGTTAGCCAGTCTTAAGGTATTTCTCCTCTGGGTAGGTCCAACACCGGCATTGCGACTTCTGCAGACTTTTTGTGTTATAAAGCTTACTGTGTGCGATCCTTTTTGTTGCGAAAAACTATTTAAAAAATCGCGCGATTTTATTATAATGATTTTAAAATGTTCGATAATTTTTGATAATTATTTGATTGGTGAAAACGTAAAAGATACACACAAACAAAATTGATATTAAGTGTAGCATTATAAGAACAGCTGATTTTATTTTCTTTTTACTAAATATTTACAAAATTCTAAACAAATTCTACATAAAAATTTAGTAAATACATAAAAGGATTGAGTAAAATAAAGAAAGAACGAAATAGAAAAAATTACTGATGCTGAAAAAATTGTGTGATAGTAATACTTAGAAATCCTCTGCTATCACCTGGTATAATCCCATCATGGCATCATGAAATACAAAAATATCAAAGTTAAATGCAGTAAAAATACATGTAAATACCTTTTTTGCGTATGATGATAATCACGGAATTATCATGATAAGTTATCATGAATTGTTAAAATTTAGAAATTAAAGAAATAAAGCAATATCGGCTGTCCTCATAGCACTACCTCTTATATTAATCATGTTTGTGTTGTCATTAATGTACATGTTCAGTGAGGTACATTTCCTTTACTTTTCCATTTCCACTTCCGTTCACATTGTATCATACCGAAAGCGCGTACATAACTCTGTGGTTGAAATGATTTGTGAAATGGTAATAACCAAGGGGTACCGAGGTACCGACTGATCAAGTAAGTACTTGGAGAACTTCTAGAAAATATGGTTTCAAAGACTGTGACTGAAAAAACGGGTTGCGCTGTGCGATTTTCATGCATTTGCGGCTGCGTATCAAAACTAAAGTACAAAACACATCAACTGGGAGGAAATATGGCCAATTTAATAAATTGATATTTATGCCTTGTTCATGTTGCTGCGAAATTGAAGTCTTTCGCAATTTGGGCTGAAATTGAGTTGAAATTGCTCAATTTCCCATACATTTAGACAATTACGAAATTGAGATAAAGTAGACGCTGCCGAAAATTCGCATATAATAAAAACTCAGTCGCCGCCGTCGATTCAATTGTTTGTTTGTTGTGGTAGAGTAAAATTATTTGTGTAGATCCCAATAAACTCAAATTATTAAAATTAAAGATATGCCTCATTCACTATATGTTTTCCAAGAATTCGACGGACTTGTGGTGCAGGAAGAACAGCTGTTGCAACCTCTTATAAATATTACTCCATGATAATAACATTACCGAAATATATTTACTCGATCTTGGGTACAAAAATGTATGGGCAATCACATGATAATAGAGTGATTTGTCGATTATCGAGTCGATCTGCAAGATCGAGTGCATGTAAACGCCCTATTACATATTTAGAGAACAAAAATGCTACGAATCCAAAATTCTCTCAGTGCATATACGCTTTAAAAAAAGCTACAGCGACTTGGTGAAAGAAGTTGACGGCGATTGCTAGTCAGGCAGCTTTGAACTCAACAGCACACGCCACTGCGAAAAGTGTATCAGTTTTTGTTCTGTTTGGTTTATTTTTTTTCTTGAACGCTTATCGGCTATTTCGCGAATTAGTAATTTCATCTAAATATGTCGAAGGCACATCCTCCAGAGTTAAAAAAGTAATTAATTGCTTATTGATTATATTTATTCGCAGTAGATAATATATATTTTTTTTAGATATATGGATAAACGTATGCTGTTAAAATTAAATGGCGGACGTTCTGTGGCTGGAATGCTGCGTGGCTTTGATCCCTTTATGAATGTAGTACTGGACGAGACTGTTGAGGAGTGCAAAGACAGTACTAGAAACAACATTGGCATGGTAGTAATTCGTGGAAATAGTATTGTAATGGTTGAAGCATTGGACCGGGTGTAGGAACCAGCAACGACGTCTGTAAAATACCCGATAGCATAAGAGTTTACCTTGTATGTTGTACAAAGTAGAGAGAATAAACATTGAAAGGAAGTAAAAAGGTTTTATACAATACTTGTCATCTGTGTGGGGAATGTGTAAGCTAAAGTTCAATAAATTTAAGCAAACATCACATGCGGGTCGTCATGCAATATTGTCCTTTTGGACTTCTTGCACAGACTCAATAGAGAAATTTTGTATAAGGAATAATAGATTTTAAGTGTAGACTTAAGGATATTATACTTAATAAATGCGTATTTTTAGCCTTGCACAAATATTCGTTTTTAATTCTCGAATGGAATGGGGAGATGTTACTTTCCCTTGTGACAATTTGTACGCTAGTAAACTTTGATTAACGCATCCGGTTCTCATGACCAATTCACTAAAAGGGGTTGGTTGAATTTATTATGTATAGGTAAGCGTCCTATGTTTTGTGATTGGTGAATTGAGTTCTCAACATAATACACAACAGAGAAAATAAATTCAAGGGGATATTAAAAAGATTATTTAATGTATGTATGTAACTGAGGACGGGGGGTTGACACCCGCACTGGGTACAATTGTCTGAGAGACAAAAAAATGAGGCATGAAAAATATATTGCGCATATGTAGTTTGGTAAGGACCAAGATGTAATATTAAATCAATCGGAAAACCACGGGTACAGAAGGAGAGGTATGCGCTAAGGGAATTGCCAATTTCGTTCGTTTGTTAGTTACCGCTATACCATTTGCCGGCTTCCACTTTCATTTCGTTGCACTTTTCTCTTTCATTACAAACTGTAAAATTATATAAAAAGGGACAAAAATTACAACAAGCAAAGGTACAAACATGGGTACAGAAGAAGAGGTATTGGCTAAGAAAATTGTCAATTTACTTAAATTTTTTTGTTACCCACATTCCATGTTCTAGCTTCCAAGCTGTCCCTAACCCCTTCATGGGATGTAATGGGAAACCATTTATTTTATAGCTTCCACTTTCATTTTACTTCATGTTAAATAATTTTCGAAGCTATTTTTTCGAAATCACTTATTTATTGAATTTTACTAATTTTTTGATTGTTAATGGTAATTCACAGGGCAACAACAGTTTTTCGACCGTCTCTAAAATCATTTGTAGCTTGGTACTAAGTTCGAACGCGTGAAATAGTTTTTACCACTCATATTTGTCGTAGCGTCTCAAGATTGATTAGCATATTCTAACACAAAAGAATTACTGCATGTTCCTCGATGTCGAACAAAAGCTTTCGTTCGAATTCTAGTCGGAATGAATAGGATCCGTGGTCCACAATCTTGACATATCAATTCACAAGAAAATGTAAAATTTGTCTACATATGTCGAATGCCTGTATTTTACGACGAACGACAGTCTGTTTACTTAGAGAACCCCAATTTCAGTCGGATTTGAAGCCTTCGTTCGAGGAACAGGGCATTAAAATTTTCCATAGTATATGTTGGAACCTTGAATCGATTTTTTTAATTTCCTTATTTAGCGTTTTCGCTATTAAATATACAATTTAATAAGAGAAAAAAAACAAATATGAATTTTATTGATTTAAAGCATCTGTTTAACATATAAAATAATTTTTCTTTTGAATATAAACAAATTGTTTTCTAGTTCTAAATCTTTAGGCATTTCAATAAATATATTAAGGCTGTTTAACAAATTCTGGCAAAAGTTCGTGGAGCTAAAATATAATCTAAATCGTATATAGTTATAGTTGTTAAGAGTGGTATAACAGCCCCTTTGCGTAACAATTTTGTTTTCTCTCATTCGAGTAGAAGACTTCAGATTCTAATTCCAAGAATCTCAAACTCTTTATTTGAGAAATCTTTCGTGGTACGGATTGCCAGACTCTGGAATCAACTACCCAATGATCTGCGACTGTTTACTCACTCCTGCAATGTTTGTTGATCGAAACTATTTGAATATTTGTCTAATTTATAGAATTAATTATTGACTTGAGTTTTTCCCATTAAGTGGCTACTACTTGTTGACCTTGTTAAAGTTATCCAGACTTCTTTCTATTTAATATAACTCTCTTTTATGATATGGATCAACTTTAAAGGTAACATTTTTTTTTATTTATTTTTTTAGATAAAAAGTCAGTGGATTCTTTTTTCTTTCAATTACTTTCTTTTTTAATTTGGAGGACTGTTTTATTTTTATTCTTAACTATGACGTATTTTTGATTTCACTTTTTTTTTTTATTTATGTGGTTGGGGATTTGTATGGGGGGGATTGGTCTTATTTTTGTATATAGATATTGGAATTTTTATATAATTTGTTTATTGAGTATAAATCTAGTCAGGAATTATTAATTGTAATATGTTATATTGGCCTTAAAGGCGAATTGCAAATAAATAAATATTTCGTAAACTGAAGGGTTGAGCTTCTGCAACATAAACTAAATAATTTCTCATATACTTTGGCAACAAATCATTTTTCATTATCTTAAATATAAATATTAATCCGTTCATCACCAGGCACTGATTTACAGATATCCACTGCAGTCTGCTCTGCATCTCATGTATGGGTTCTATGACCCCGAAGACTACATACATATAAGTACATCTATCTCATGCCCTTATTTTGAAGTTTCTGAAATCTTGCTTTCATCTGTTGTTGTGTAGCGTTAATGGTTTTAAAATGCGGTTTTATAGTTGTGTTGTAAATATTTACGGATGGCTTAGTTGATACATTGTATCAAATTGGTCTCAGAAAAGCAAATTATTTCGAAATTTTCGTACAAACATAATTATAATGGACACGTTCAATTTGTACTCCTTCAATGCATATAACTTCACTAGCGTTTCCATTTATATTTGTTTGTTTGTTTAATTTGAGTTTATTCATTTGTAGACATGTTTAAGCTTCTGTTAATTCTTCATTTAAATTACGAAACTCGTTGTTTTAAGCAAAAAATTGAAGAATGGTACCAATGTGACCAGATTTTAATGTAAAAAGGTCGAAAGTTGATAGGACATTAAACGCTGATTAAAATGGTCCATATTTTCCGAAATATGGGCCTCTTATTCTTGAATTTATAATTGGCCATAAGTCATAGTATGTGACCGGAAGTTCATAGTATTTCTGTTATAAAGCTTTCTCCGGGGACGGTCTACGGCCGGGCTTGGGAATTTTATACTCTGGGGTGGGTCCAATACCGGCTTCGGCACAGTATTTTCGTTTTATAAGAAATAATAGTCGTGTTTTGGTTACAAGCAAGCGATTGTCGCTTTCTAAGTTGCAAAGAAAACGGCAATTTAGCGATGTCGTTTTATCCAAAAATATGACTAAGGGTTGAAAACGGCAAAAGATGTCAAAAAAAAGTTTGTTTAAACTTAGCGAAAATGATTCTCGTCGCTAATTGCTGCATACAAAACAAGCGAATATATAAGAAAGCGGTGTAAATATATTTATATATATATTTATACAAGGATTTATAGAGTTCAAAACTACATTTCTAATGATATCCATTTGAACCTTATCCGGTAATAAATTCCTGAGATATGACCAATTATATATTCGAACTTTAAAGGTCTATATCTCAAGAAGTTGGGCCGGTGCAGATCACACAATTGCTGTTAAAGTAATTAATTTTTTTTGTTTATTTCGAATTTTTACATATCTCATTACCACTTGGAATGCGGCCCTATGATTAAACCTGGCTTAGACGTATTCAAAAACTATTTTGGAATTGGATTTCTGGGCAAAATTGCCAACCTCCAATCGATGATAAAAACGGAAGAACCAAAATTAGAGTAAAATATAAGAACACCCAGTCCAAAATCACCTGTTTCCATAGCAGTATAAGCGAATTCTTATGGCTTGTCATATCATATTACACACTCCATTTTGATCAATAAATAACACTATTACTTTTAAACTAAATTTAAAAAAAGGATATCTTTTTATTTCCACCAAAACGCTTGTCATAATAGTATTTACTTGGAAATAACAATGGGGCCAGTTTGCTTGGCAGCATCACGTTGTTTGGAAACGATTTGATTGGCAATACGATCCAAATCACGTTGTCCAATTGGGGTCAATTTGCGACCACCATCGGGATGCTTCTCAATAAGGCGGGCATGTTCCAAAACTTGCAAAGCTTTACGCGCAGCACCATCAGCGGCACGGCAAAAATGAGAGGGATGGACACCGTTGCGTTTACGGCCACCATAGATCTTGGTTATGGAACCAACACCAGCTGGACTGCGGTGGTACAAATGACGCAAGATAGAGGCGCAACGAATGTAGAACCAATCAGGATCGTAAGGAGCCAATTCCTTGAATTTGGCAGTCTTGATGATGTCCATTTGATCGGGCACCTTCAACTTACCAGTCCTGAAAAACAAAAACATCTAATTAATATACTACTCTCGCTTGAAAAAGGGATGGCCATATCAGACCCCAAAAAAAAACAAGAACAAAAAATAAAAACTTACTTTTTCAGGAAGCTGGCAACAGCTTTGACACAAGAGTGTTGATCAATATCTTTTACAGTAACGCCAGGCATCTGTAAAATCAAAAAAAAAAAAACAAATCCGATATTAGGAATAATATTCACTGTTAACCAAATAGTATAAAATTGTTTTCTTGATATCGAAGATGCACGCACACGTTTGCGGTTATACACTTGTTTTTATTCAAGTTTTAATAAAATTGGGTACGCTACTCCCCCTAAATCACACAAAACTCTTGGAAATATTGTTCTTTCAATCATATAAACATTTTTGATTCAATTGCGCTCACATGGTGCCAATTTTTCTAAATTTTACACAAATTATTTCTAATCATACCTTGCGTGACAAAGAGAACCGGAAGAAAGGACATGTTGAGTTAAGTTGGCCGTAGTTGCTGTTTGACAGCTGACGGGTTAATACGACAGGAAGTGTTTGGAAAGTAATAATTCTTATTCGACTTTTATACGATGACTTATGACCCTGGGACACGAGTCACGACTTACGATGCTCGTGGGGGAGGGGGAAGCGAAGAAAGAGGGGTAGCATAAGAGTCAATTGGAAATTCAGGGGGCATTTTGATTATTCTCTTTCACCTCTTTCGTGTTTTGACATGGCGGTAAAGCAACAGTATACAAAAAATGGTGAAAAATAGTTTTGAAGCAATTTCATAACAATTTAAAATAATACAAGTGCAATTTTATCAGCCATTGTTCATTAATTCTTTAAAATGTTGGATTTGAGATTATTATGAATAGAAAAATAAAGAAGATTAACCGACAATACGTCACAAAGAGTCACGCATAGTTGTATACAGAGTCATGGTCTGAAACACATGAATTTACAAAGCGTTACCAAAAGAGAATGAACTCAATTTCCAAAAGAGAATGAACGGAAATGGAAATTTGAAGGAAACGCACTGCACTGAACATGTATATTAATGACAACACATGCAAAATGACTGACATAAGAGTTAGTATTATAAGAACAGCTGATTTTACTTTCTTTCTTTATTTTCTAAATACTTCACAAGAGAGAAATTCACAATAAATTTCACATAAAAATGTCGTTAATTAAATAAAACGTTATTTTGATAAATAAAGAAATAGAAAACATGACTGACTGACAGAATTGTATGATACTAATAAATACAAATCCTCCTGCCATCACCTGGTATAATTCCATAATGCCATCATGAAATGCATGTAAACACCTTTTTGCCGTAGAATGATAATCACGACATTATCATGATAAAAGAGTGCATGTAAAAGCGCTATTACCACCATTTCTTGTTTCATACAAAAAAATCATCAAACCCAAACTAGGCAATATTACCGTTGGTTATTTTTTCTGTGTAGTTTTGTGAACAATTGCTGCACTATTAAGTGGAGTTCAGATTATTAGACGTATTTAACGATCTGTCGAATCTGAAGAAAAATTTTCAATGTGAACACGTGTTGTCAGACTAATCTGATGGTCTTCAAATCAGTTTGAAAACCAAACGATTTATTTGAGGTTATCGATAAAATAGAGAGCGACAGATATAATGGCGGAGAGAATAAGCGAAAAGAAAAGCGGAAAGCTATAAATTAAATATGTAGCATTTTTGGAATTTAATGTGAAATGAAAAAATACAAATCTTCAGTGAAATTTAATTTAATCAAATGAAATATTAATTAATAAAAAACATAAATGCTTGGTAAAATAAAGAAAAATAGGATGTCTGTGTGCTTCCTATAAATTAGTTTGTGTAATTACATACATAATTACATATGTTTGTATATGGATGTGTGTACGTGTGCATAACTAATGTTCTCAGCAGTATCTCCTCTTCCCTTTCGCTTGCTGTGTGCAATCAAGTATTTGTTGCGAGACATTCGCAAGCGCAAACCGTTGATGTTAACACTGTGGTCAGATAAATGTTTCGGTGTGCACGAAAAATCGATATTTTATCGATAACTTCTTCAGATATGTCTGTCACATAGTAAAAATACCAAGTAGTCGCAGTAGATACAACAACAATTGTGGGCAACAACAACAACAACAGGCATTTTGTTTCTGTTTAGGCTCTCCTCATGTTAAAATCAACACATAAATACGTATACCAACAAATAAATACGTATACCAAAATACGTATACCAAAAAACAAAACCTTTGAATCTGACAGAAGCGGCCAACTAAACAACGAGAAAAAATTGAAATCAGCTGTCTACCTTCTCATTCTACCATGGTCTGTCAGATCTGTCTGATAATTTGAACTCCACTTTACACGATGAATTTATCCCTGCAAGAAAATTCGTGAATTTTACGTTCGTTAGGCAAGAGGTATAGAGAAGTAAGAGAGGAGGAAAAATGTCATGCAATGCGTTGGCGTTGCGTTCCGGGGGATTTTTTTCAATTTCTCTTTTTATATTTTCCGTTTTTGTCATGATTTTGATATTTCATGTTTTGATAATTCAATAATTCCATATTGTGAAATTTCAACGAGTGATAGCTCGATGAATTACATAGCAACTTTAAAAGAGAACTCAAAAATATGCCTGCAAGAAATGTCATCGTGTAATAGAGCACTTGCTCTGTAAACAATGTTTGAACAAGAACAACACACGAACAAAAGTAGTCATGACGAGACAAATTCATGTACAACCAAGATTTTGTTCGTTGTTCGGACAAATAGATGTCTGGTGAAGACATGGAGTAAGGGTCCCTTTATGAAAAAAATTGGGGTAGTATTCTAAAAGTTCCGAAAGAACGTAAACGCAAAAGCTAACACGAACGCCAAAGTCAAAAAATTGTAGTTTATACATCACTCGCAATTGCGTTCGCTTACGAAAGCTGCCACTGACATTTGTGGTTTATAGAGTTGCCCCACACACAATGAAGAAGATTGGAGAAGATAGCTCTATTTGAATAAATGAACAGATTTTAAAAATTCGGTTGTTTATAATACTGCAAATACCAACAATGTTTAAGGAAATGCATAAAGTGTGTAAAAAACATAGGTTACTTTAGGACGCAATGTCGAATAAATTCTCCAATCTATATCAAATTATGGATCGTATTATAAAAGTTCCGAAAGTAAACGTAAACGCAAAAGCTAACGCGAACGCAAAAGTCAAAAAATTGTAGTTTATACATCACTTCGCACTTGCGTTCACTTACGAAAGCTGTCACTGACATTTGTGGTTTATAGAGTTGCCCAACACTCAATGAAGAAGATTGGAGAAAATAGCCCTATTTCAATAGATGAACAGATTTTAAAAATTCTTGGCAAATACCAACAATATTTAAGGAAATGCTTAAAGTGTGTAAAAAACATAGGTTATTTTGGGATGCAATGTCGAATAAATTCTCTAATCTATATCAAATTAGTGTCTTTGCAAAAACATGACATTTTTTTTTTTTTTTTTTTTGCACTCAGGGGATGCCCCCTATAAATGCAATGCATTGTGCTGGCGACGGAAATTTAGGTAGAGGAGGGTGCAAAGAGGGAGTAGTGCTCATTTACATTTGCCTTGAATCGCTGTATGTCACAATTGGCGGGAAATACACTTGCGGGAAGTTTATTCCACATACGGACCGTACGTCTGAAGAACGAATTTTCTCTGTAGTGTGTTGTGCGATGGACTGGCCAATAGATAGTAAACGGATGGGAGTTCCTTGAAAGCCGCGTACCTCTGCCAAATGTCCTCACATCTGGTATAAGTTGACGGATGTCCGAGGAACACGCACCGTGAAAATACCGATAGAACAGTGTCACGCAACCCACATTACGCCGATGCTCAAGGGAGGCAATAGAGCTGGACACCCTACTGTCCCCTATCAACACCTTTGCTCTCCTTTGTACACGGTCCAGCAACTCCAAAGATGACTTTGGAGCACCTGCCCATATATGGGAGTTATATTCCAGTCGCGGCCTGATGTAGGTGGTGTAGATATTAAGGAGATCAGATGGAGTGAAGTACTTCTTGCACCGCTTTAAAAAGCCTAGGCATTTCGATGCATCTTTCGACACTTCAAATACATGTTTTGCCCAGCGAGCATCACATTGTATTTTCATGCCCAGAACATCAAGAGCGTCTGATTCCTCAATATCCACACCATCCATAGATAATGACGATACGACTGGGTCAGCTGTCCGCTTGTGCGAAAGCAGACAGCACTGGGTCTTCCCCGCATTAAAACTTACTCTATTCAATCGACCCCACTCAACAATGGCCTCGAGATCGCGGTTGAGTGTTTCATTCATTAATTGACGTTTATCACTAATTTCCTGAAGATTTGGCCTGTGGTCGAATGAATATGAATGACAGAGATTACTGTCATCCGCAAAAGAGTAGATTTGGTTCACAGTCCGACCCAGGAGATCGTCAATGAAAATAAGAAAAAGAGAAGGAGAGAGAACAGAGCCCTGTGGTACCCCTGCCGTTAATTTATGTTCATCGGAAGAGATGCCATCTATAACAACTCTTATAGTGCGATCTCTGAGAAAACTCGATATAAATCGAGTGAAATTATCACCAACACCAAAAGCAGCCAGCTTCGACAAGAGTGCCTCATGCCAAACTCTGTCGAAGGCATTGGAAATATCTAGAGCCACCACCTTACTCTCACCAAGCCGGTGGATGGATCGACTCCACTGTTCCGAAAGGAACGCCATCAGGTCTCCCGTAGATCTTCTCCTACGGAAGCCATACTGTCGATCATTAAGCAGGTAATTTGACTCGAGATACTTCACAAGATGGTGGTTAACCATGCTCTCCATAACTTTCGAGAGCGCAGAACAAATAGCAATTGGGCGGTAATTGGCGGGGTCACTTGCATCACCTTTTTTGGGAATAGGCTGGACGTTGGCTACCTTCCAACACGCCGGATAAACTCCAGCGCGGTATGCAAGATTGAAAAGGTTGCGCAGTGGGCGTGCCAGCGTTGAAGAGCACTTACTTAGGACCAGTGCTGATATACCATCCGGACCCGGGGATTTACCTACGTCGAGATTCGCGAGAACCTTTTTAACTCCTCGTGTTCGAAAAAATATTTCAGGCATGAAGCCAGATACGTTATCTACCACGGGGAGTGGTTGATTGCTTTCCGGCAAGGAAGAATTCCTTGCAAACATTTCAGCCAAAAGATTTGCTTTATCAACCGGTTCAGTGAATAAGTGGTCATCTTTGACAAGAGTTGGAATAGAAGAAGAACTATTCTTTATTCTTCTCGCAAATGACCAAAAGTTCTTACTTCCCCTAGGGAAAGAGAGGACATTAGCACGAATTCGCTGTTCGTAAAGAAATTGTTCGCGTAGAAGTACTTTGGCACATTCTGATCTTGCCTGCTTGCGTAACATTTCAGTGTGGACGTTTTTATTTCGACACCATTCACTGAATGCTTCCTCTTTAGATCTGACAGCATTCTTGCATGTCTGGTTAAACCAGCATTTTTCATATGGTTTAACCGAAATGTTTTTAGTCGGAATGAATGACTTCATACCGATTAAAATTATCTTTACAATCATTTCAGCAGCAGCATCAATGTCATTATCTAGAAAGCAAAGCTTCCAGTTGAAATGCTGATAAAAACTGTTGAGCTCAGCCCAACGTGCCTTTTCGTAGGAAAAAGTTGTTCGCTTCGGGGCTGAGTTTGAAACGAGTCGAAGAGCTGAATACGAGAAGGATGCCGAAATGACACAGTGATCCGAATTACCAAGGAATTAATTGCGCCAGGTTGTTGTGCACCTGCGACAGCAATTTCACTGTCCGGATATTTCTCCAAAATTTTGGATATGGAGTCAGAAAGGGCGTCGAAGCCATTAAAGGATGCCTCCCTTTCCGCATTGGGACTTCTATAAAGAAATCCAAAATGTTATGATTTCGGTGTGAACGAAAAATCGATATTTTATCGATAACTTCTTCAGATATGTCTGTCACATAGTAAAAATACCAAGTAGTCGCAGTAGATACAACAACAATTGTGGGCAACAACAACAACAACAGGCATTTTGTTTCTGTTTAGGCTCTCCTCATGTTAAAATCAACACATAAATACGTATACCAACAAATAAATACGTATACCAAAATACGTACACCAAAAAACAAAACCTTTGAATCTGATAGAAGCGGCCAACTAAACAACGAGAAAAAATTGAAATCAGCTGTCTACCTTCTCATTCTACCATGGTCTGTCAGATCTGTCTGATAATTTGAACTCCACTTTACACGATGAATTTATCCCTGGAAGAAAATTCGTGAATTTTACGTTCGTTAGGCAAGAGGTATAGAGAAGTAAGAGAGGAGGAAAAATGTCATGCAATGCGTTGGCGTTGTGTTCCGGGGGATTTTTTTCAATTTCTCTTTTTATATTTTCCGTTTTTGTCATGATTTTGATATTTCATGTTTTGATAATTCAATAATTCCATATTGTGAAATTTCAACGAGTGATAGCTCGATGAATTACATAGCAACTTTAAAAGAGAACTCAAAAATATGCCTGCAAGAAATGTCATCGTGTAATAGAGCACTTGCTCTGTAAACAATGTTTGAACAAGAACAACACACGAACAAGAGTAGTCATGACGAGACAAATTCATGTACAACCAAGATTTTGTTCGTTGTTCGGACAAATAGATGTCTGGTGAAGACATGGAGTAAGGGTCCCTTTATTAAAAAAATTGGGGTAGTATTCTAAAAGTTCCGAAAGAACGTAAACGCAAAAGCTAACACGAACGC
The DNA here is from genome assembly GCA_963931995.1 of Phaonia tiefii. Lineage (NCBI taxonomy): Eukaryota > Metazoa > Arthropoda > Insecta > Diptera > Muscidae > Phaonia > Phaonia tiefii. The sequence continues at coordinate 11,576,240 of OZ008370.1, read as the reverse complement.
CAAAGTCAAAAAATTGTAGTTTATACATCACTCGCAATTGCGTTCGCTTACGAAAGCTGCCACTGACATTTGTGGTTTATAGAGTTGCCCAACACACAATGAAGAAGATTGGAGAAGATAGCTCTATTTGAATAAATGAACAGATTTTAAAAATTCGATTGTTTATAATACTGCAAATACCAACAATGTTTAAGGAAATGCATAAAGTGTGTAAAAAACATAGGTTACTTTAGGACGAAATGTCGAATAAATTCTCCAATCTATATCAAATTATGGGTCGTATTCTCAAAGTTCCGAAAGTAAACGTAAACGCAAAAGCTAACGCGAACGCAAAAGTCAAAAAATTTTAGTTTATACATCACTTCGCACTTGCGTTCACTTACGAAAGCTGTCACTGACATTTGTGGTTTATAGAGTTGCCCAACACTCAATGAAGAAGATTGGATAAAATAGCCCTATTTCAATAGATGAACAGATTTTAAAAATTCTTGGCAAATACCAACAATATTTAAGGAAATGCTTAAAGTGTGTAAAAAACATAGGTTATTTTGGGATGCAATGTCGAATAAATTCTCTAATCTATATCAAATTAGTGTCTTTGCAAAAAACATGTCATTTTTTTTTTTTTTTTTTTTGCACTCAGGGGATGCCCCCTATAAATGCAATGCATTGTGCTGGCGACGGAAATTTAGGTAGAGGAGGGTGGAAAGAGGGAGTAGTGCTCATTTACATTTGCCTTGAATCGCTGTATGTCACAATTGGCGGGAAATACACTTGCGGGAAGTTTATTCCACATACGGACCGTACGTCTGAAGAACGAATTTTCTCTGTAGTGTGTTGTGCGATCGACTGGCCAATAGATAGTAAACGGATGGGAGTTCCTTGAAAGCCGCGTACCTCTGCCAAATGTCCTCACATCTGGTATAAGTTGACGGATGTCCGAGGAACACGCACCGTGAAAATACCGATAGAACAGTGTCACGCAACCCACATTACGCCGATGCTTAAGGGAGGCAATACAGCTGGACACCCTACTGTCCCCTATCAACACCTTTGCTCTCCTTTGTACACGGTCCAGCAACTCCAAAGATGACTTTTGAGCACCTGCCCATATATGGGAGTTATATTCCAGTCGCGGCCTGATGTAGGTGGTGTAGATATTAAGGAGATCAGATGGAGTGAAGTACTTCTTGCACCGCTTTAAAAAGCCTAGGCATTTCGATGCATCTTTCGACACTTCAAATACATGTTTTGCCCAGCGAGCATCACATTGTATTTTCATGCCCAGAACATCAAGAGCGTCTGATTCCTCAATATCCACACCATCCATAGATAATGACGATACGACTGGGTCAGCTGTCCGCTTGTGCGAAAGCAGACAGCACTGGGTCTTCCCCGCATTAAAACTTACTCTATTCAATCGACCCCACTCAACAATGGCCTCGAGATCGCGGTTGAGTGTTTCATTCATTAATTGACGTTTATCACTAATTTCCTGAAGATTTGGCCTGTGGTCGAATGAATATGAATGACAGAGATTACTGTCATCCGCAAAAGAGTAGATTTGGTTCACAGTCCGACCCAGGAGATCGTCAATGAAAATAAGAAAAAGAGAAGGAGAGAGAACAGAGCCCTGTGGTACCCCTGCCGTTAATTTATGTTCATCGGAAGAGATGCCATCTATAACAACTCTTATAGTGCGATCTCTGAGAAAACTCGATATAAATCGAGTGAAATTATCACCAACACCAAAAGCAGCCAGCTTCGACAAGAGTGCCTCATGCCAAACTCTGTCGAAGGCCTTGGAAATATCTAGAGCCACCACCTTACTCTCACCAAGCCGGTGGATGGATCGACCCCACTGTTCCGAAAGGAACGCCATCAGGTCTCCCGTAGATCTTCTCCTACGGAAGCCATACTGTCGATCATTAAGCAGGTAATTTGACTCGAGATACTTCACAAGATGGTGGTTAACCATGCTCTCCATAACTTTCGAGAGCGCAGAACAAATAGCAATTGGGCGGTAATTGGCGGGGTCACTTGCATCACCTTTTTTGGGAATAGGCTGGACGTTGGCTACCTTCCAACACGCCGGATAAACTCCAGCGCGGTATGCAAGATTGAAAAGGTTGCGCAGTGGGCGTGCCAGCGTTGAAGAGCACTTACTTAGGACCAGTGCTGATATACCATCCGGACCCGGGGATTTACCTACGTCGAGATTCGCGAGAACCTTTTTAACTCCTCGTGTTCGAAAAAATATTTCAGGCATGAAGCCAGATACGTTATCTACCACGGGGAGTGGTTGATTGCTTTCCGGCAAGGAAGAATTCCTTGCAAACATTTCAGCCAAAAGATTTGCTTTATCAACCGGTTCAGTGAATAAGTGGTCATCTTTGACAAGAGTTGGAATAGAAGAAGAACTATTCTTTATTCTTCTCGCAAATGACCAAAAGTTCTTACTTCCCCTAGGGAAAGAGAGGACATTAGCACGAATACGCTGTTCGTAATGCTGCCCACACACGATGCAACATTGTTTGCAACATGTGTTTGAAACCTGGTTTCATTTTTTACCACAGACGATGCAACCAAAATTGAAACCATAAATGAAACATCAGTCGGTGAGTTTTTCTGCTAAACAAACGTACGCGGAAGGACAAAAATACTAATATACTGCTGTTTTTTTAGTTCTATTTTTATAACTATCACATTTTACGTTCCGTAATTCTGGTAAATTCTTTTATAAAATTTCTTCAGTTTTCATTATTTCCAATTGTCGTCATTTTTGTCTCTCTTCGCTTTCCTTTACTCCGCGAATTATTAAAAAGAACCTCACAGCACAACTGCTCGCAACGAATGATAGAGCAAAAACAGTAAACATCGCCACACACGATGCAACATTGTGTTTGAAACACAGAAAATATCAAAAATTTTTGATATTTTTGCAACCAAAAATGAAACACGATTGTAAACATGAAACATTCCTACACACGATGCAACATGGTTTGAAACATGGCCATGTTTCAAACAATGTTGCATCGTGTGTGGGCACCATAAAGAAATTGTTCGCGTAGAAGTACTTTGGCACATTCTGATCTTGCCTGCTTGCGTAGCATTTCAGTGTGGACGTTTTTATTTCGACACCATTCACTGAATGCTTCCTCTTTAGATCTGACAGCATTCTTGCATGTCTGGTTAAACCAGCATTTTTCATATGGTTTAACCGAAATGTTTTTAGTCGGAATGAATGACTTCATACCAATTAAAATTATCTTTACAATCATTTCAGCAGCAGCATCAATGTCATTATCTAGAAAGCAAAGCTTCCACTTGAAATGCTGATAAAAACTGTTGAGCTCAGCCCAACGTGCCTTTTCGTAGGAAAAAGTTGTTCGCTTCGGGGCTGAGTTTGAAACGAGTCGAAGAGCTGAATACGAGAAGGATGCCGAAATGACACAGTGATCCGAATTACCAAGGAATTAATTGCGCCAGATTGTTGTGCACCTGCGACAGCAATTTCACTGTCCGGATATTTCTCCAAAATTTTGGATATGGAGTCAGAAAGGGCGTCGAAGCCATTAAAGGATGCCTCCCTTTCCGCATTGGGACTTCTATAAAGAAATCCAAAGTGAAGGACATGTGTTCCAATCCTAAATTTAACCCAAAGGGAGTTAAATTCCGGATCTTCGGAGTCCAAATGACGCTGACTCTGAAACACTATGCCATTTTTTATATAAACCACAAGGCCTCTGTGGGAAACAAAAAGAGAAAGAACGTGATACCCAGGAACGTGAAAATCCTGTGGATCAGAATCCTCACACACCTGGGTCTCACAAAGAGCTAGAATATCAGGCCGGTGAACATTAATATGGGAGTAAACACTAAAAAAATTCGTTCGCAGCCCTCGTATGTTGGCAAAGTGAAGAGTGAAGTGGCCGCGTATAAAATGTATTGGTTCTTAGAACATGAGTCGGACATAAGTAAGGAAAGGCAAACAACTGCATTGGCGCAACACATGACGTGCAAAAAACACAAGCCTGACTTTGAAAATGTACGAATATTGGGTAAGGAAAAAAGGAACTAATACAAGATAGACAGAAGAGAGTCTGCGGATACAACAACAAGCAAGGACAATGAACAAAAAGAGGACGTCGACTGCATCAGCTCAAGCTATAGTTTTTTCTTAAAATTGGTGATATTTTCGCTGTGAGCTCACCATCTTTCATTTCGACATCTGACAAGAAAATTAAGTTTCCTTAACTAGTTTGAGAGTGTAAGGGCAAAAATTATGCTGATGTGAAATTATCGAAGTTGATGTCAACTTGAAGTCGAGCAACTTACCCACAGGTCTGAGGGTAAAAACGTCGATAATCGTCGGTTTTACTCTGGCTGATAAGGTCTATGGAGTGATGATAATTTGGACGCGATACGAGAGAGGCCCTTGAACTTAACTTAAGACAAATTGAATATCGTGAAGAAACTCACATTGGGATTACTATCCATTGTTTTTGTTCTGTGTAGGACCACAACCATAGACCACAACATTATCGACAGTATATGAAATATGGCAGCATCTTTTCCTGTAACTGTTATTAGAAAATTCTAAAATCAGCGGGCAACAAATGCGTGTGGAAAATTACTGGCGCAATCAAAATGAAGTGTTTATAGTAGACTTGTTTGAGTTTTTTTTATTGCATTGCTGTACGCATTATATTAACAAAACATCAATTTGTTCTTGGAAGATCCTTACGCTATAAAAATAAGGACCAAGAGTTAAGGCCAAAAAGAAAGGCCCTGTGATTGTGTTCAAAGTGATCGTTGTTAGTGTAGTGGGTAGCATGTCAGGCTAATACACAAGAACGTGGGATCAATCTCCGGACCGAGTATATTTCATTTCTTACAGCGAACGTTACGGTTACAAAAATCTTGGCAACAAGTTTCGATTAGTGAGTCTAAATAATAGAAAGCGCTCAGCTAAATAATTATCAAAGGGCTCTTAGACAATCAATCATAGCTTACATATACATACATATGTATGTGCATTGTGCATTGGCACTTGCACTAGATCTAGATTGCACTACATTATATTTATGCAATTATTTGGCTTTATTGGCTTTGGTCGGGTTAGACCAGAAAATGATAAAAAAAATTAAATTAGGGACAAAATCAAGAATGCGAGAAAATTAAAAATTAGCCATCGTACGGACTCATGGGTTTGGACCCATTTTTTCGAACCTGTGACGGCTAATTTTTAATTTTCTCCCATTCTTGATTTTGTCTAATTGCAATTTTTTTTATCATTTTCTGAGTCTACCCCGACCATATTGATGTATATATTGACGTAACAATCAAATGTTCACTAACCCACCGAAATGAGAAATAGGTTGTGCATGACAATCTAAGGGCCCTATGATTGGATGTTATAAGTTTTACGTTTTTAAGTGGCCGATTACGTGCGTCAATATTTGTACAAAGATAAGTTGCACCGGTGGACAGTTCTGAGGGTAAGTGTATATTCGCAAATTTTTTAAATCAACTCATGGCTAGTTAATACCGCTAAAATATTAGCAGCTGGGGAATGCAGACTAAAAATGACAAACGGTGCAACAATACCAAGTTATTCGAACGATCCCAGCACTACATATAAGAAATATTTCCAGGAGCATGAACAGTCGATTTCCACAGAAGTAGTTTATTGTGGACTCTCAGGGGGAAAAAGTAAAATATGCCCTCCGTGATATAAAAGTAACGAAAATCAACAAGAAACTTGAGACGGGACCATCAGAATCTAGGGTTCCAATTAAAAAAGAAAATATTTTACGTAAGTCATATTACAAGTCATGGTACATGGTTTTGAGTATGTAGAACATGGACTAATGCTCGCATAATGATCAGTTACCCAGCCATTCTCCATGTAACTGGAATTTAAATTTCCAATGTTGTCATTTAATAGGAGAACTATATGTGAGCTTTTAAATGACGAGTGTGAAACTCGACCTTACGTAATTAACATAAGTTTACCCCTGAGTTGGTCCAACGTTTTTTTTTAAAATTATTTTAAAATTATTTGCAATCTATTTATAATACAATATTAAAGTTTCAAATTTCCTTAAAATTTATAAATAAATAAATAAATAAATTTTTTTAAAATTATTTGCAATCTATTTATAATACAATATTAAAGTTTCAAATTTCCTTAAAATTTATAAATAACAGGTTTGTTAAACTCCATCGAGCTTAACAAGTACATATGTATATAATAAGTCCGTTTTTAATACATTTACCTATTTACTTTAGAAAGGGACTTTGAAGAATTTGCACTCGTTTTAATCTTCTTTATTCATCACTAGAGCATTCGGATCATGATTCAGTATAACTATATAATTTGAGCGATATTGGGATATCCCGCTTTTAGGCTAACGAACACCAAGATCATTATGTACATTTATATAAATCACGGAACTTTTGTAATCAATCTCGGAGTTAAATATTGGTACCGTTGAAGAATTTCGTCCCCCATAATTCAATACCATATGTTCATACTGGTTTCAACTTTGTTTTGTATAGTAATACCTCATTCTCTAAAGCGAGCCTAAGAGCCAATACCTACATTGTATGTCCATATATTTATTTGATTCCTTCTTGATTTACAGCCTTTTCTACGATCTCGAAAGAAACCCTAAGCGAACGAGTCAGTCACTCACTTTCATTCTTATCCCTGGCTTTAACTGTTATTGTGTGTTTACAAAATGGGAACCCACTAACTATTTTCGCTGTCACCTATGCGAACCAAAATGCCAAAACCAGCCACTTGCTTTACAATAACTATGCGGCAACCAAGTCAAGTCATACATTTCAACAGAGTTGCCAGCGTAAAACATCTAACATCCTGTTAAATTAACCGGAGTATGAGAAAATGAAAAACCTAAACAGGCAGTATATCGTTCCAATAAATTAAAATATCGATTAGTAAGCAGGCTCTTTAACCGGCCACTGAGAAAATGGCTCTAAGATTATACTTACATATATAATTTTTGGAAACAAGCACTTTTAAAAGGAAAGTTCTCTTTATGTCAGACCATTTATTGGTTCAGTTAACGACTCCCAATCAAAATTTGTGGTGTTTTTAACTCCAGGAAATATTATCATTACACTCGCATTTCCAAATAATAGGACCCAGCATAATGTACATAGTAGGTACCTGTTCAAATTCGTTGAAGTACATTAATTCTACAATTTGATAATTTGATTTAGATAGTCAATATTTAATAAATTCAACTATTTTTTTAATTTAATTTGTACAATCATATTTTTTCCACCAATCAGCAAACATTTTCACTTTGGTTATAATATTTGGCTCTTTTTGTATTCTACGCCATTTATTTGCATCCAAATGTAACATGCCGCCTATGATTTCTTGAGCAAAATTTGGGGGAAATCTTTCCTCGTCCTCGATGACATGAGCAAATCCTATATCCATACCAAAATTCACCCAGAAGTAAGGCAGTCCCTTCGGAATACAACTGCGCAACGATTTGTTACGTAGTGATACCAATTGCTTGTTAACACTCCACTCATGCTCAGATTCCTCTATAGCTTTCTTGAAATAGAATGGAGCCATTTCACCTACCGTCTCTTTTATGGGTATACAGTGAATGACTAAGTGAGGACGTTTGTGTAATCTATTAGCTATTTCGAAGAATATTACGTCCTTATGTTGAGCGGCAAACATGCGCGTTAAAGCTTTGCGATAGTCGTTGATTTCCGTCCAAGTATCTTCGTCTAATTGGGTGCTACACGTAGAATGTTGGGTAGGTATTATCATACAGTGTCCAGACTGAAGTCCTTGATACCAAGGTAGTGCTAAATAAACTTTTTCCCCCACGGACACCAGTAGTTCCTTATGTAATTTTGTGGAATCAAAGCATTTGTCACAATTATCCAAGATGCTTTCCATTCGTTGGTGTTCCTTAATAGCACGATCTCTATTTTTACGAGCATCACGCGTAGAATCATCCTTGCAGATATTATCGGCAAAGATATCTTCCAGGTCATCATTAGGGTTTTTATTCTTACTAGCAATATCAGCAAATTGCAAATTAGCGTCCGACACACTTGTCATCTTCTCATTTTCAAACATTTCTTTAAGATTATAACGATCATCGTCAGCAAAATAGCGTACCCGCTGCCCATCGCTATCATGGGTCTTGACACGCTTCTGTTTTACCTTGCCCCCATACATGTCGCGTGGATCAATTGCCCTTGATGTCATAGGTCGGCTTTGTCCTGACTGATCTGTATGAGTAAGTAAAACGTGTTCTTCCTTTTGTTGTTTCTTAGATTTGTTGATGATCTTTGCACTAGCGACTTCGTTTTGCATACGCTCTTTAAAAAGATTGCGTTGTATACGAGCATTATCTAATTTTGTACGCAGTTCATCTGCCAATGGCATATCGCCCATTATTTCAGCTTTCATGATTTTCGCTCCCAACTCATTCATTTGATGGTCTGTTAGGAATTGCGAGGCTAAAACGTCATTATTTTTCTTTTGCTCTTCTTCAAATGATGATTCACTAGATGATGACGACCTTTCGTGTGGTGGTGTAGTTGCTGTTTTTCTAAGAGATTGTTTGCTTTCCTTGGATGTTTCATTGGACGAATTTTGTTTTCTCCATCCTTTCTGTGTTGTTGCAGTATGTAAATGTTTTGATATGCTTGGTCTGTTTTTGCTGTTATTATCATCATCCTGTGGTTTTTGAAATGCTGGTAAACCTGTACCAGTTGTCTTCCAGTAGGGATTCAGTTCCCTAGAATTTTTCGCCGGGTCGTAAGTGTCCATAGGCTGTTTTTCTTTAGGCTGGGTATTTGTTCGTTCTCTTGAGTATGTTTTAAGCATCAAAGAATCTGTCATCCAGCTATCCCTCTGGATAGGAACCACTGTCGTCTTTGCCTCAACCCATTCGCTAGCTTCTTCATCACTGTCGCTATCACTGCTACTGCCATTTTTAATATATTTCTTTTGCTTATGTTTCTTTTTAAATTTCTTTGACTTCTTTTTACGCTTATGATCTTCGCCTGAGGTGGCGGAAGATGAGTGGTCGGTTGTAGACGAAGAATCATCTATACTGGTGTCGCTTTCATCATCTGAACTGGAATAATGTTTACGTTTCTTGTTAGATTTCTTTTTGGATTTTTTACCCTTTTTAGCATCCTTCTTTTTCTTTAACTTTCTTCCTTCTTTATCCTTCCGCTTAAGCTTTTTTTCTACTGAAGGCAGCATCCAATTTGATTCGCCTTTTAGATGTTTGCTGGCCTCCCTTTCCGCTCGGAGCTCAGCTCGCTTTTTAGCCTGCTCCAGCAGTTGTTCCCTAGCCTCCCTAAGATCAGCTCGGGCCTTTTCTTTATCCCGTGCACTCTCAAACTGTATAGAATTCATGTTATGCTAATAAAATATCTGAGTTACTAATAGTGCACAACTTGTAAATAAATAAGTGGAAAATCATGGTAGAATTATCTATTAGGTAGTCGCATTAGCAATTCCGTGGTTAAGCTGTCAAAATTAGCTGAATAATGAAAAACACTATGTACACAAAATGTGAAAAATTGTATAAGCTTGTCTTACTTGATACAAAGTCTATGCTATTAAATTACATTTTGATTGAAATTCTTTGAATTTTATTAACAAACAAAGAGAAACAAAATCGAATTTGACAGCTTACACACGGAAAAGATGATATAATCACAAATCAGCTGGGCTGACGCGTTTACCATATAGATCAGTGCTTCTCAAACTTTTTTATACGACGGCTCCCTAAATATAACAAAAAAAAAATCAATCCTCCCAACAAAATAGTACTAATAAAACACCATTTATCATTAAAATTTTTAAGTTTATTACAAATAATAAAGTTCTTTTTTATAATAATAGTATATTTAGCAATATGTCAAAAACGACTTTTTGCGAAAAAGAACTTTTTTATTGTTGAATATGAATCTTTGGGGACTCAGAAACAATATTTATTCCACGAGTTTTTTTTTAAAAATTAGTTGTATTTCAAAATATAACACAGTTTAACCACTTTCGTGGGCTTAAAAATTAAAAAATTAAATTAAAAAAAAAAAAAAAACTGGATTTTTAATTTTTTACAATAAGATGAATATTTCATTTAAGATGAATATTTCATTCGTACACTGAGAGAAAAAAAATTATTATAATAATAAGTGGTAAAGGTAGATTTACGACTTTTTCATTTAAAATGGCACAAAAACGGCTAAAGATTTTTGGCCAAAATTTTCTATTTCTCGTTTAGAACCTTAAAATCTAAAATTCCACCAAGGCGCTTCACGTCACAAAGCTTAGTTTGGACGTTATGAGTTGAGGAAGGTAAAAAAGCAAAAAATTTTGGATTTTTTCCATTTTTCTTTAAGTTTTTTCAATTTTTTTTCCAAACGAAACATTGTACTGCGAAGCGCCTTTTTAATTCATTTAATTGCTGCAGGTAATACAAGATCTTCTCCTATAGTATACGGTTTTATGGATTTTGCGATCAATAGCGCAACTTCAAACGATGCTTTTAGCAAGTTATCATTTAATTTTGTATATTTTGAAAGAGAAATTGTTTGTCCCTTTTTATCAGCTGCCTTTCTTTGAAAAAATTCAAGTGGCTTATTTTTGAATTCAGGATGCATAGTAGCTAAATGACGTAATAGTTTTCCCGGTCTCATACTATCGTTCGATAGTTGGTTCAAACAAATAACACACATTGGTCTTTCTTGATTATTAAGTGTTGACGTAATAAATCCATATTTCAAATAATCAGAATCATATTTACGATTTTTTAATTGAGCTGTTTTATCTGGTGCGATTTTTCTTTTATTACCAGTTGCTAATGTTGAAGTAGAAGTTCCTGGTAAGGTTGAATCTGTTGCAGTTATTGTTGAAGTAGAAGTTCCTGATAAAGTGGAATCTGTTGCAGTTAATGTTGAAGTAGAAGTTCCTGGTAAAGTTGAATCTGTTGCAGTTAATATTGAAGTAGAAGTTCCTGGTATAGTTGAATCTGTTGGTAGTTGTATTGATTCTGATAAATTTTCAATATTTTTTTCTTTATGTATTTTAATTAGCCACTTATCCATTTTTAATGCTATTACTGAAATTGCTAAAATTTAACGAAAATAACAGCTAAATTCACTAACTAATTACCTATTACAGTAATGTAGCCACTGCTCTCGTTGAAATATCTTCCAAATTGACGCTTTTACTTTAAAACATTAAGTTCGTTGCAGGTATATTTTGCACCACACGCTTTATGCTGGAGTTAATGTCAACGTCGTTGACGGCGTCTGAACGTAGAAATTGTTAAAATTTCATTTTGCTGTTGATGTCAACGCCGTCGACGACGTTAACACGCTGTGTACTACTGCATTATATTTGTTTTGCTTTATCTGCTTTGACGTTTCATCATATGTTTTTGTCTGAGCAACGCCGCAACGACGCCGAAAAAGTTGAAACAGATTGAACTTTGTCAACGCCGAATTTCTTACGTCGTTGGGATTAACTGCTCTCATACAATTTCATATGATTCAACTTTTTTTTGACATTTGACGCCGTCGACGACGTCGACATTAACTCCAGCATTAGAATACATTACATGATTGCCAACTTACTTAAATATGTTACATCATTGCCATCTTCCTAATATATGTTAGAACTCTTAAGGCGCTAGAGGGCGCAAGAGGGCGCTTTACAATCAATTAGTTATTAGATAATTGCAATAGAAGATACTTATTAAAGAATTATAATAGAAAAAATAAACGGCTCCCTTGTAAGAACACCACGGCCCCCTAGGGGGCCGCGGCTCACACTTTGAGAAATACTGATATAGATAATAATGAGATTAACAGTCAGTTTTTCACCAAAATTACATGAAAAATTAAAGCAAGAAGTTATTGTAATTCCACCTGGTGTATGTCACTTTTCGTCGAACATCTCTCTATCACACCGACCGCATCACGAAGAGTGTGAAAGGAAACGTCAGATGAGCCAAATATTTTCTCTACTAAGATTTACTCTATGACTGTGTTTAATTCTTGAAGCGCCCTGTGTACAGCAATAACAAGTCATGGTAAAAGGTCTGTCTGTTTACTGCAATATTGTACAAAATGTTACAAAATGTTGTCTGTTTACTGCAAAACTTTTGCAACGAGAGAGCCAAAGAGAGAATTTTTTGACAGTTGGATGATAGAGAACTTGCAAAATGTTACTGAAGGAACTTCTTCTATCAAGATTTTGCAAGTTTGATCAGCTGTTTTTTATTTACATTTTGATTGCAATATTTTTGTGTGAAAAAGAAGAATAAAGTTGAAATTTAACAATGGCAGAGGTAAGTGTTTAAAATTGTATTGTTTTTTAACGTCTATTGTAAATTAGAATATAAAAACATTTGTTTTTATGCTAGAAACATCCATACATACAGTGCGACCGTAATGCAAGTGGCTTGGAGACGGCTTGTCATTTCAATTGTTTACACTTGTTGCTGTTTTCTTGCAATATTTCACAAAATGTTGTCTGTTTACTTTTTGGAATAGAGAAAAAAAAGAGCGTAAAATTTTTTTTACTCTCTGCAAAAAGTTACTGGATAAATCTTGCTGGAAAAGTAAACAGACAAAGCTAAAATAAGGAAGGTAAACTAGTTAGAACAGATGTTTTAAAATTTTCCATTGTGGTTAAACGTTTCAGCTGTCAAACTGAATGTACTTTGTTTTTGTACTTTTTTGTATTCCTGTTTTGTTGGTATACTTACGTGTATAGTTTGACAACGTAAGCGATTGATACAAAAACAAAATGCCTGTTGTTGTTGCCTACAATAACTACAACGTCTACTGCTACTACTTGGTTATTTTACTATGTAACAAGTCTTGTATACCATGGTAGAATTATCTACCAGGTAACCGCATTAGGAATTCCGCGTTTCAGTAGGGGAAATATAATCTGATTAATTTAAACCACTATGCACAAAATGTGAAAAATTGTAATCACCTCTCTTGCTTTATACAACGTCTACGCTTTAAATTGTGTTATTTGAAGTTTTTAATTTTATCAACAAACCAAATGAACAATCCCAAATTTGACAGCTTAACTACAGAAAAGAAAAAAATCAAATCAACTGGACTTACGCGTTTACCTGGTGACAATTCTACCATGTATTTTAATTTTATAGTATTTTAGTAAACACAATTTTTGCAAACTTACTTCCGGAGTATTATTGGGTCTGTACTTTATAGCGGATATTATCGTTTGAAATAAAGAAACAATATGCCTTTGTATGAGACTGTAATGCAAGAGAAACCTCCCGTGGTATTGGATATAGGGACAGCTTACACAAAGTAAGTGCAGTGGATATAAAACAATGACGTCATTATTGACAATCACTCCTTTCATGCTACCACTTTTTAGGTTTGGTTTTGCAGCAGAAGCTTATCCACGTAAAATCATTCCATCTGAGGTGATTTTATCGCTTAATGGAAAGACTAAACACCTTTTTGAGTATGAAGACAAATTGGAATTTTATGACCAAATGGTCGATTTCCTGCAAACAATATTTTTCAAGTAAGTTAATGTGTTAAGTAAAAAAATACTTAAGCTGGTGTATAAAAACAGATTTGAGATTTAAGCGACTCTATGACAGATAAGCCCCGATAAAAATGGACCGATTTCCAAACAGACAAGTGCGGATACTCAAATCCGGTTTTGTTTCCTGTCCCGAAGCTTTTTAAAATTTGTTTGCAGAAATTTTAATTGTTCACACTTAATTTTAGATATTTACCTGTTAGTCCTAAAGAACGTAAAGTTGTTGTTGTGGAAAATGTGTATGGCCAAACCATAATACGAGAGACACTAGCCAAAGTTCTATTCCGTCACTTCGAAGTGTCGTCGGTGTTGTTCGTTCCTTCGCACATGATTGCTCTGTCCACCTTGGCGATTCCCCACGGTGTCGTTGTGGATTTGGGTTATAGTGAGACCACAGTGATGCCTGTATTTAGTGGTGTACAGATAATGCAAGCTTTCCAAGATCAACGTTATGGAGGTCGTGCTGTACACGAAGAATTAAGGCGTTTACTAGTTGGAGCCGGAATCAAAGAAGCTTTGCTTACTGAATCAGTATTGGAAGATATTAAAGTACGCACATGTTTTGTAACCAAACTCAAGCGCGCCCAGGGCTATCTGAACAACCAAGCACCAGAGTCTCCACCAAGTGTTGAGTATACCATAGGCGACGATGAAATCATAAATGTGCCTGGTCATGTTCGTGAGATGGCATTTGAAATTTTATTTGAGGAAAACAACGATCGCGATAGTTTGCCACATCTGATAATCAAATCAATTCTACGATGTCCCGTTGATATTCGACGACCTCTAATGGAGAACATTTTCGTTATTGGTGGCACCTCCATCATAATGGGCTTAATGCCACGCCTTAAAGAGGAGCTGCAACATTTGGTCGAGACAGATAAGGATTATAAAGAAAAGTTACATGGAGATGTAAACTTTAAATTCCACAAAACTATTGGCCGTCCAAATATCACCAGTTGGTTGGGTGGTTCGTTGTGCGGTGGCACAGATTTGGTCAATACACGTTCTTTGACGAAAGAGGCGTATATACGATTGGATCGCGTTCCAGATTGGGTGTGTTTAGATGATAATCGTGTTGCGGGTTAAAATTATATTTGAAGTATTGATATTTATTTATAATAAAAGAAAACGATAACAATTAAATTATATTAAAATTGTGTACTTAAATTATAGTGTGTGAGATACATTTTGTAGACACTTACATTTAAAACATGGATAATTTTATCTATAATATATAAGTTTTATTTGTTAGATCACTCAATGAATGAGTACTATGTATATATAAGAGTGCTATGTATATATGTATACATTATGGTGCAATGGTCAGTGTGCGCGCCTCTTGTACATGAGACCCTGGATTCGACCACCTTTAATTTATTTCGGCGGCGGTCAACTCGCATAGTGACGGCGACACTATTAGGTATTTAGCCATGAAAAAGTTTCTCAAAATACCGTTCGGAATCGGTATCAAACTGTAGGTCCCAATCAGTAAGTGAAAAGTGTAAAGCGCACAGCTCAGTGATTGTGAGAAGCTCTCCCCTGTCCCTTCATCGGATGTAATGGGAAATCATTTTTAAGATAAATGTTGTAGACACATTTAAGACATTAAGTTTTATTTGTTACATCACTCAATAATGAGTACTATGTACATAAGAGTACTATGTATATATACATAATAATGTATATACATAGATATGGACATATATATGTTTACAAAATATTATATGTCATCCGTTGTGTGTGAGAGATTAAACTTTAATTGCAATCGTAATTCGTAATTTTTAAGATCTCGTAAATTTCTCATTCTGGTCTCATCGTCATCATTTTTATGTGTATTAAAATGCGATCTTAGTTCACCTTGCAAACGGAATCCTTGTGGGCACAAATCACATTTGTAAACGTTATCTCCCAAGTGACCACGCAGATGTTTGATCAAATCATTACTTTGTGCAAATGCCCTTACGCAATATTTACATTTGTAGGGCTTCTCGCCGGTATGGGTGCGCATGTGCCGGCGACATTTATCGGCTAAGACAAATCTGCAAAATTCGTTAGGGGGGTAATTTAATAATGATATTTGTAACCGTGAACGCATTGTTACCTCATATCGCAGTAGTCGCATTTATGATTCTTTTCCCCCGTATGATACATTTTGTGTTTTTTCAACAAGTAGGGTTGTACAAAACCCGCACCGCAGATATCACATACATGCGTTTTCGCCTTGTTATGTACAGCTTTGTGCGAGGCTAAATCACTGGGGCAGGGAAATGTTTTGGGACAATGTGGACAGTGGTAAGGCCGAGCAGTGCCATGGCGTAGAAAATGTTGCTTCATGTTACTAAGACTCGTAAATGCTTTGCCGCAATCGGAACATAAGTAGGGCTGTTCGCCAGTATGAACTCTTAAATGATCCTTAAGTGAACTAGATTGATAGAAAACTAAAAAGCAAAAATTTTAAAGATCGTACGGTGTTGTTATGTGTGCCAATGTTACTTTTACCTTTTTGACAATATTCACATACATGTTTTGTTTTAGATCGCTCAATTTTGGCACCTGGTGGCCTAAGGTGTATTCTTTTATGTCGTTTTAAACTCTTGCGTGTTTTTAGCCGACTACAACATTCATCGCACACGAATGACTTTTCTTCAAAATCCACTCCTTGTTTTAATTCAGGTTTAAGTAGGCGCTCCTTTATTTCCTGTTGTGTGCCTTCTTTAATACCCTTGTCTTCAGGATTTTCGACATCTGTAGCAGTATCGTTGCTCCTAACGCATATCAAGAAAAAAACAATCTATTAAAATGTTTCTTCAAATCCTTTTTACTACATTGATCATACCAGCCTTGTTTATCATTTGTTTCATACCACTGCAAATCTATATCATCACTGCTGCCACCATCAGTATCACACTGCCATTCATTTTCTACCCTGCGTGGTTCGGTTTTGTCACTCTGTGCCCGTATATGTATTTTTTGATGTCGTATCAAGCTTTTCCTCGTTTTTAGGCGACTGTCGCATTGATCACAAGCAAACGGTTTATCTTTTGGTGCTTCTAATTGCAAAGGTAGTGATCCAGGTGACTGTTTAACAATTTTTTGGGAATGTTTAGAATCGTCCGTTTTAGAATTCTTTGCCTTACTTGTTAATATAAAAAATCACCTTAAATAAATTGATTATCATAACTATTGTGTATTAAAATAATCTTACTCGGTTTTTGTATCAGATTGCAAATTCCTGTTCTCAGCGCTATCTTTATCATATCGCATTTCTTTGAGTTCTTTTTTATCGGAATGTTGCAGGTGAATCTTTTCATGTCTTTTAAGGCTTTTACGTGTTTTCAATCGGTTGCCACATTGATCACAAGTAAAAGGTTTGTTATCGTGCATACTGCGTTCCTTTGGACCCGCCAAACTATACTTATCAGTTGTCTTTCGCTGTCGTAAAGATCTTTTACTTAAATTCATATATTATTACAATGCAAATACTTTAATAATACTTGGATAACTAACAAAAAACTAACCTTGATGTTAATGCATTAAGCTGAGAATCCCACATATCATGTCTCCCTTCGTCTTCGCTGTTTGCTTTCGACTCAATACTTTTATCAACATAGTTATCAATTGTGTTGCTGACAAATTCATTATTTTCCTGAACATTATTGTCTATTAAAGGTTCATCCATTTTAATTTTTTGAATATTACGCAAATGTGTAATTCGGTTGGTTGTAAGTGGATCATCCATCATGTCCTTTTGTACTAGCTGCGGTGTGTCATTAGGTATTATTAGGTCTCTTAATCTGCACTCAACCAGCAGACACTTCTTTTGGAACTCATGGATGTTGACCAATTTGTCAAGGCAGACTTTACACACATTTTTGGGCAACAGATCATCTGTTTCTATCGACAGTTGAGGAATTGACCGCAGTAATAAATCCATAATGGTGATATCGCATGCCATATTCTCTAGTGGTTCATTGAATATGGAAATCAAAGTATTAGTTTGTGTCTTGGGTGTTGCGAAATATTCGGATTCTTCTCCCATGCACGTTCTGCAAAGGTTTTCTATTAGTTTGACTGTGTTGCTACACATTGTACGTATTTTCTATAAATATCTATGAAGACATTGGCGTTGAGAATATTATTCGCTAGGAACGTAACAAAAATATAAACAAAAAAAATAGAGTATAGCGTTGCCAACTTTGTTTATTAACTGACCGCATAGACTAGAATTGAGAAGGCCTCAAGTACTTGTTTATCCCAAAACATAGTTGCTTTATGTTTATCCCAACCATGGTAGAATGAGAAGGTAAACTCAGTTGACAGCTGATTTAAATTTTTTCCTGTTTCGTTGGCCGCTTCTGTCAGATTCAATGATTTTGTTTTTGTACTTCTCTGTTTACAATTATTTACATGAAGAGAGCCTAAACAAGAACAAAATGCCTGTTGTTGTAACAGATTGTCTGTTTCCACTCGTTCGTCCCTGGAAGATATAAAAAAACAAAATTAAGTGTAATTCCCCTATGTGTCACTGGAGGTATCGGTGGGGAGCTGGAGAAATTGTGCCTTCTCCAAGGGTCTGTCCCATAGGTCAACTGGGCGCAAGTCAGTAGACCTATCAGGACAGTTACAAATGTGAATAGTGTCATGAGGGCTTTGTAGGCAGTGTGGGCACTGATCTAAGGTCCCTGGGATTATTCTTGATCTGTATGAGGTCAGAATAGAACTCCAACCAGATCTAAGCTGGGACAATAGTTCTAGTGTGCCTGGGCAGAAGCCTCTCATTATTCGAAATCACGGGTGGGTGTTCATTAAGGACCCTGTTGCAAGAGTAGCCATTTATGGCCACTGACACCGCCGCGTTATGCAACAATTCCTGAGCTAATGCTATTGACAGTCTGTTGATGTCAAATGGAATGACGTCTTGGATGTCCGCGCAGTAGCGCCTAATGCCCTTCCGGATGTGACGAGGAGGTGGATACTGCATCAGAATATGATGGTTGGGGTAGCTGGGCAGATGACAAGCCAGAAGAAACTGTCTCGTCAACAACACATGTTGTTGCACTGACAGTATCTTTGCCTCCTCATGTAAATGATCCACGTTCGTCATTTGTGTGCATCCGGTTGCGATTCGTAGTGCACTATTTTGGATCCTCTGCGGACCTTTCCATTGGGTATCGCTTAGGAAAGAGGACCACACCGGGGCGGCATAGTTGAAGACCGAGTGTTGAGTTCGAAAATTAAAGAAAACAAATTTTCCCGAGTCGCTTTTATTTTGTGTTTTTATTATTTAAACACCCGCTTATACTCGCGTAGCGCTTTAAAACAATTTGTCGCTTTCGTATTTAAAATCGAACTGATGTTCCTCTTTCCTTCGTTGCCCGTCTTAGGTTCTTGTTTTGTACAGAAAAGAAGTCACTGCCGTTAGTTAGCAACGTATCAAAGGGCTACGTACTAACATACACACATGTATGTATGTACACATGACGTATTTGGTAAACAAACAAAAGGGCAACGAAGGAATAGCGAATAAGCAATGATCACAACAAGGGAGTAATGACTACATAAACGAGTTAGGATTTGGTAGATAGGTAAATTGTAACATACAGTATTGTGCAGATAAATAGGTACTGAAATTGAAATACAATTGAAGCAAAAGCAAATTAAATATTTATGTTGATTAAATTAATCGAAATTAAATAGTGTCGGCGGCAACATTCCCTCCCTCGTAAGCGAATTAGGGTTCTATGAGCTTGCTGTTTTAGCTACGGGCCTTTCATACGTACTGCTAATCGTTCTAACTTTGACGCTGCGTACTTGACCATCTTTTGCTGGGTACACATCGGTCACAATACCCAAGGGCCAAATGTTGCGGGGAAGGGTGTCGTCCACTATGACGACTACGTCTCCAACGGATGGTGGTGATACTTTGTCGAATGATTGGCAAATTTTTGAGTTTGGTGCCATCGTTGCCGCAGGTCGTGGTCGAACTCACACAAAGGCTTTTGTCCCGCTACAGAACCAAGTAGTAAATGATTTGGTGTTAGGGCATCGTCGTCAGCTGAGTCTAGGGCCACGAATGTCAATGGACGAGAATTGATTATGAATTCAATTTCGTATAGGGCACACCTTAAGGTCTCGTCGTTAAACTTGAAGGCTGGGCACATTGCGTGGAGTATGGATTTGACTGACCGGATTAAACGTTCCCATGCACCGTCCATATGCGGAGCTGCTGGAGCCTTTTTGTGTAGCGCTCTTAATTTGGGAATGTAAAAAATTGACTTTATTTTGCAGATTGTTGCTTCATGCAGACAATGATGAAAATTCTCGTGGTAGTATCGGACCACTAGAAAGGTTATATAGTTGTCATAAGGTAAAATGATTGCCTTATTACAATTTAGCGTTTCCGCTATGCCGCAAGCGCGTATGACACCATTATCGTCGAGGAAGATATTAAGCTGCTTTAATTTGCTAATTTTGTCAATTAGCTTGTTATTTTTGAGACTCCATATTTCGTCAGAAAACTCGCTCATTTGCGCATATTTAAACAAAATATTTTTAGCTTTCTGGACGCAATCAAGGAGCGTTACTTCTTGTATTTTACCGCCGTGGGCCACAGACTTCAATTTTTCTATATACAATAGAAATTTCGACAGGGCTCTATAAAGTCGTCTCCAGCATGAAAAATACTCAATATTCATAGTGAAGTTATTTGATTTCGAAATATATAAAAGATGCTTTCGTACCTCTTCTTTATTGGTGTCTCCTAAATCGGAACATTTTGGCCAACCACTTCCATCAGATTTGAGAAATTCTGGACCCTGGAACCACGTGCTGTTGTTGGGGTTACAGATTTTCGTCGCAAAGTCAGCTGGGTTTGATGGGACCCAATTCCACTGAGTCACATTCGTTATTTCGAGAATTTCACCAACTCTGTACATCACGAAAGGTTTGAAGTTCTTTGGATCCATGGGCAACCATTTTAACACCGTTTTCGAATCGGACCAGTAGAAGCTTTCTGCACATCGCAAACGAGTTGAATTTCGTATTTTTGCGGCGAGACGGGAGCCAATTAAATTGATATTGGCTTCAGCGGGGCGACTTTAAACTTCCCAGCTACAATACTAATGTCAACTTCTTCGTTGTATTGAATACGGAAGTAGCACACAGCGGCGTAAGCGTCTTCACCAGCGGCGACAAAAGTGTGGAGTTGCACGTTGAATGTGAATTTTAATAATTCTGAATAACATCGTGGGATGATGACGGAAGAAATATTATCCAGATTTGTGAGCCATGTTGACCATTTAATATATAATTCGTCATCTAGTTCGTCGTCCCACTTTATGCCTGATCGCCATATATTTTGAAGTAAAATCTTCAAGCCTATAGTATAAAGGGATACGAACCCCAGTGGATCAAAAATTGACATCAAGACCTGAAGGACTTCTCTCTTGGTTGGGACCACATTGAGTTGGAACACATTTCGTTTGAGCCTCGAGAATCTGGAATTGTACTGAAACACGTCATTATTGGATTCCCAATACATACCGAGAATTTTTTCAACGGCTCCAAATGCGTTTTCAGTTATCGCTCTATCGCCCAATTGTTGCCTCACTAACTTAGAGTTTGATGCCCAATTTCTCATGTGGAAACCACCAGCAGCATGCATTTTTTTGACCTGGGTAGCCAATTCCAGCGCTTCTTCTGTTTGAACACTGTCGATAAAATCGTCCATATAGTGATATGACTCCACCGCCTTGACTGCCCTGGGATATTCTTCACGAAATTCTTCAGCATTTTTATTTCGCACAAAATGTGCAATACAGGGTGCGCAGCTTATACCAAACGTTAGAGCCTTCATCACAAAAACACTAGGCTTACGTACGTCTTCATTTTCGAACCACAAAAATCTTTGGGCGTGCATGTCCTCATCTCTGACGTTGATACGATGAAACATTTCAGCAATATCACCACATACTGCTACCTGTCCAACTCGAAATTCAAATAAAATCTTCATCAGTGACGTAAGTAAATCAGGTCCACTCGTTAAAAAATCATTTAGCGATTTATTGTTTGATTTAGATGCTGCGTCCCACACTAGGCGAACTTTATTCGGTTTGTTAGGGTTTCGAGTACGACCGGGATATGAAAACTTCTCTGAGTCCAATACCTTTCTGGGCGTATCCTTTAAAAAGTAGTTTATCGATTTCCGCTTGCATTGTCTGCTGAAGTTGGGGATCCTTTTTAAACTTCTTCTGGAGACACTTTAGACGATGACACGCTACGTCATAAATTTCTGGCGACTGCGTGGCATTATCCTTCCAGAGGAAGCTGACTTCGAACTTCTTATCCTTTTTCATAACGTTGCTCTCCAGAATCTGCATGGCCTTTTCGTTCTCGACTGATAAGATATTTATCTCTTGGGACTCTTCCAGGGCGAAATACTCCTTCACTTCATCGTGTAAAGTTTGATATCGATTTTCACACTCACATGTATGAATATTCAACGAAGCATAAGCTCCCAAATCTGTGCCACTACCTTGAAGGGTCCAACCTAAACGGGTTTTTGTAGCAATCGGCTGATTGCGTGCACCTTCTCTGATTTTTATAGGTACTGCTACCCTCCAATTGTTTAGTCCTATTAAAATCGTAGGCTTGGCTTTGAAATACGATTGTATGGGCAACCCTTTCAAATATGATTTATCCTTGATGATCTCATCAAAATCGAGCGACTGTGTTGGCAAACCGAGATTATTTACAGTACGCACATCATGGAGTGTAAAACGTGATTCATTTTGACTACCTGAGACTTCTAAATTTATTTTGACTCACCTGTCCAGCGTAGCTCTAGGGGTTCTTTTCTACCTTTAAGACCGAGTTTGTCGAATAATTTCTTCTCCATTAGGGTCACTGAAGATCCTTCGTCTAAAAAGGCAAATGTTTTAGTTGAACCACCATTATGAAAACTCGTATCGGCAAAATTCTGAAACATGGTTTGTCTCTACCACTGTCATTATGTGCATTTACACTTCCATTGCCTTCAGACATTGCAATATTACTCATACTTGGGCCGACCGTTGTTGTATATTTATGTAATAATGGGTGATGTTTTGCTGTACAACCAGCGACGCCACACACTCTATTGGCGAAACACTTCCGACGATGTAAATTCAAGCACTGACGACACAATTTGTTGTCTTTCACCACTTTCCATTTGGCGTCCAAGTTCATGGATTGAAACTCACCACAGTTCTGGATTTTATGAGTCTCGCCTTTGCAGGAAATGCAAGTTGGTTTGCTTGGGCTACTTTGTTGATGAGTGTTCACCGACGCTCCCTTTTTTCTTGTGACCGGGGACACGACTTGACTGGCAGCGGCTGCTATAGCATAGATCCAATCACTAAAACCTTTCACAATAGGAACTTTTGGGTCTTTTGGATGCATTACCCAATTGAGCTTGTGATTGTTTGGTAATTTGTCCACTAAACTCTTCACAAGCATGGGATTATTTAAGTGGGCCACCATATCACACGCCTCCATTGTTGAGCAAATATTTCGAATTGTCAATGCATACTCGATAATACTATCGAGTCTGTCCTTTAATGGAGGAATTTTCATTGCTTTCTCTATCATGCTGCCCAAAATATGCTCTGGGCGACCGAAACACATTTCCAAGGTTTGAATGATTTCACCCACCATTGAAGGAATTAACAATTTACTTTTTACAAGTTCTTTTGCATGACCTCGGAGACACGACTGCAAACGCATTACATTTTCACCATCAGTGTAACCTGCTATTTCAGTGCTGTTTCTAAAGTTGCTGATAAAGAGCGGCCAATCTTCTGGGCGCTACGTGTTAACGTTGCCCCATGTTGCCTAAATTTTTACCAGATACAAAGTAACTTCTGTGTTGCAAACCCACCAAGTTTCGCAAAAATCTGCCGAAAAATAAGTATATTGCAACAATCTGTCACTTAGAAAAACATAATTTCAAAATTTTTGAACTTTGACCTTCGGGCGCGACGTGTTAACATTGTCCAATTTTCCCCAAATTTATAGCATAACATTTTTTCATCAAGTGGCATAATATGCTGCCCGGCAATCCTTGAATTTCAAAAGTAAGGGAAAAAATGCCACTCTAATGGGTATATACCCCCCATTGACAGAGATATCGAGCTCTCTCCTTACTTCTTTGGTCCAATTTGTTAAAAGGGTCACAGAAGACTTCGACGGAGATAACTGTAAATTCCATTCCTGCAGAAAGCTAGTAAGGGTAGCTAGATAGCTGTAAATTCTAGCACTTATGTCGTCTACATTTACGCCCGACGAGATGATAGTACAACCATCGGCGTACGACACAATACTAACTCCTTGGGGGGTGCACGAAGATTCCCAAGATAAATGTTGAAGAGTATAGAGTACTCCTCCTTGTGGCACACACATTTTTATCTTGCGATAACGGGAATTCTGGCTCCCTGAACTCTACAAATGCGCTTGGTAGTGTTTGGGAGGGACGAGTTCAAGATGTCCTGGAGCAGGATCGAGTGAGCAACAGTTTCGAAAGCGTTAGACAGGTCTAAAGCTGTGACCACTGTGCGTACAGCGGGTCTGCTCTGATTGAGGTCATTGGTGATGTGGGTAGTTATCTCATTTAACGTCGTCGAAGTGCTATGCGCTTGCCTGAAGCCATGTTGGTGATTGGCGAGCTGAAAATGCTCTTTTAGGGTCGACAAGAGTAGGGACCCCAAAACCTTTGTTACAGGTGATAAGAGGGAGATCGGGCGGTAAGATTTTCCCTGGTTAGCGGGTTTATCTTGTTTGAGGAGTGGAATAACTCGAGCAGTTTTCCACATGTCCGGTATGACCAGTTGGCACACCGAAAGGGTGAACGTGTGCGCGAGAAGCCGAATCCCTATTGGTCCGAGTTTCTTCAGCATTATCATTGAGATGCTGTCAGGAGCGAAAGCTTTAGAGGGTTTAGATTTAGATATTATGGCTTCGACATCCATGGGTGTGAAGGAGCAGGGTACTAGATCTCGTTTGAGATTCTTAGTTCTCCAAACTACAGCTCTCTTAGTGCTATTCTGTTGAGTTGGGTGTTCAATAAATTGCTGGCAGAATTATGTAGCGCATTTCTTGGTATCCGGTGTTCTAGCATCTGTCGCGACGGTGCTGGTTGATGAGTACGTTAATCTCATCCGTCAGGGGCAATATTCGTTCATCGGCTGGGTTGCTAGCGCTTATGACATCACGCTGATCTGCAAGATGCGCAGCATCAGATGGGAAGTTGGGTCTACAGTTGGGAATTCTACCAGCTGGGTTAAAACGTTTTGCAGCTTTGAGAATGGTAGCCCTGATGATCATCTCACCCTGTCTGGCGCAAGAGGGTAGCTGCAAATGACGAAGGGATTCGTCAATAACGTTCGTAAAGCCAGGCCAGTTGGCTTTGTTGTAGTTGACGAACGTCCGTTTATCTGACTACACAAAGGCGCTAGGCTTCTCTACAGTGATCAGGATGGGAATATGATCAGAGTTTAAGGCTATATGGGTCTGCCAGGTGGTATTGGCTAGTAGCGACGCACTGACGATGGAGATATCAGGGGAGCTTGAGCAATTAGCCGTTAATCTTGTAGCGAAGTCCTCATTTATACTTGAGAATTCCGAGTCGTCTATCTGGTCTGCAATATTAATGCCACCCTGGTCTACGACCAGCTGGGAGAACCACATCTCGTGATGAGCATTGAAGTCGCCAAGTATAATTTCACTATCACCCTGGAGTAGGTGTTTGATAGCGGGATGATAGCCCGCACCGATGCTATTAATCTTACATTGACGATTTCAATAACGATGTCTCCAGTATCTATCGCTATGCTCATCGCTTCAAGGAACTGATCGGGCTGAGTGGGAGAGGGTGGGTCTGTGAGTCTGAAGCTCACGCTTCGCTCGATGATGAATGCGAGACCTCCACCGTGACTTCTCTCCCTGTCTCTCCGAATAATGACATAGTTCCCATGAGTTGATCACCAACTGTATGCGGTTGCCGTCGAGGGTGGTGCCATTGCATTGGGTTGGGAGCTGTCTGGCGCAGCTGGGATATTGCCGGAGGCAATTGAAAGGCTGTCGAAAGCATCTGTGGATTTGTGGGGTGCAACTGATTGGCTGGTGAGTGCAGCCGTGAGGATTCGGGCGCTGTCGGCCACAGTTGAGTTGGCGTCTGAGGAGACTGTATGGCTCACATGGCCAGCTGAGGGGTTGCAATGTGCAACTGAGTGGCCGCGGGTTGCGGCTGAAATGGTGAGTGACTGAGAGTTACAGGACGTAATTGAGTAGCTGACGGGGGCAGCATGGGTGTTGTCGATAGCAAATGGGTAGCTGACGGGCGTAGCTGAGTTTGAGCGTGAAGCTAATTTGAAATTGAGGGACGCAATTGAAAATTTGACGGGGGCAACTGAGATGATGGGTAGAAATTGTTGTAGTGGCCGAGGCGTGGATCAGGACAGGGGGTGATGTATGTGTACATCACCACTCTCCGCTGGAGTACCGACAGTTGTCCCGGCATTAGCCGTGCAACAAGCAGCGACAAAGGCCCAGTTCCAGTTCCTGTGCTAACGAAGACTAGTGCAACGCCTCATATGACACCATTTCCTACAGCGATTACACTGTACTGATGTAATATTCCTATTTATAACACTGTTGTAAACTGAGCAAATCCATTGAGAAGGCATCGCATTGTGCTCTGAGGGTGTCGATCGATTACGAGTTGGAGGTGTTGAAATAGGAGCAGTGTTGCCCGATTGCTGTAGATTTCCACAACTCGCCACGAAATTTCTCGACCAGTATCTGACTAGCGAGGTCAGAGCACCTTATAATATGACACCAGTTGTGGCATCCTTTGCATTGGACCTGGGTAAGGTTCCGATGGATCCTAGTGTGACACACAGAACAGATTGAGACTTCGGGAGGTCCTGGATTCTGTTCTATGCCAGCAATAACACTGTGTGATTTTTGCACTTTAAAAATCTGAATTGAGTGAAACATAGCGAACCTACATAATTTTGATACCCTGAATCTAATGGCATTTCCCGTTTTTCTCTACCACGTCAAAATTTCGAGATATTTGACCCCAAAGTTTGCGACAAAAACATTATTATTAGGGGTAAGGGGGGGAGGAGAGGGGGTACAAACTTGCAGTTGGTATTCTTCTTAAGGTCCTCTACATTTCTTACACAGAAGTCAAACTTCAATTTTGAAGCGTTTTGCCTCTAATTCAGTCTCAAAAATATTACAGTTGTTGACATCCCAGCAAACTTTGGGGTCAAATATCTCGAAATTTTGACGTGGTAGAGAAAAACGGGAAATGCCTTAGATTCAGCATATCAAAATTATGCAGGTTCGCTATGTTTCACTCAATTCAGATTTTTGGTCACACACAGTGTAATTAATAACATTTTGAGAAAACCTGCTGACGTGATTTGCGCACCTGGGTAAAAAAACGGGTGGTTGAAAAACGGGTAAAAAAACGCACAGTTGTATTTAATGCGACTTCTTGTTCATTTTACTACGATCCCAACTTTGCTTTTAATTTAATGTTATTTTAACTGTTTTTCCAAACTTTAGTCTCGTATTCAGTTATTGCGAAAGAAAAAAATTTCGGCGCTGGTCCATATTTTCGGAAATATAGGCCTCCAAAGCTTGAATGTGTAATTGCGCATAACAGCCATTTATTACCCGATCCTGTTGAAATGGATTTGACTGGAAATGTATTTCTAAGCTCTATAAATCTGTGTATAAATATGTTCATTATTTGGGTCGAATTAAAAAAAGTTTTTTAACCTCACTTTTTTTTCTTATAAAGCTTTCTGCTTGGCATAAGCGATTATATACTCAAGCTTCAAAGGCCTATATCAGGAAATTGGACCCATTGGAGAAAAAAAAACTTTTTCGTCGGTGGTGAAATTTTCTTGCAGATCAAAGCATTGATGCCATGCTATATTTATGCCGAAATTTTGACAAAATTTGCTAAAAAAAAACGGCTTAAAAATGAAAAGAATGGAAAATAGAGTAAAATTAGAAAAACGGAAAACAAAAAGGGAAAGGAACTTGTCTGGAAGCATTTTTGGATAATATGATGCCAACCAAATAAACCAACAAAATTTCAGGTCATTTGAATCCTATTTCGGTTCTTTTGGAACCGTGGTTCGGTTCCTGTAAGAACCGGTCCCGTCGGGTCGTGTAAAGATACTGTGCATCACTAATACATAAGTGTCGTCGAAACAACATGATTTTATATAACTAACCCCCTGAAAAGCTATTCATAA
The DNA here is from genome assembly GCA_963931995.1 of Phaonia tiefii. NCBI lineage: Eukaryota > Metazoa > Arthropoda > Insecta > Diptera > Muscidae > Phaonia > Phaonia tiefii. The sequence continues at coordinate 11,548,301 of OZ008370.1, read as the reverse complement.
ACCTGAAAATAAATAAATACGCATATGTGACCGCCTAATTTAATTATGCGAACTTAAAGGGTACTTACCTTGTCATACTCGCCGATACCTTTAAAGCTAGTTTGACTTACCATTATGACCTAATATACTTATACTCCGTACATATTCTTTAATTTAAAATTATCCATATGTACTCGTAGTATCATTAGTATATACATGATTTCAGGCATATAAACCAAATATAAGCGAAATTGAATTTAAAATTAGAGGAAAAAAACAAAACAAGTAACCATAATGATCATTACCGACTAATGAAATTAATGAAATTATGTATCGCTGTAATGATCATGTGTTTCAAATGTAAACAAAGCAAAGCATCGAATGTTGGTGATTGCTAACCAATATACGATGAGATAAAAATAATACTCGTTGGCGACGACGACCTGCTGTTTGTTCTGATTATTGATTGTTCTGTTTTTTTTTAATCAATGACTTAGAACAGACGTAAAAAAAAATAATTTCATCGTAATGTTTGCAATGTTTGCAATTCCACCATGTTTTTTAAATTTTAGATTTTTACAGTTTTCTTCAATGGTAATGATTAATTGTGTGTAGTAGTACAAAAATCAGCCCATAATCATTATTTTATCGAAAATAATAATTATTTATAATTTTTATTTTTTTTACTCAAAATTAATCATTACCATTGAAGGAAATCCTTAAAACTCATAAGATAATCATTAATATGTCATTTTTATAATAAAACTCATAATGATTACGGGTATAGTATAGGTCGGCACGACGGTAAATCCCACGGTTTTAAGCATAAAATGTTATACATATACACATGTTTCGAGATACCCTATTTTAGGAGTTACATATGTGCCTCGAAAGTTCCGATATATAGGTTACTATATATTAAAAACTGCCTACATGTACTTAAATGGCACCATTTATATGATGGAAAATAAAGGAAAAATATTATATGACAATTTTCGTTAACTCGCTTAGTTATCGAGTTAACGAAATTGTCATGTAACTTTTTCCGTTAATTTTGCATCATATACAAAAATCGTGGGTGATAAGTGTCGGTTGTAACCTCCCACAAGTCGGAACTTTGAAGCCTCATAACAGCTAAAATAGGGATTTCCAGAAACAAGTAGACACATTAGAAACCTCGATAATTTTATCTCTTTCCAAATATAAAAGCTTTATTTGTTTACCCACAGAAAAATTTAACTTATAACAAGTTATATCCATGGTAGAATTATCTATTAGGCATTCGCATTAGCAATTCCGTGGTTAAGCTGTCAAAATTAGCTGAATAATGAAAAACTATGTACACAAAATGTGAAAATTTTTATAAGCTTGTCTTACTTGATGCAAAGTATATGCTATTAAATTGCGTTTTCATTAAAATTCTTTGAATTTTATTGACAAAAAAATCGAATTTTACAGCTTACCCACGGAAAAAATGAAAATACCACAAATCAGCTGGGTTGACCCGTTTACCCGATAGATAATTTTACCATGGTTAGATCACTCAATGAAAGAGTGCTATGTATATAAGAGTACTATGTATATATACATAATTATACACATAGATAGATAGATATGTTTACAAAGTATTATATATCATCATCCGTTTTGTGTGAGAGACTAAACTTTAATTGTAACCGTAATTCGTCATTTTTAAGAGCTTGTAAATTTCTCATTCTGGTCTCATCGTCATCATTTTTATGTGTATTAAAATGCGATCTTAGTTCACCTTGCAAACGGAATCCTTGAGGGCACAAATCACATTTGTAAACGTTATCTCCCAGGTGACCACGCAAATGTTTGATCAAATCATTACTTTGTGCAAATGCCCTTACGCAATATTTACATTTGTAGGGTTTCTCGCCGGTATGGGTGCGCATGTGCCGGCGACATTGATCGGCTAAAACAAATCTGCAAAATTCGTGAGGGCTTAATTTAAGAATGATATTTATAAATGTGAACATATTATTACCTCATATCGCAGTAGTCGCATTTATGATTCTTTTCCCCCGTATGATACATTTTATGTTTTTTCAACAAGTAGGGTTTTACAAAACCCGCACCGCAGATATCACATACATGCGTTTTCGCCTTGTTATGTACTGCTTTGTGCGAGGCTAAATCACTGTGACAGGGAAACGTTTTGGGACAATGTGGACACTCGTAAGGCCGAGCAGTGCCATGGCGTAGAAAATGTTGTTTCATGTTACTAAGACTCGTAAATGCTTTGCCGCAATCGGAACATAAGTAGGGCTGTTCGCCAGTATGAACTCTTAAATGATCCTTAAGTGAACTAGATTGACAGAAAACTAAAAGGCAACAATTTTAATGATCTCAAGGTCTTGTTATGCGTGCCAATGTTACTTTTACCTTTTTGACAATATTCACATACATGTTTTGTTTTAGATCGCTCAATTTTGGCACCCGGCAGCCTAAGGTGTATTCTTTTATGTCGTTTTAAACTCTTTCGTGTTTTTAACCGACTACCACATTCATCACACACGAATGGCTTTTCTTCAAAGTCCACTCCTTGTTTTAATTCAGGTTTAAGTAGGTGATCTTTTATTTCCTGTTGTCTAACTTCCTTAATAGCCTTCTCTTCAGGATTTTCGACACCTGTAGCAATATTGGTGCTCCTAAACATTTCAAGAAAAAAAACAGTCAATTAAAATGTTTCTTCAAATCCTTTTTACTACATTGATCTTACCAGTCTTGTTCATCATTTGTTTCATACCACTGCAAATCTATATCATGACTGCTACCGCCATCAGTATCACACTGCCACTCATTTTCAACCCTGCGTGGTTCAGTTTTGTCACTCTGTGCCTGTAGGTGTATTTTTTGATGCCGTATCAAGCTTTTCCGCGTTTTTAGGCGACTGTCGCATTGATCACAAGCAAACGGGTAATCTTTTGGTGCTTCTAATTGTATTGGTAGTGATCCAGTTGACTGTTTAACAATTTCTTGGAAATGTTTAGAAACGTCCGTTTTAGAATTTTCTGTATTCTTTCCCTTACTTGTTAATATAAAAATAAATAAATAAATAAATTTATTCTCAGAAATATTGTATATTAAAAAAATCTCACTTTGTGTTTGTATCAGATTGCCAATTCCCATTCTCAGCACTATCATTATCATATTGTATTTCGAATTGTCTTTTATTGAGTTCTTTTTTATCAGAATGTTGTCGTAGGTGAATCTTTTCATGCCTTTTAAGGCCTTTACATGTTTTTAAGTGGCTGCCACATTGATCACAAGTAAAAGTTTTGTCATCGTGCATACTGCTTCCATTTGGTCCCGCCAAACTATACTTATCAGTTGCCTTTCGCTGTCGTAAAGATCTTTTACTTAAATTCATATATTATTACAATGCAAATACTTTAATAATACTTGGATAACTAACAAAAAACTAACCTTGATGTTAATGCACTAAGCTGAGAATCCCACATATCATGTCTCCCTTCGTCTTCGCTGTTTGCTTTCGACTCAATACTTTTATCAACATAGTTATCAATTGTGTTGCTGACAAATTCATTATTTTCCTGAACATTATTGTCTATTAAAGGTTCATCCATTTCAATTTTGAGAATATTACGCAAATCTGTGAACGTCTCTTGTATTCGATTGCTTGTAAGTGGATCATCCATCATGTCCTTTTCTACTAGCTGCGGTGTGTCATTACCGTCTTTAATTAAGTCCCTTAATCTGCCCTCAACCAGCAGGCACTTCTGTTGGAACTCATGGATGTTGACCAATTTGTCAAGACAGACTTTACAAACATTTTTGGGCAACAGATCATCTGTTTCGATCGACAGTTGAGGAACTGACCGCATTAATAAATCCATAATGGTGATATCGCATGCCATATAATCTTGTGGTTCATTGAATATGGAAATCAAAGCTTTAGTTGTTTGTGTCTTGGGCGTTGTGAAATATTCGGATTCTTCTTCTCCCATGCACGTTCTGCATAGGTTTTCTATTAGATTGACCGTGTTGCTACACATTGTAAGTATTTTGGATAAATATCTAAGTATGAAGAGATTGGCGTTGAGGAACTTAATATAAACAAAATAATATTAGAGTATAGCGTTGCCAACTTTGTTTATTTCATCAAAATTGTATTGTGGGATTAACCCTGTGACTGATTCTTTTCATTTCATCTTCCGATAAAATGAAGAAAGAAGATAACAGTTATCGAAAAAATTCATTTAATTTTGTTCGAATTATTGAGTTTTACTTTACCAAAAAATTTAATAAACTATGGACTTTTTCAAAGCCATAAAAAAATGGTGTCCCATAACATCCCATGAAGGGATTGGGGAGAGCTTCTCACAATCAGTGAGATGTGCGCTTTCTAGTTTTACAATCACTGATTGGGACCTACAGTCTTACACCGGTTCCGAACGGTATTTTAAGAAGCTTTATCATAGCTATGTCCTCGATAGTGTCGCCGCCACTAAGCAAGGTGACCGTCGTTGAAAGAAATGTAAGGTGGTCTGAGCAGGGATCGAACCCACGTTCTCATGTACACACCGACGGCCACTCAGGATCAAAACTAATATGCTAAAATAGGGTTACTACCCACATCTTCCATTTAATTATCGTTTGTAATTTAGGATTTTATTTAAAATTTTGGGATTACATTTGAGTTTTCTGGTAGAAAAACTTTTTGATTGATTTTTTCAATCCATCTTCCGATAACTCGGTAACTGTTATCAAAAAATTTATTTAATTATTTCGTCTTATTAACAAAATTTAGACTTTTACAAAGCAATTTTCGGGACGCTTTTGGGACCCCCATGGGATCGGGAATTCAGTCGTGAAAAATTATCGATAATTTTTTTAAATTGTTTTCCCAAAAATGGGATTTCTTATGTAAAATAAAAAATTAAGAGTAATATTTCTATATCTCGAATTGTTAATTGTATCTTGAATTGTTAAACAAATATTATTATAAGGTGTAAAAACGCTCTCACTTGTCCATATGGCAAATATCATTGTCATTGTGGACTGAAACATTTTTTGTTGGGAAGTGTGATATTTGGGTCATTTCAAACGAGGAAATTTAAAAGAGGGCATCGAGTAGAGGGCAAATGAATGTTCGAAGGAGTTTAGAGGTACAGCGGGAAAATATTTTATGCTACCTGGTTCTATAAACATTGGCACCCCCAAGGCGTTTGTATTTTATTTTAACGACAATGTGCAGAAACCCCAAGATGACGAATTGCAATAAGTTTCGGAGTTTTTTGTAAATAGTATTTTTTGTTAGTTGTAAGTGTAGTTGACCTTTGGTTTTTAGTTGTTTCGGGTTAAGCGAACAACACACTTGTCATTCTTGAGCACTAACTTGGTCGATAACTTTATGACTGATAAATTTGAAAAAAAAATACCAAAAAATTTTGTGAACATTTACATGAACGATTACATTCTTATTTGGTATCAAGAAGGGCGGTAAACCAACGATAAACATCAACGATAGCTGATGTTCGTGCTCATGAGTGACAAGTTTGTGGTTCGCTTAAAGTCATTAGAATAAAATGAAAACATTTGTTTTATTAGATCCTTGAAAATGATCAACAAATTTGGTCGAAATATTGGAAAATATATATAAAAATCTAAAAAGAAATACTTGGTGTTTTCTTTTTACTCTTATGACCTTAAGCCGAAACAACTAAAAACCAATAGTATTTTTTAAGTATTGCATTATTTGTTTTGAAATCAAATTGATTTAAAATAAAGCTGCTTGTTTTTTTCGCAAAATAACTCAAAAATTATTTGAGAAATCCCGCGCTTTGTAAGTTGTTTTCAATTGTGCCTCAAACTTCGCGTCTAATATCTCCGGCATTTAAAAAGTACCAGGCATACAAACGCCAACAATGTACTGAAGGTTTCATACATTTAACGGCTGAGACAAATACATACGTACCTTCATACGGCCACTATTTTGAGGTAATGGACGTTTTCTCCAAATTGGATTAGATTGGCTGGTCTTAAAGGTATTTTTATTTTTCCAACGATAAGCATTTGCCCCAGTCCGCCTGAAACTATGGAAGATAACGAAAATTTATATGTTCTAGCTCTGTATGTCTATAACTCCGAAAATGTGGGTTGCCGGGATATTTTATTAATTTAAATTTTTTGCTTAAAATAATGTGTACTACCCTTCCCAAGACATGTTTTTATTTGAAGAGTAGGACGTAAACTAGATTTAAGAGATCTGCTACTGTTACTTACATATGTATGTCCAAATAGGAGTAGATGACAAGAATGACAGTTTTCAGTTATTTTCTTTAAAGTTATTACACATATCAGTTTAAATTAAATTTCAAATTGTTATAATTATATTTAGTTTATTATGTAGTAGCTCATTTGTTTTAGTGCATTTCACCATAAATGACAACGCCTGATTATTGATCGACTAAATAAATTAAATTTGCTTTTGTTATGTTGCTCAAAAATCAAGAAATTACTATACTTTTTGCATACTTGCTCTTATAAATAAATAAATAAGACAAATGAACTTTAGACAATTTAAAAACAAGTGTTGCTATCTGTTGTTTTTTTTTTGTATTCGACTTTTGTATGTTACAAAAATATTACTTTGGTGTTCGTTACCAGGCAAATTATCGTCCATTTATTCGGAACCCGTGTACGAAAATTATCTTAGTTTTCAGCCACTTTTTACCTTTCCAGGCTTAACATCGTTTAAAAATGGTCACCGTTTTTTATTGCCGACTGGAGCATGTCAGCCACTTTTATTAAATCGCCTACATAAGTTTCATTTCTTTTAAACAATTTTGATATCAACTGATATACTGGTTAAACAGCTTCCGTTGTCTGAACCAGACCAAATCTTAATTGTAATATTAATTCGTCTTCCTTAAGAGCTTGCATATTTTTTAATCTTGTCTCGTCGTCGTCATTTTTATGTGTATTGAAATGAGCTCTTAAGTCTCCCAGTAGACGGAATCCTTGAGGGCACATATCGCATTTGTACACACTATCTCCTAAGTGGACACGCAGATGTTTTGTCAAATCGTTACTTTGTGCAAAAGCCCTTGAACAATATTTGCATTTATAGGGTTTCTCACCCGTATGGGTACGCATGTGTCGACGACATTGCTCAGCCAATACAAATCTGCAAAGTTTATTAAGTTTTATAAGAAATCGTACCAAGAAATGTATAAAGTATTATTACCTCATATCGCAGTATTCACACTTGTGATTCTTTTCTCCTGTATGATACATTTTATGTTTTTTCAGCAAGTAGGGTTTTACAAAAGCCGCTCCGCAGATGTCACACACGTGTGTCTTCGCTTTGTTGTGTACCGCTGCGTGTGAAGCTAAATCCGTGAGGCAGGGAAACTTCTTGGGACAATCTGGGCATTCATATGGACGATCCGTGCCGTGGCGAAGAAAATGTTGCTTCATGTTACTTAGTATCTTGAATGCTTTACCACATTCAGAGCATAAGAAAGGCTTTTCGCCGGTATGAACTCTCATGTGATCCTTTAGTGAACTAGATTGACAGAAAACTAGGAAAGTAATGTTTGTTATCAGCGTAAAACATTTCTTTTTTGTGCATGTATATCGACAATACCTTTCTGACAATATTTACATTCATATTTAGTCTTTGATCTTTGAGCCTTTTCACCCGGAAGCCTTAGGTGTATCCTCTTATGTCTTTTTAGGCTTTTTCGTGTTTTGACACGACTACCACATTCATCACATTCAAATGGTTTATCGTCACCAAGTATTGGCTGTTTGAGATCTGAATCAACTGCACCATGTTGGTTCGCATTTTTTTGCGTTTCTCCTCTTTCATCCTTGCTATCAGTTTGTTCATTCTTAAAAGGTTTTTTACTTTTACATTTTGTACTTAAATATAGAAAATGTTCATCGTTAACTGCAATTGTTCGCTTGAGCTTTTGTTTGCTGTCTAACACTCACCTTTTTGTTTCATCGTCATAATATGGATCGAAATCTGCGTCATCTGTGTCTTCTCCACTACCAAATTGCCATACACATACTGGTTCTTCCGGATCCTTTTTCTCAATTTGGGTTCGTTGGTGTATCTTTTGATGTCTATTAAGGCTTTTACGTGTTTTTAGACGAGTACCACATTGATCACAAGCAAATGACTTTTCCTCACTAACATCTTGCATTTCAATTAGTGGTTCATCTAAGCCACATGTCACATCGCTTACTTGTGTGTCTTTTAGATCATTATTCTCAGGAATTTCCTCATTTGTACATGCATTTGATTGCCTAAAAAAAACAGGCATCATTTCATTTATAGACATTAGTAAAAATAGGTACCTTACCTTATTGTACCATCTTCCTCGCTGTTATCTAAGTCATCATATTTACATTTACGTTTTTTTAGTTTCTTTCGCCCAATTTTTGGTCGACAGTGGATCTTTTCATGTCTTTTTACGCTTCTGAGAGTTTTTAAACAGCTGTCACATTCTTTGCATGCAAAAAGTTGTTCTTCACATCCCCTTAATTTCTTTATACTAGTACCCCTGCTTTCATCAATATGATCTATGTTATGGTCTCTAGCTAATTTCCGATCGCTTGTAGGCCTTTTACTAGAATCAAATCATCTCTAAAAATACAAGTGCTTATATAATATTTAGAAAACTAGCTGAAATCTCACCTGGATGTTATGTCGTTTGACTGGAATTGTTCCCCATCACCACTATTCTCTTTCCGACCATTTGTTCCATAATCATCTTTAGGCTTAGGTATTGTATCATTATTGGCATTTATTAAGGGTTCATCTATTTCAATTTTTAGAACATTGTGTAGGTCAGTGAAATCTTCTGGTATTTTACTGTTTGTCAGTGGATCATCTTCGTTGTCCATTGCACGAGTAGCGATGGTACTTTCATTAGCTAGATCTTTTAATCTCTGCTCAGCAAGAAGACATTTCTGTTGAAACTTGTGTATATTGACTAATTTATCAAGACAATTTTTACAGACGCTTTTGGGTAGAAGGTCATTTTTGTCTATAGACAGTTGTGGCGTTGCCTGCTTCAGTAATTCCTTTATGGTGATACTGCCACAACCCATTATCTGTTGTGGTCCATTAAATATGGAAAACAAGGTTTTGTTGGTTTGCCTCTTAGGAGTTGCGAAATATACGGACTCTTCCTCTTCCATGCATGTTCTACATAGATTTTCTATTAATTTGATCATGGCACTATACTGTCTTTTAAATAATTGTGTAGGAAACTATGTTTTGATGGGACACCAACAAATGTGTAAACAAAAAATAATGTATAAAATATTTTCATAATGCGTTGCCAACCAGTCGTTTATCTGCCATAGGTGTGTTCCCGTACGTGCTAGTCCCCGATAAATTTAAAAGTAAAGTAGCCATGGTACAATATATTCATGGTAGTCATTTGAACAGCTGATTTAATTTTTTTCATGTAATATTTCGCTTCAGCTGTCAAACTCACATGTATTCTTGTGTTGTTGGTATGCATTAGTGTAAAGTTTGACAACTGAAGCGAATAGAACAAAAACAAAATGTCTGTTGTTGCTGCCTACAACCGGTCTGACGGTTTCTTGGATTGGACCGTTTTTGAAATACTCTAGTCAATGTATTTTTTGTATTCAATACTTTTTTTCCATTTTTATTTAATCATAATCCGGTTTTTTTTATTCAAAATTAATTTTAATTGCAAATTATTCTATAATATACATATATTCTATAAGGCGTGAAATTTATTATTTCGGTGTCTAAAAACCGGCATTTTTAAAACCCGATTTTCGGGTTCAAAATTTGCATTTGGTTACAGCCGGTTTTTGGCGTAGAATACGTCTTACCTTACGGTATAGGGAGTCATGTCAGATTGTTATTGTTGTAATCTTTATTTCATTGATTATGAGGAAACGGCGAGATAACTTTTTTTTATCCTATTTTTCCTATCATAAGCCCATATTATCAAAAGTAATTTTCAAATAATCAAATTGATTTGCGTCTGTTATTTATCATTTATGCTTACTCTTTTAATTTAAAAACATATTTATCCTACCATAAGCTTATGTATATTATCAAAAATAACTATCAAATAAATAAATTCATTTGCTTATGTTATTTATCATTTATTGTTATATATGTTTTCGTCTTATCGGATGGCGTATTCTACGTTAAACTTAATGGCCGTGTCTCTGACACAGCCTGCAGGGACAACTGTCAACTGTATTTTTTGTTTTAATTTTTAAACTAAATTACAGTGTGGCACTTACATTAAAGTTGTCTAGCGACGGTTTCATATTTTTATTATCTATTTTATTATTTATTAGTAATACAATAAGCCTCAAAGGCCAATGATACATACATACGTATTACTAGATAATCATATGAATTACTTAATTTATGTACATACTTACCTATGAACAGCTAAATAGATTAAAAGTTAACCACTTTCAGAATAAAAAGTTAAACTAAACTATACACATACACAGAAAAAAAACCTAGTCTAATATTACCCACATTCAATGTCTGAAATCAACCATAGACTAATACTTATAGTAGACCTAATAGTTGTAGACCTAATAATTATGACATTTGGCCTGGTGTGATATTTACGTTCGATGTTGAAAAGAATTGCTTTACTAATACCAGATAGAGGCAATGGTTCAAAACAACGAACAAAATAACAACAACGGCATTTCGTTTTGTGTGTTAAAATTATTGTATTAAATACAACACAAATGTATGCTAACAATAACAGTCAATAAAAAAGTTTAAAACACATTTAAATTTCACAGTTTTTCACCAAAACGACATGAAAAATGAAAGCAAGAAGTTATTGTAATTCCACCTGGTGTATGTCACTTTTCGTCAAACATCTCTCTATCACACCGACCGCATCAAGAAGAGTGTGAAGCCAAATATTCTCTCTAGCATGAGATTACTCTATGGTCAAACTTATTTTATTATAATCGATATAAATTGACTTATATCAGGTGGACTTGCAATTACTTTTGATTCATCTTTTTAGTGTCGTTTTCGAAGAACGTTGAAATTTAAATGTATATACTTTGAGGGTTTTTTATTATTACCAAAAATCAGGTTTAAATGGAAAAAAAACATGAAAATCATTTCACAGCAGTTTTTTTTATTATTACCAACAATTAGGTTTAAATGGTCCACCCTGCATATTACTATATGAAATAAATAGGTAAAATGCATAAGTAGAAAAAATTGGTTTTAAAACTACAGACAACAATTTCAGACAAAAACTTAAACGATAATTTTAAAAGCCGCTTCCTTACATACAGAATAAGAAAAAATCTAAGGAAGTGGTGTAACCAAAACACGTCTTATAATTGTTGCTCTGTTGCTTTTTCGCTTTTAATTTTTGCTTCTATTCGTTCTTCTTCTTCTTTTAAAGCTTGTAAATTTTTTGATTTAGTTTCTTCATCATCATCCTTATGGGAAATAAAATGTACCCTTAACTCGCACAACATACGGAATGCCTGAGGACACATTTCACATCTGTAAACATTGTCTCCTAAATGAACACGCAAGTGTTTCATCACCTCTCCGCTCTGGGAATAAGAGCGTTCACAATACCTACATTTGTAGGGTTTTTCTCCAGTATGAGTTCGCATGTGTTGTCGACATTGATCGGGTTGAGAAAATCTGAAAAATTGAACATCACAATAAAGAAAGAATTATTAAAATATCGACAGAATTTACTTCATTTCACAGTAGTCGCATTTGTATTTCTTTTCGCCGTGGTTTCTTTTATGTTTTGTTAGACCATAGGGTTTCTTGAAACTTGCTCCGCAGACATCACATACATGTGGTCTTACTGTGTTGTGTACAATCGCTTTGTGAGTTGACATATTACTCCTACACCGAAATCTTTTGGGACATTCTGGACACTGATACTTGAGCTCTGTGCCATGAAGTTGAGAGTGAATATTCAAACTGTATGGGGTTGGAAATGATTTGCCGCAAATGCTACATAAGTATCCATCTTTTTTATTTTTTGTTTCATCTTTTTCATGCGTCAAAACGTGCCTTCTATAAGTAGCACGTGTTTTTAAACGCATTCCACATTCTTGACAAATATGCCCACTCTTTGCGCTGTGTTGTTTTTGTTTATTTTTTAGGTGTGTTTTCATATGCCTTTTTGATCCTAGATGTGTTTTAAAACGTTTCCCACATTCGTTACAAGAAAATCCTCGAATACCTAATTTGACACACACTATTTCTTCATCTTTAGGATTTAAGTTATGCTGTTGATTGTTTTCGAGTTTACTGTCATGCCTAAAAAATGTATTTATTTACATCGTTGCACCGACTGTACTTGTTCAGAGCTTACCTTTCCGATATATCCAAAGGGGGCTCCCAATCGCTGTCGTCTTCCACACTGACTTCATTACTGTCAGACACTTCACTTTCAAGAGATTCTCCTTCTGCCACATTTTTCATATCTTTACTAAAATTGTAATTTATCTACATTACATTAGTGTTTTTACCAAACTTCTTACCTTATTGCTACTGTTGGATGGTGTCTCCATACGCTATCTACATCTTCATCGCCACTTGTTTGCTTAGGGTTGTAGCATTTTTCTGATATTTCTTTGGGGTTCACGAGCACTCTGTTTGATTTTCTGAATGTTCTATGCAATAAGAAAAATAAATTTTAATTTAATGACTTTTATTCGATCTTATCTGTTTTTATTGAAATTGAATTCAAAATGGTATTACATGCTAATAAAAGATTATAATACCATTCTGTTGCATTCAACGTTTTGCCGAGAATTCCGGCTATGATATTAATGCGTTGTTAATGTGTTTGTTACAGATCTTTCAACGCTGTTTTATTTCCCTTTAATAAAACAAGGTTCTTTTTAAATTACGATAAGTATATAAGTTTACTTTATTTTCGTTATTTTTTCGATAAATCTACTTACTGGACTATTTATGAATTTACTCGTTTGAAATGAGACTGACCTCAGTTTCGCTACAAATCTGTTCTTTATACTAGTTCAGACGTTTCCAGAACCATTTCGTAGTAACGCTGTATGTTCTCGAAAAGTGTACATCGATTTAATGGTTAGATGTGAGATGTCATCTGGTCAGACTGTTCTTGCGATATCATTACAAACATTCGTGATGAATTGGTATGAAGGGGCTTCTCAACTTCCAGCTACGGCGCACTTTTAGCCATACGTACACCACAGACTGTTTGTTTTTTTCACATACATGTTAGTTAAACTAAAGAATTTCTCGCAAAACTGTCCCCACCTAAGTCAGTGCATCTCTAGCAGTCCCAACTCCGCATTTTCCGTACGAAGCTAGCTGTTCCAAATGCACGACCTTCATTTTAGCTCTTGGACTTTTCTGGGTTCTATATACCACGTAATTTATTTTTTTTACTATCTTATCCTATCAAGGAGTATTTAGCGGCGGATTGAACAGTAAAACAGAACGAATTTGTCGTTCGGCCGTATTTATTATTACTGACCATCTTTATTTTTTGTGCACAAATTCGTGGAGATCATTTAGATGCTCTTTATCCGGGTAATAGTCACCGCTGTCTGCAAGGCCAGATACTGGATTCATACCGAACTCTTAATCTCCAGGCAGCCTCAACTAGTTCCGAAAATGACTATCCGGTGTTCGAGCATTGGAGTGATTAGTGGCTGGCGTTTGTACTATCTACCAAAAATAATTAATAAATAATTATTAATCTGGGCTGACCACCTTTCTTAGATGTTCAAGAGTTCGGTTAAATCTTTCAACCATGCCGTCAGACTGAGGAAGCAATAGCGTTGTTCTTGCTTTGTGAATCCCGTACGACTCACAGATTTCGTTGAATATGGTATATTCAAAATTCATTAAAATTGTATGATTACTCTTCTGAGTTAGCGTGGTCTAACCGAAATGCGCTAATCTTTGATGTCGATGAGTTTCGTTAAATTTTATTTAAAAAGTTACAACTTCTCACGAAATTAGTCAAAATGGAATGTTTTGAAATAAAAAAAAATCTAATAGTAAAAGATTATTAAATTGGGTTAAGTTGCTAACGATTCTGTGTGAAAATTATATTTACTATAAGGTTTTATTTTTAGGATAATTATGTGCAAAAAGTTGTGAATTTTATCTTCCCCACATAATACACATATGTAAAAAATTTAAGAAAACTGATATAAGTAAATAAGCAAAGCATATCGTTAATATTGCGCCTATTTTTTGTCTATCGTGGTGCAGTTAAATATTTTTGTTTGTGTAATGTATAAAAACTCTCAAAATATTTGTTTTTGACGCATAAGGGGACAAAGATGGGCAATAAAGACATGTTTGAAAATCAGACTTTTAGTTAAACTTAATGCGCCTCATTCATAAAAGTTGTGAGAGATTTGAGAGACTTTTTGTATGATCATATTAGAGGGGAGTTAACTTATATGGCCTTACCTCTTTCTTTTATCTAACCGTTTTCCATCTCGTTCATATCTGAGTAGAGGACTGACTACTTCGTCATTCACATTTCGACCGTTTTTATTAATTTGTTCTTTCATTATTGGAATTTTATCTTCCTTAGCTCCTTCAATATACTTCCAAAACGCAACATCAGTTAGAGTGTCTACTTCGTCATTCCTTAATTCGGTCTCTGTTTGATAAGCATTGGGTCCAAAGAGTTACCTTGCTGCAGTATCAAATTAAGGTTTGCACTTACCACCAACAGCATCCTCCGTATCACATTTCTTGTTACAACCGCTTGTATGATCCTCACATTTAGTCAAATCATTGTAAACCTCAATAATTTGTCCATTTTTTTGAGTAAGAGTAAAGAAACCTCTGACAGAGGTGGTGACATCTGTTATGGGTTCATCGATTTCAAATTGTATATCTTCACCACCACAATTTAATTGTATATTGTTATTTAAAGGATCGACATCTATTTCGTGTGAAGAGTACAATCGCTTAATAACATTTCGCAACTTCTGTTCAACTCTTAATGATTTTTTTTGAAATTGATGGATATAGACGAGTACATCTAAACAATTTTCACATATATGTTTCGGCAGCATATCATCGCTCTTTACAGTCAATTTGGGAGATGCTTGTTTAAGTAACTCCATTATGTTCACATTGCCGGAGTCCTTGGTTTCATGGTCGTGATATATGGAAATTAAAGATTTGGAGGTTTGCTCAGTAGCATTCGGTTTAACTCCAGTTTCATGCTTTTTCATGCACGTCCTGCATAGGTTTTCCAATTTTTTGATATTGAAACTAGCCATCATTGTTCTTTACTTGATGAACTAGCTAGTTTTTCGCGGAGTGGAAGCATATTCCATGAAGTAAATAAATCACGATATAATAATACAGGTAATAGCATTAGGTATTCTAATTTTGGGCAACAACAACACACATTTTGTTGGAAATTCAACGCAAATGTATATGAAGATGTATTCATTCAGGTTATAGCAGCAGCTATGTAATTAAAGTGCCTATAATGCCTTGTTCACGCTGCCACGAAATTGACAATTTCGGATTGAAATTGTCGAACGAAATTGAAATCGTTCACACTGGCTTTTGAGCAATTTCGTTGAAAAATGACAACTGTTTGTTTACAAATATTGCCATTAGTAAAATTTTAGTACCTGGGCATAATAACCAAAATTCTGTTAGGAACTGACTGAAAACAATTAAATAAATGAATGATACGTGAACTTTAACATGAATCACTGATTCACCACGGTTTATAGTTTATTTTCTCCACCCTATTTCGATGTAAACTTAAAATTTCAATCTGATGAATGAGGCGGCATACAATTGTTTTGGTTTTTTTTTGCAATTTTAGTAACCACGTGTTCGGTGAACGAAGCCGATCCAAAATTATCGACGGCGTTAGAGCAACAAAAAAAAAAATATATCGACGGCGGCAACTGAGTTTTTATTAAATTTAATTTTTCGGCAGACGTTACTTTAAGGCTCATCTCGTTAGTGGTATAAAAAAAATTTAGGTAATTTTTTTAGTAGTAATTCGGGCCTTTAAATTCAAAAAATGATCTACGACGGCGGCACATCAGAAAATTTTCTGTCGGCTTCGTGTTCTTGCAAATGTGCAAAAAAGAGTACTAAGTTAATTTTGCTGAGTAAAAACAGCGTCGTATACGACAATTTCAAGTCAATTTCAACGAAATTGTCGTAAATGTCTCAATTTCGTAGTTGTCAAAATATATGCGAAATTGAGCAATTTCAACTCAATTTCGGCCCAAATTGCGAAAGACTTCAATTTCGCGGCAGCGTGAATAAGGCATAATATGTCAAAGTCATCTGATGTAACCACGATGTGATACATAACTGCATTTTAATTTCAATTGTGTTAAATGTAGTGCTCTAATGAACGTTCATCCGATTTTGTAAAGCCCTTTAATATGTAGCAAATTATTTTCGAAAAAAAAATTAATCTACTTTATCACAAATTCTTTGAATCTTTGTGAGCAACTAATAATGTTAAACTAATAATGATTAACCGATTAGACACAAACCTAATTAAATCAATAAGGTTATTCACGAAGAGCTGATTAATAGGATATTTGATGAAAAGATTAAAAATAATCTCTGTGCTGCGTGAACACCCTTATATGTTATTTAGTCGCATATTTGATTACTTTTTTCTATCAGCTGTTTTCAATCAGCTTTTCGACAAATTAAATTTTTGTTTACAATTGAAATTAGTTTATAATGCCTAAGCAAAGCATAAAAAACGAAATAATCGACTTCAGAGTCCATTTGAGTATTTTGGAAATTGAATCAATTGATATTTATTTTGATTTTATGTTGATATTTATTTTTTCGCACAAAAAAAAACAACATAAACAACAATGCTACCAATATTTAAATATCAAATTTGAGATTCCAGATGCTAAAAATTCCCGTTTTTAGTGTTGTCAGGTGTGGTATTTTCCAACACTACAAACAATCATATACTCTATTAATCACTTCCCAAAGGCAAGGGTTGCTCGAAGTTGATGAAAATATTTCCATATATTTTGTTGTTGGTGAGTTAATCATTTACGCGGTTACACTGTTAATCAGCCCTTCGTGAATAACCTAAATGAAATGACCTGTGCTACTGATATAACCTGAATGAATAAATGTTGATGTATTGTACATAGATAAGGGTGCGTACACAGTGGCCGCTTGTTGCCGAGCCGAGCCGACTGACGCTTATTGCGAGAACCAATGCGAGAAAACTGGTAATATACAAATTAGTACAAATAAGCGCGAACCGGTCATAGTGGGCGCCGAGCTGGTCAGAGCGCAAAGCTGATTGAGTGCGAGAAAACAGTTCCAAAGCGTATTTCAGCGCCGAAAACATTGTTTATGTTATGTTGTTATGATTTCAACTTGTTTGGAAAACATAAAAAAAAATTAAAAACAAAAATTTAAGAAAAAGTAAATAAAAGATGCAATCTAAAAATTAAAAAAATAATAAAAATTAAAAATAAAAGAAAAATTAAAAAATAAAATAAAAATTAAACAAAAAAATAAAAATTCAAATAAATAATAAAAATTAAATAAAATTATAAAAAAATTAAAAAAAAAACATAAACAAAATTTAAAAAAAAATAATAAAAGAAGTATATTTAAAAAATTAAAAAACAATAAAAATTGCAAAAAAAAAAAATAAAAAACAAACACGAATGAACAACAAACCCAAATGCATACAAACATACATAAAACACAAATAATAGATAAAATATCAGCACTGATTCTCGCATCTACTATGCACACTCAAACTTGTTTCTCGCATGAACAAATTCTCGCAATAAGCGTCAGTCGGCTCGGCTCGGCAACAAGCGGCCACTGTGTACGCACCCTAAAGGAAATAAGTAGATATCGCACAGGTCTTGTCAAGTACTGCCACTAGGTGCTGTATTGTCGTTTTGTAACTTTCATTGACGTTTCTCATAACATTCACTGACGTTTATTCAACAGAGTGGGACATTTTTTCAACACAAAAATAGAATCATTTTCCAGGTTGTGCTATTCGAACAACTAATTTGTTTTTTTTTTATGTCGTTGTGTTCCCCACTTTCTAATTCAAATGCATTTTGGTTATGTGCTTTTTTGGTGTACTGTAATTGTTGGTATTCGTTTATGTTGACTTGTACTGCATCGGCCCACTAAACAAAACAAGATGCCTGTTGATGTTGCCTACAACACGTACTGCTATCACCTGTTCCAAATACATCTCACAAGGTATATTCATAGAATAACACATACGTAGAAGGTTTTATTCGCTCATCTGACGTTTCATTTCACACTCTCATCGTAGGTTTGTGGAAATGAGAGCAAATTAAATTTAAAATTTACATACACCAGGTGGAGTTACAAAATGTGTTCACTTAACTTTTTCATGTCGTTTTGGTGTAGAACTGAAAAATTTAAATATATTTTGCACTTTTTTGTTGACTTATATCGTTGGTATACATTTGTATTGTATTTAACACAACTAGTTTGCCACAAAAACACGAAATTCGGGTGTAGTTCCTTTGTGGATCGCTGTATACTATTGCCACCATCTGGTATTATTGAACCCATATTTTCCACCCTCCACTGTGTAATTTCCATCGTACCTATGACGTTTAATTTATTGAGCGAATAAAAACTTCTATAGTATGTGTTATTCTATGGGTATATTTATTTGGTATCAAATGTTATAATTATTCCCTACAAAAACAGTGACAGTCATTTGACCGGTCAATTGACTGTCATTGTTGATGGGTATATCCATCAAAGTTTCTATCATATTCTTAAAGCCGAAATGAAAAAGTTGATGGAAACTTTTGTGTACGTGTGATTTTGTATCTCCCTCGAACTTATGGGTTCGGTCGCCTATAAAACATATACCTGAGCTGCTCACTCTAGTGCTGTTCACTAATCAAAGATTATATGAGTATTAGTCACAGTTGATAGATATATCCATCACAGTTGACTAATCATACTTGATAGATATACCCACCACAGTTGACTAATCAAATTTGATGGATATATCAGTCAAAGGTGATGGGTATAGCTTTTATAATAAAAGACGATGTTATTAATGATTTTATGGTATATTTTTAATATCTAATTGTATAATAAATGACAATGAATGATTCTTAGTCAAGAATCGGAGTGAATGAATAAGAATAATCGATTCAAAATGAATAAAGTAGTAACTGGGCAAAATAAAATACTTATTTACAATTTGTTTTTAATAAATCTTCTGCTTCATCCTATGGTGGCTTCGTTCAATTGTCTTTTAGCACATCTAAAATTTGAAAAGGAGATATATAAATATATGTATTAACAATAATAAGTATATATGAATGTATATAAATTTATAATTATTTAATCATTTATAGACAAAAATATGTACATACCACGCAGTCTTGTTGAACCACATAAGCTTCCCTATCGCATGCTTTTCCAACCTCTCATCCCAATTGTATATATCAAGCAGGTTATCCGTGAACATTGGGGGGCAGGCACTGCTGACATCCTCTGGCGCCTCTTTCAGTATATTTTCTGTGAAGAAGTATGTATAAATATCCAAATATTAAAATATCGAACCATAAATTTTAGTTTGTTGATATTGCTTGACCAAAATCTGCGGTTCCCAATTTCTGCTCTAACTCTTGCACCGCTGTAATGGTCAGGAAAGGGAGCATGCTGCCGACTTCATTAATGATTTTGTCCTGAGTTTGGCCAGGCATGCCAGACAGAATCTTCCACTACTTTTTGATGGCTTTAAATGCCTCATTTTTCATAATCATTATCTTTGTTTTTTGGATCACATAAGTTCATTCTTTTCCACTGTTTATTTTTATTCCACGATATTTAACGATAATGAAACTTTTGCCGTTGCACTTTGCCGAGGATTCACAAATTTTACTTTTTAAATGTCAACAAATTCAAGTTTCCATCAACACTGACAGTCGAATGACCGAAACTATTCTTGTAGGGTTGTTTCACTCTTGCAAATGGAACTCAGTATAAAATAGTTGCAAGTGTATCAGTGCAAAAATATTGTGTGTGTTAGTTTCCATCATTCATTTCTTGTAGGGTTATTTCCTTTATCTATGTTGCATAGATAAAGGAATTAAGTAGATATAGCACAGGCGTTGTCAAGTACTACCACTAGGTGCTGTGTTGTCGTTTTGTAACTCTCACTGAAGTTTCTCATAACTTTCATTGACGTTTATTCAACGTTTATTCAATTCCTTTATCTATGCTATGTTGTATACCATAGATAAAGTAAACCATAGATAAAGGAAATAAGTAGATATCCCATAGGCGTTGTCAAGTACTGCCACTAGATGCTGTGTTGTCGTTTTGTAACTTTCATTGACGTTTCTCATAACATTCACTGACGTTTATTCAACAGTGTGGGACATTTTTTCAATACAAAAAGAGAAGCATTTTCCAGATAGTGCTATTCGAACAACTAATTTAGTTTTTTCATGTCGTTGTGTTCCCCACTTTCTAATTCAAATGCATTTTGGTTATGTGCTTGTTTGGTGTACTATAATTGTTGGTATTCGTTTATGTTGACCTGTACAGCATCGGCCCACTAAACAAAACAAAATCCCTGTTGATGTTGCCTACCACACCTTTTCTAAATACATCTTGCAAGGTATATTTTGTTTGGGATCAAACGTTGTAATTATTGCATTCAGCTCCATCTAGAAAATATCCCATTGAACAATAAATTTCCCACGGCATGTGAGATATCTAGTTAATTCCTTTATCTATGAAGTAAACTAATAGATGAAGCACAAGTGTTGGGAAAATTTTAGTGTAATGGGTAATTTTCTAGATGTCGTTGAAAGCAATAAAAGGGATATTTTTTATTCCCAAAAAAAAAAAGTCAAAAATGTGACATTAAAATTTTAAAGTTTCATATCAAAGGAAACAAATTTTTTCAATAAAAATATCACTTCGATTCAAGAAGACAACACGTTACTTAAAGTAGAATATCTGACGGCAATCGAATTGGAAAGCCATGTCATCATCGTAACATTTTAAATTTTCATTAAATATTTCAGTTTAAGGGAAACATCTGAACATCTGTACTCCTGATATCATGGCCGAATCGGCAGCCCTTACATCCCTGGTGAGAATCAGATATTGTGGCGTCATGATATCGGGGCATTCCGGACACGCTGAATTACTACACCGGATCAACTCTATTCCCGTAAAACGGACTACTGTATCCCCTACTATATCCCAAATCTAAGGACTTCTATTCCGAACAGGAATACGTGGAAAAAATCACTGGAAGGGGACACAAGTAGTATCAGATTTTTCACGGATGGATCAAAGTTGGACGAACAAGTAGGCTATGGGGTCCATTCACCGGACCTAAATGTAAATATCTCCTTCAAGCTGCCTGATTCAAGCTGTGATCACTGAAAAGTAGTATCACAACCCTCCGGAGAATATGTATCTACACAGAAAGCCAGGCTACCATAAAATCCCTGGAAGCCATGTTTGCTACGTCCCTGACGGTGAAAGAATGCCACTCATCACTTACGGTGACCTCAGGCTCATTTGGGTACCGGGATACAGCGACATTCCAGGCAATTGCGTAGCGGATGCGTTAGCTAGACAGGGTACTACGGCACAGGTTCTTCCGGCAAAAGAAGGTGTTAGTATGCCAATCTCTACCTGCCGTTTGCAGATCAGGCAGTGGGCCGATAATATGTTCAACGACAAGTGGAGACTTAATTCAACTTGCAAACAAGCCAGGGTCCTCTGGCCACAGGTGGACAGGAAGAGGGCTAGGCAACTAATTAACTTGCCGAGAGGCAGGTAATCCACAATGATAGGAACACTTACGGAACATTGTCTTGTAGGAAAACACGCCCTAAGATTGGGACATAGAAACTCTACTCTTTGTAGATGCTGCATGGAAGAGGATGAGGAAACGATGAAACACCTTCTCTTGGATTGCCCTGCTCTGGCAGGACTGTGAAGTAGGATATTCGGAACACATATAGTTAGCACCGTAGCTCTACAGGATATTCCTGTAGGTCTTATAGACAAATTCATTGAAAGGGAAAATTGGCTAGACGACTAGGTATCAGAATGGGCTTCTTTAACCTACATAAGTGTGCTAGACAGCGTGCTGTCTTGCAGTCTTTTCAACCAACCAACCAAGGGTGAGTTTCACACTCGTTATTTAAAAGCTCAATTAAGAAGCTCCCAGAAAATTTTCATATTCGGCCTTATTCCCGTTGTCGTCGTCGACGTCAACAGATTTTTGGCAACTATAGAACGTTATAAGTGTATGTGCACATCGACAACAACAAAGTTTTTGATGTCTATGATCCCAAAACAACCCTCTCAAAATATTACCCAGCATTTTTTTCCAAATGCCTTCAAGTCGCCAATAAAAATGGTGTCGATATTGTATCGATGTCGACGACGACAACGGGAATAAGGGCGATTAAATGGCATCTAAATTACAAACATGGGGCATTTAAAGTACATTTTTTAATGGAGAATTTTCACCTGTGATACTGGCCATAACACTGATTTTGTTATGAAAATTGCGCTTTTGATTCTTTGCAACGATCATCTGACAAATACTTGAATAACGGTTATGCTGTTGCCAGAGAGGAATATGAATGTTAACTACGACAAGTGTGAGACAGTACTTTTTCGACCTACTGTTGGCAAGTGCAAATATAACATTAGAAAATATTGGAAGACATTTGGTATAAAATCTCCAATTACTGGTGAAACTATTCCAAACAAAGAAGTGGTAAAATATTTAGGCATACAATTAGATAAATTTTTTGTATATCAACGATCATGTTAAAACCCAAATACCTAAGGCTAGAAGAGCATTTTTCAAATATAAATCTTTTCAAAATACATAACACCGCATGTGAAAATATTATTCTACAAGGCACTAGTCCGACCAATATTAACCTATGGATGTCCCATATGGTTCAATATGATTATAAAGTTTGAAAGAAAATGTCTACGTGCTTTTACTTCCCTACACAGGTCAACTGAGAGCAATTACACAAAATACATTTCCAACAGAATATTTTATAAATCGGCAAATATAAGCGAATTGATAATTTCATAATTAAATTAATCCGGAACCACATCGCCAAGAGCACTCAATGCTGCTCGAATAATATGATCAAAGCCCCTTATTACACTAATGACGACTATATTCGTAAATCTTTAGTGACAGGCCATGTGCCTCCAGAAGCCTTTATTTATCTCGATCAAAACGAGTTTATATACCCACTTTTTATCACTTATATAGAAAAGCGAATGTGAAAGCTGTAGCGTACCAAATAAACATTTCATTGAAAGGTGCAAAATAAATACAAATATATATTGGTGGATTAACAGTTAAACAAAATTTTCTTTTTTACTTACCCAAACTAGCTATTATTTTTTTAGATAATAAAGTAATGTTTCTGTAATTTTTTCATTACACAACTCAAATATCCTGCAACATAGGGCCTACATACATATGTAACATATCCTGATATTTAAACGATAAGCAAAATTATAATATTATATATTAAATGTACTTGAGTTTCCGATTACAGGGCTATGTATTATACCACTATATTATACAATCTATTTTTGTTTACTTATAGTACCAACATTGTATGCGTAAATGATCCAAAATAAACAACAATAAAAAAAAACCTGAAATACAAATCAATATTAAAATACAACTCAAAAATTGGCCTTGGTCCAATGAAGACTGTAGTGATGCAACGGGACGTCATGTTTCATCCGCATAGTTGAACCTGTAAATTGACGTGGTGGGGTTAAGGAGCATTCAAGCCATATGATATACCCCGAAGGTGTTCCAAGATAGAAGATATATTAGTTTCTGATTAACCTAAGACTACGTTTCCTCTGAACGTGTTTAACATGTTATGAGCCCAAAACCAGCTGATTTTTCATACCAGAATCAGCTGATTTCGGACCCAAAATATATTAAACAAAAGTAAGCCAATCTAATGTAAGTTTAGAGGAACAAAAACGCTCTAACTAGAGTATTCAAAAACCAATCTTCCCAAATATTTGTTGTTGTGAAAACTTTTAGTTGATTGCATTTCGTAGAAAATATAAATTATAAAATTTTTTTTTAAAGAAAACGAATAAAGAATATTTAAACTGTTAAAATGAAATTAACTTTCCATTCGGTGAAAACGAAAACCCGGTTTGAAATACAGTATAATTGGGCATATGTTCAATGCGGAGTTCTGTATTCCTGGTGGAATTCAGCTTCCATTCATTGTCTTAGACAAGTATCAGTGGAAAAAGTCCGGAGTATATCAATGTTCGATCAAGTCGTTCCAAGATATATTTCGACCTCATTGATGAAATGAGGCATTATTAATGTTTGGCCCAATTTATATTTATTTTATCGTAAATGGATACTAATTTTAATTTTGACTTTTTCGCATTGTTTATCCTGGTGAACATAAATCTTCTTTGCAAGTAGCTTTTCACGTGTACTTTTTCCTCTTTGTCACTTTATATTTTCTAATGAACAAAACAAGTCTTTGGGAGTTTTATTCTCGATATGGGTAAATATGTTTATTCACGATACGGGTGAATATGCTTATTCACAAAACAAGCTATAAATATTACTTTGCTGCTTTTTGACTTTTAACATTTGCTTGTACTCGTTCTTCTTCTTTCTTTAAATCACTTAAATTTTGAAGCTTCGTTTCTTCATCATCATCCTTATGTGATATGAGATGTTCTCTCAACTCGCGCAACATGCGAAAAGCCTGAGGGCACATTTCACATCTATAAACATTGTCTCCTAAATGAACACGCAAGTGTTTCATCAGCTCTCCGCCCTGGGAATAAGAGCGTTCACAATACCTACATTTGTAGGGTTTTTCTCCAGTATGAGTTCGCATGTGTCGCCGACATTGGTCAGGATGAGAAAATCTGTAAAATTAGAAACCACAAAATGAAGAAAGTATTAACTTGTCTGTCTGAACTTACTTCATTTCACAGTAATCGCATTTGTGTTTCTTTTCGCCATGGTTTATTTTATGTTTTGTTAGACAATAGGGTTTCTTAAAACTCGCTCCGCATACATCACATACATGTGGTCTTACTGTGTTGTGTACATATTTGTGAGTTGACATATTACTCTTATACCGAAATCTTTTGGGACATTCTGGACACTGATACTTGAGCCCTGTGCCATGAAGTTCAGAGTGAATATTCAAACTGTATTGGAATGGAAATGATTTTCCGCAAATGCTACATAAGTATGGACGTTTTTTAATTTTTATTTCACCTTTTTCATGCGTCAAAAGGTGCCTTCTATAAGTAGCGCGTGTTTTTAAACGCATTCCACATTCTTGACAAATATGCCCATTATTTGCGCTGTGTTGTTTTTGTTTATTTTTTAGGTGTCTTTTCATATGTCTTTTTAAACCTAGATGTGTTTTAAAACGTTTGCCACATTCGTTACAGGAAAATCCTCGAATATCTAATTTGACACACACTATTTCTTCATCTTTAGGATTTAAGTTATCCGGTTGATTGTTTTCGAGTTTACTGTCATGCGTAAACGACTTGAACCTAAAAATGTATTTATTTTCATCGTTGCACCGACTGTACCTGTTCAGAGCTTACCTTTCCGATATATCCAAAGGAGGTTCCCAATCGCTGTCGTCTTTCACACTGACTTCATTACTGTCAGACACTTCACTTTCAAGAGATTCTCCTTCTGCCACATTTTTCATATCTTTACTAAAATTGTAATTTATCTACATTACATTAGTGTTTTTACCAAACTTCTTACCATATTGCTACTGTTGGATGGTGGCTCCATACGCTATCTACATCTTCATCGCCACTTGTTTGCTTAGGGTTGTAGCATTTTTCTGATATTTCTTTGGGGTTCACGAGCACTCTGTTTGATTTTCTGAATGTTCTATGCAATAAGAAAAACAAATTTTAATTTAATGACTTTTATTCAATCTTATCTGTTTTTATTGAAATTGAATTGAAAATGGTATTACACGACATGTTTCGATCGATGCTAATTCTCATTCTTTTGCATTCAACGTTTCGCCGAGAATTCTGGCTATGATATTATTAATTTATTTTTAGGATAATTATGTGTAAAAATTGTGAATTGTATCTTCCCCACATACACTCCGGTTCACTTATTTAAAGGCACTAAAAATCCATATTCAGCAGCCTGTATCTTTTGCAATTTGTAACCGATTGCAGAATTTTAAAATGGAAATGGAAGATATAAAAAAAATCATGACAATAGTGGTTTATAAAAAAAAGTCCAAAAATGTGCAATTTTTTTGGTTCACTTGAATAAAGGCACTTTATTATTTTTAAAATAAGCGTTGATGTTTTGTAGGGAGCGTTTGTTTATTACAATTTATTACATCTTAATCATTTTACGAGTCAAAATAGCAAAACAAAAAATTTTAAATCTATCGGAGAAAAATAAAAAATTGGACGGAGCCCAACAGTTGTCGACAATTACATCAAGGACCCCGAGGGGTATGGAAAAAATTTTAAAGGAAGGGTTTCATTGTCTTTATCTACGTATGAGAAAAGAAAAAATCAATCTCGTCAAAAATAAGAGCTCAAGCTGGAGTGGAAGCGAGCAAGTCATCATTAAGCAGAGTAATTAAGAGTTGTGAGTATCTTAAATACCTGAAATTACAAAAAAAGCCGCCACTTAATGCTCCTCGTAACGAAAAGCGGCTTCAATTCGCAAGAGACTACATGGTATGGGATGTGCAGCCAAGAGGTCATGTAAATGACGAGAGAACCCTTGTATTTACGGATGAGAAATTTAATTTGGATGGGCCTGATGGCTACAACTATTATTTCCATGATCTGCGCAAAGAAAAGCGTTTTTTGAACCGACATCACAGCCGAGAGGGCGGCGTTATGGTGTGGGGTGCTATTACGTACTATGGCACCATCGATCTTGAATCGGCTTTCCCGAAGTTCAGTGAACTATTTGGTCCCATATCTTGGATATTGCAACGCCAGAGTAGTAAAGGAGTTCATTGGAAGCCAAAATGTTAATATTCTTAACTGGCCACCCTATTCGCCATATCTAAACCTTATCGAAAATGTCTGGGGTTGGTTACCTCGTAAGGTATATGAAGGAGGTAGACAATTTGATGACAAGCAGTCACTAATTCAGGTCATTAAGGATGCTTGGAATCAAATTTCGTTGGATAACATAAATTCTCTTTATCTCTCAATGAAAACCCGTATATTTGAAGTTATTAAAAACAAAGGGGGTTGTACTCATTACTAATAGTTCTTAAATAAAGTAAAATAAATTAAAAAAACAAGAAAAACTGTTTTAAAATTAGTTAAAGTGCCTTTATTCAAGTGAACCAAAAAAATCAAATTTTTTGACTTTTTTTTTTTATAAATTGCTCAAAAAAAGTTATTTAGTTAAGAAACCACAATTGTCATGATTTTGACGTAGAATACGTCTTACCTTACGGTATGAGGAGTCATGTCAGGTTTTTATTGTTGTAATCTTTATTTTATTGAATTTGAGGAAACGGCTAGATGAATTTTTTTAAAATTTTTTTTGTAGGTAAATGAAGATGTTATCTTTCGTTTGATATACATTTCATATTGGTTGATATATTTCTAGTATTTTAATTTCTCAAATGAAAATTGTTTAAACACATACACTCAAACATATGTGTGGTGTTTGGCTGAGTGTTTTTGGTTGCTCAACATTGCTTAGGAACATGTATCTAGTAAAAAGTGAAACGAACAGCAAGCTAATGTTGCTTGGCAACATGTATCTAGTAAAAAGTGAAACAAACAGTAAGCTAACGTAATAAAGCTTTTTTGCGAAAGCTTCAATAAAGCTGTTGTAACATTAATTTTGAATTGTAAAGCGTAAAGCTTTCACACAACGCTCGAATGCTAATGCGAAGACTCGATAAGGTAAACCTTTTTTAATATTAGGGCGGCCCTCAACATTCGCAGAACTTATTTCAATAAAAATATTAATTAAAATACATAAATTAAATTAAGTTTAAAAAAATTGAACATATTTTTTTTTTAAACGGACTTGAATCAAATGCTGTTGGTAAATATAAAAATTACAGCAGACAGTTGTCCGAGGCCTTCGGCCACGGACTGTCCCTGCAGGCTGTGTCAGAGACACGGCCATTAAGTTTAACGTAGAATACGCCATCCGATAAGACAGAAAACATATATAACAATAAATGATAAATAATATAAGCAAATGAATTTATTGTTATATATGTTTTCTGTCTTATCGGATGGCGTATTCTACGTTAAACTTAATGGCCGTGTCTCTGACACAGCCTGCAGGGACAGTCCGTGGCCGAAGGCCTCGGACAACTGTCTGCTGTAATTTTTTTATATCGCAAGATGTCTAGCTTCCATTTCCATTTCAAAATACTGCAATCGGTTACAAATTGCAAAAGATACAGGCTGCTGAATATGGAATTTTTAACGCCTTTAAATAAGTGAATCGGAGTGTAATGCACATATGTATGTAAAAAATTTAAGAAAACTGATATAAGTAAATAAGCAAAGCATATCGTTAATATTGCCCCTATTTTTTGTCTATTGTGGTGCAGTTAAATATTTTTGTTTGTGTAATGTATAAAAACTCTCAAAATATTTGTTTTTGACGCATAAGGGGACAAAGTTGGGCAATAAAGACATGTTTGAAAATCAGACTTTTAGTTAAACTTTTGGTTAAACTTAATGCGCCTTATTCATAAAAGTTGTAAGATTTGAGAAACTTTTTTTGTATGATCATATTAGAGGGGAGTTAACTTATATGGCCTTACCTCTTTCTTTTATCTAACCGTTTTCCATCTCGTTCATATATGAGTAGAGGACTGACTACTTCGTCATTAGCATTTCGATCGTCTTTATTAATTTGTTCTTTCATTACTGGAATTTGATCTTCCTTAGCTCCCTCAATATACTTCCAAAACGCAACATCAGTTAGATTGTCTACTTCGGTATTCCTTAATTCGGTCTCTGTTTGATAAGCATTGTGTCCAAGGAGTTACCTTGCTGCAGTATCTAATTAAGGTTTGCACTTACCACCAACAGCATCCTCCGTATCACATTTCCTGCTACAACCGTTTCTATGATCGTCACACTTTGTCAAATCATTGTAAACCTCAATAATTTGTCCATTTTTTTGAATAAGAGTAAAGAAACCTCTGACAGAGGTGTTGACATCTGTTGTAGGTTCATCAATTTCAATTTTTATATCTTCTCCACCGTAATTTAATTGTATATCGTTATTTAAAGGATCGACATCTATTTCGTGTGAAGAGTAGAATCG
The DNA here is from genome assembly GCA_963931995.1 of Phaonia tiefii. Taxonomy (NCBI): domain Eukaryota; kingdom Metazoa; phylum Arthropoda; class Insecta; order Diptera; family Muscidae; genus Phaonia; species Phaonia tiefii. Next base: position 11,518,896 of record OZ008370.1, on the reverse strand, counting down.
CTTAATAACATTTCGCAACTTCTGTTCAACTCTTAATGATTTTTTTTGAAATTCATGGATATAGACCAGCACATCTAAACAATTTTCACATATATGTTTGGGTAGCATATCATCGCTCTTTACAGTTAATTTGGGAGATGTTTGTTTAAGTAACTCCATTATGTTAACATTGCCGGAGTCCTTGGTTTCATGGTCGTGATATATGGAAATTAAAGATTTGGAGGTTTGCTCAGTAGCATTCGGTTTAAGTCCAGTTTCATTCGCTTTCATGCACGTCCTGCATAGGTTTTCCAATTTTCTGATATTGAAACTAGCCATCATTGTTCTTTACTTGATGAACTAGCTAGTTTTTCGCGGAGTGGAGCATATTCCATGAAGTAAATAAATCACGATATAATAATACAGGTAATAGCATTAGATGTTCTAATTTTGGGCAACAACAACACACATTTTGTTGGAAATTCAACGCAAATGTATATGAAGATGTATTCATTCAGGTTATAGCAGCAGCTATGTAATTAAAGTGCCTATAATGCCTTGTTCACGCTGCCACGAAATTGACAATTTCGGATTGAAATTGTCGAACGAAATTGAAATCGTTCACACTGGCTTTTGAGCAATTTCGTTGAAAAATGACAACTGTTTGTTTACAAATATTGCCATTAGTAAAATTTTAGTACCTGGGCATAATAACCAAAATTCTGATAGGAACTGAGTGAAAACAATTAAATAAATGAATGATACGTGAACTTTAACATGAATCACTGATTCACCACGGTTTATAGTTTATTTTCTCCACCCTATTTCGATGTAAACTTAAAATTTCAATCTGATGAATGAGGCGGCATACAATTGTTTTGGTTTTTTTTTTTGCAATTTTAGTAACCACGTGTTCGGTGAACGAAGCCGATCCAAAATTATCGACGGCGTTAGAGCAACAAAAAAAAATATATCGACGGCGGCAACTGAGTTTTTATTAAATGTAATTTTTCGGCAGACGTTACTTTTAGGTTCATCTCGTTAGTGGTATAAAAAAAATTTAGGTAATTTTTTTAGTAGTAATTCGGGCTTTTAAATTCAAAAAATGATCTACGACGGCGGCACATCAGAAAATTTTCTGTCGGCTTCGTGTTCTTGCAAATGTGCAAAAAAGAGTACTAAGTTAATTTTGCTGAGTAAAAACAGCGTCGTATACGACAATTTCAAGTCAATTTCAATGAAATTGTCGTAAATGTCTCAATTTCGTAGTTGTCAAAATATATGCGAAATTGAGCAATTTCAACTCAATTTCGGCCCAAATTGCGAAAGACTTCAATTTCGCGGCAGCGTGAATAAGGCATAATATGTCAAAGTCATCTGATGTAACCACGATGTGATACATAACTGCATTTTAATTTCAATTGTGTTATATTTAGTGCTCTAATGAACGTTCATCCGATTTTGTAAAGCCCTTTAATATGTAGCAAATTATTTTCGAAAAAAAAAAATGAATCTACTTTATCACAAATTCTTTGAATCTTTGTGAGCAACTAATAATGTTAAACTAATAATGATTAACCGATTAGACACAAACCTAATTAAATCAATAAGGTTATTCACGAAGGGCTGATTAATAGGATATTTGATGAAAAGATTAAAAATAATCTCTGTGCTGCGTGAACACCCTTATATGTTATTTAGTCGCATATTTGATTACTTTTTTCTATCAGCTGTTTTCAATCAGCTTTTCGACAAATTAAATTTTTGTTTACAATTGAAATTAGTTTATAATGCCTAAGCAAAGCATAAAAAACGAAATAATCGACTTCAGAGTCCATTTGAGTATTTTGGAAATTGAATCAATTGATATTTATTTTGATTTTATGTTGATATTTATTTTTTCGCACAAAAAAAACAACATAAACAACAATGCTACCAATATTTAAATATCAAATTTGAGATTCCAGATGCTAAAAATTCCCGTTTTTAGTGTTGTCAGTTGTGGTATTTTCCAACACTACAAACAATCATATTGTTACGAATAAGTAAAAGCTTTTGGTTACTGTTAATGACTCTACTAACAGTATGTAAACAACAGGCGGTTAGTGCTGCGCCTGAAAGTATGCATTGTAACAACGTACCAGCTCGCTAAACCAGTAGCATGAATTCACCTCAGTAAAGATAATTCTCCTGTGTAGGAGAATGTTCTACAAAGATAAACAACAACAACAACATCTAGTTTCTAGAAGGTTCTTGAATTCGCTAGATATATGTACCTTCATTTGTGTATGGTGAGTTGGTATAAATAGCGGAGGTCTTTGGAATGGAGAGTTCAGTTTGTGATTAAACCCCGTAAAGTAAGCAACGCGAATTGATAGTAAAATACAAGACTTGTTAACGTGTTATAAATAAAGTAAACTGTTGTACTGTATAAATAAATAAAAGGAAGTGATACCGTTGTAATTATCGTAATTAAAAACGAACCTTGTTTTATTATTGGGAATAAAACAACGCAAAAAGGACGAATAAGGAAATTCGTAACATTGGTGTCAGAAGTGAAATTACGAATTAAGGACAACGATGAAGTTTGAAGAACTCAAAGTTGAACAGCTAAAAAAGGAGTTGAGCAAATTGGATCAACCGACAGCTGGTAATAAAGTAGAGCTGCAGAGGCGGTTAATAGAAGAATTTAAACGCCGAAACATCAACATTGACACATATCAGTTCGAGTGCAAAGACGAAATGGAGGTTTGTGCAAAAGAAGCAACTGGTAATGTAGATGTTTCTACAATGTTTGCTGCCATGATGGCCAAATTGGACGATAATTCTAGAATAATGGACGAGAAATTGAGCGAAAATTCTCGAATAATTAACGACAAACTGAATGAGAAATTTGATGAAAATTGTAGAATTATGAACGAGAAATTGGACGAGAATTCTAGAATTATGGACGAAAAACTTGAAAAGAAATTTGGCGAGAATTCTAGAATTATGGACGATAAATTAAGCGAGAATTCTAGAATTATTCAAGAAACATCAAATGCCACAAATGAGAAACTGCAAGAAATCTCCGAAGTTGTGAGCAATATGGAGATTCAAGTGAACGATAAATTCGAAAAGGTTGAAGAACAAATCGGGGAAATGGGTCAGAAGATTGAAGAAGTCGAACATAAGTTCGAGGAAGTCGAACGGGAACTAAAAAACGATGTAAGCGAATTGCAAAGGAAAATGAATGAACTTCAGTTGCAAGAGGGTCCGGTGCGAGTAATTTCTGAAGGCTCTAGTAGATTGAAAGCTCCCAGTTTCGATGGCTCTACACCTTTCGATGTTTTTAAATTCCAATTCGAAATGGTCGCAATTAAGAACTTGTGGAACAGCAACGACAAAGCCGTTGAGCTAATTTTAGCACTGAAAGGCAACGCAGCAGAAGTCCTTCAGAGCATTCCCGTCAGTGCCAGAAACAACTACGAGGATATACTGGCTGCGTTACAACGCAAGTATGGTGGCGATCACAAGAAGGATTTATATCGCATGGAATTGAGAGGCCGAGTGCAAAAGCATAATGAAACGCTTCAGGACTTCGCAACCGAGGTGGAACGTTTGGTGTTGATGACTTATCCTGGTGAGTCCCACCCATTCTTGGATCAATTTAAGATTGAAGCATTCGTCAACGGCATCCGTGATCCTGACATAAAATACGTGACTTGTGCCACACAAAAAGCTACATTCGCCGAAACTGTTTCGTTCGCATTGGCACAGGAAACAGCAAAATTTGTGTCCAAGCCTCAAATACATATCCTGTTGCTGGAGAGAAATTCGTGTTGGATACTGACGCGAGTGGTTACGGAATAGGTGGCGTGCTCTCGCAGGAAATCAATGGCCAAGAAAAAGTTATTGGGTACTACAGCAGAATACTCTCAAAGCCAGAGAAAAATTACTGTGTTACGAGACGAGAGCTACTGGCCGTCATAGAGTGTGTCAAACACTACCACAAGTATCTGTACGGCCAGCCTTTCCAGTTAAGAACCGATCATGCGGCGCTAAGGTGGCTACTGCAATTTAAGAACCCCGAAGGCCAACTTGCTCGTTGGATTGAAAGACTGCAGAGCTATGACTTCAGCATTGAGCATAGAAAAGGAGGAAAACACGGTAATGCTGATACTCTGTCACGTCGTCCATGCAAGCTGGAATGCAAACACTGCTCAAAAGCAGAGGTGAAATAAAACATCATTGACGTACGTCTGCTTCGACTAGAATCCAACGAAGACTGGTCAACAGCACAAAGAAGCGACCCTATACTGGCAAAAATCATTTCTGCAAAAGAAAATGGTGAAAGACCAACACGCAATGACATCGCCTCAGAGAGCCCCCTGATGAAAGCATACTGGGCCCAGTGGAACAGCCTAAAATTATTGGATGGTTGCCTATACCGGTTATGGGAAAGTGAGGATGGTAAAATAGTCAAAAAGTTAATAGTGGTACCTTCCTCCAAGGAAAAAGAGATAATGACAGAATTCCATAATGGCCCGAGCGGAGGACATCTAGGAATAACCAAGACCATTGAAAAGCTAAAGCAACGGTTCTACTGGATTGGCTGTCAACAAGCGGTAGCCGATTGGATAGCAAATTGCACCCAATGCATGACAGCTAAGGGACCAACGCGAAGAAGTCATGGCCACATGCAGCAATACAACTCAGGTGCACCCTTTGAGCGTATAGCTATGGATGTGGCTGGTCCATTTCCCGTCAGTAGCTCTGGAAACCAGTACGTCTTAGTGGTTATGGATTACTTCAGTAAATGGCCCGAAGTATACCCTGTTCCAAATCAGGAAGCGAAGACTATAATTAAAGTGTTTGTGGATAACTGGATATGCCGTTTTGGTGTCCCCTCGGAGCTCCATTCGGACCAGGGTAGGAATTTTGAATCGACCATCTTCAAAGAAATGTGTGAGTCATACGGTATTCGGAAAACAAGAACAACACCATTGCATCCTCAGTCTGACGGAATGGTTGAAAGATTCAACCGAACTCTTGAAGAATACCTAAGAAAAGTAGTAAGCGCAGATCAAAGAGATTGGGATGAACACATACCGAAGTTCCTTTTGGCATATAGGACGGCCACCCATGACTCCACTTCGCGAACACCCGCTAAAGTAATTTTCGGAAATGAGCTGAAGCTGCCTGGAGATTTGGAGTTCGGTACCATACCAGCGTCTGACCCTGCGAACAGTGATGTCAATTACCATGATACGGGGGATCTTAATGATCTCCATGAATTTGTGCGCAACAAATTAAAAATGGTCAGTAACAAAATGAAAGCCAGATACGACCGAGCGGCAAATTCAGAAGGATTTCATGAAGGCCAGCTAGTTTTACTGTTCAACCCACAGCGCAAGAAGGGTTTATCTCCAAAACTTCAGACTCACTGGGAAGGCCCTTACAAGGTTGTCAAACGAATAAATGACGTGGTTTATCGAATCCAGAAAAGCCAAAGTCCAAGAGCTAAAATGAAAGTCGTGCATTTGGAAAGACTAGCTCTGTATGGAAAACGGAGGGTTGAGCCTGCTCGGGACGAACAGGCTTAAGTGGGGGGCAGTGTTACGAATAAGTAAAAGCTTTTGGTTACTGTTAATGACTCTACTAACAGTATGTAAACAACAGGCGGTTAGTGCTGCGCCTGAAAGTATGCATTGTAACAACGTACCAGCTCGCTAAACCAGTAGCATGAATTCACCTCAGTAAAGATAATTCTCCTGTGTAGGAGAATGTTCTACAAAGATAAACAACAACAACAACATCTAGTTTCTAGAAGGTTCTTGAATTCGCTAGATATATGTACCTTCATTTGTGTATGGTGAGTTGGTATAAATAGCGGAGGTCTTTGGAATGGAGAGTTCAGTTTGTGATTAAACCCCGTAAAGTAAGCAACGCGAATTGATAGTAAAATACAAGACTTGTTAACGTGTTATAAATAAAGTAAACTGTTGTACTGTATAAATAAATAAAAGGAAGTGATACCGTTGTAATTATCGTAATTAAAAACGAACCTTGTTTTATTATTGGGAATAAAACAACGCAAAAAGGACGAATAAGGAAATTCGTAACAATATACTCTATTAATCACTTCCCAAAGGCAAGGGTTGCTCGAAGTTGATGAAAATATTTCCATATATTTTGTTGTTGGTGAGTTAATCATTTACGCGGTTACACTGTTAATCAGCCCTTCGTGAATAACCTAAATGAAATGACCTGTGCTACTGATATAACCTGAATGAATAAATGTTGATGTATTGTACATAGATAAGGGTGCGTACACAGTGGCCGCTTGTTGCCGAGCCGAGCCGACTGACGCTTATTGCGAGAACCAATGCGAGAAAACTGGTAATATACAAATTAGTACAAATAAGCGCGAACCGGTCATAGTGGGCGCCGAGCTGGTCAGAGCGCAAAGCTGATTGAGTGCGAGAAAACAGTTCCAAAGCGTATTTCAGCGCCGAAAACATTGTTTATGTTATGTTGTTATGATTTCAACTTGTTTGGAAAACATAAAAAAAAATTAAAAACAAAAATTTAAGAAAAAGTAAATAAAAGATGCAATCTAAAAATTAAAAAAATAATAAAAATTAAAAATTAAAGAAAAATTAAAAAATAAAATAAAAATTAAACAAAAAAATAAAAATTCAAATAAATAATAAAAATTAAATAAAATTATAAAAAAATTAAAAAAAAAACATAAACAAAATTTAAAAAAAAATAATAAAAGAAGTATATTTAAAAAATTAAAAAACAATAAAAATTGCAAAAAAAAAAAATAAAAAACAAACACGAATGAACAACAAACCCAAATGCATACAAACATACATAAAACACAAATAATAGATAAAATATCAGCACTGATTCTCGCATCTACTATGCACACTCAAACTTGTTTCTCGCATGAACAAATTCTCGCAATAAGCGTCAGTCGGCTCGGCTCGGCAACAAGCGGCCACTGTGTACGCACCCTAAAGGAAATAAGTAGATATCGCACAGGTCTTGTCAAGTACTGCCACTAGGTGCTGTATTGTCGTTTTGTAACTTTCATTGACGTTTCTCATAACATTCACTGACGTTTATTCAACAGAGTGGGACATTTTTTCAACACAAAAATAGAATCATTTTCCAGGTTGTGCTATTCGAACAACTAATTTGTTTTTTTTTATGTCGTTGTGTTCCCCACTTTCTAATTCAAATGCATTTGGGTTATGTGCTTTTTTGGTGTACTGTAATTGTTGGTATTCGTTTATGTTGACTTGTACTGCATCGGCCCACTAAACAAAACAAAATGCCTGTTGATGTTGCCTACAACACGTACTGCTATCACCTGTTCCAAATACATCTCACAAGGTATATTTATTTGGTATCAAATGTTATAATTATTCCCTACAAAAACAGTGACAGTCATTTGACCGGTCAATTGACTGTCATTGTTGATGGGTATATCCATCAAAGTTTCTATCATATTCTTAAAGCCGAAATGAAAAAGTTGATGGAAACTTTTGTGTACGTGTGATTTTGTATCTTCCTCGAACTTATGGGTTCGGTCGCCTATAAAACATATAACTGAGCTGCTCACTCTAGTGCTGTTCACTAATCAAAGATTATATGAGTATTAGTCACAGTTGATAGATATATCCATCACAGTTGACTAATCATACTTGATAGATATACCCACCACAGTTGACTAATCAAATTTGATGGATATATCAGTCAAAGGTGATGGGTATAGCTTTTATAATAAAAGACGATGTTATTAATGATTTTATGGTATATTTTTAATATCTAATTGTATAATAAATGACAATGAATGATTCTTAGTCAAGAATCGGAGTGAATGAATAAGAATAATCGATTCAAAATGAATAAAGTAGTAACTGGGCAAAATAAAATACTTATTTACAATTTGTTTTTAATAAATCTTCTGCTTCATCCTATGGTGGCTTCGTTCAATTGTCTTTTAGCACATCTAAAATTTGAAAAGGAGATATATAAATATATGTATTAACAATAATAAGTATATATGAATGTATATAAATTAATAATTATTTAATCATTTATAGACAAAAATATGTACATACCACGCAGTCTTGTTGAACCACATAAGCTTCCCTATCGCATGCTTTTCCAACCTCTCATCCCAATTGTATATATCAAGCAGGTTATCCGTGAACATTGGGGGGCAGGCACTGCTGGCATCCTCTGGCGCCTCTTTCAGTATATTTTCTGTGAAGAAGTATGTATAAATATCCAAATATTAAAATATCGAACCATAAATTTTAGTTTGTTGATATTGCTTGACCAAAATCTGCGGTTCCCAATTTCTGCTCTAACTCTTGCACCGCTGTAATGGTCAGGAAAGGGAGCATGCTGCCGACTTCATTAATGATTTTGTCCTGAGTTTGGCCAGGCATGCCAGACAGAATCTTCCACTACTTTTTGATGGCTTTTAAATGCCTCATTTTTCATAATCATTATCTTTGTTTTTTGGATCACATAAGTTCATTCTTTTCCACTGTTTATTTTTATTCCACGATATTTAACGATAATGAAACTTTTGCCGTTGCACTTTGCCGAGGATTCACAAATTTTACTTTTTAAATGTCAACAAATTCAAGTTTCCATCAACACTGACAGTCGAATGACCGAAACTATTCTTGTAGGGTTGTTTCACTCTTGCAAATGGAACTCAGTATAAAATAGTTGCAAGTGTATCAGTGCAAAAATATTGTGTGTGTTAGTTTCCATCATTCATTTCTTGTAGGGTTATTTCCTTTATCTATGTTGCATAGATAAAGGAATTAAGTAGATATAGCACAGGCGTTGTCAAGTACTACCACTAGGTGCTGTGTTGTCGTTTTGTAACTCTCACTGAAGTTTCTCATAACTTTCATTGACGTTTATTCAACGTTTATTCAATTCCTTTATCTATGCTATGTTGTATACCATAGATAAAGTAAACCATAGATAAAGGAAATAAGTAGATATCCCATAGGCGTTGTCAAGTACTGCCACTAGATGCTGTGTTGTCGTTTTGTAAATTTCATTGACGTTTCTCATAACATTCACTGACGTTTATTCAACAGTGTGGGACATTTTTTCAATACAAAAAGAGAAGCATTTTCCAGATAGTGCTATTCGAACAACTAATTTAGTTTTTTCATGTCGTTGTGTTCCCCACATTCTAATTCAAATGCATTTTGGTTATGTGCTTGTTTGGTGTACTATAATTGTTGGTATTCGTTTATGTTGACCTGTACAGCATCGGCCCACTAAACAAAACAAAATCCCTGTTGATGTTGCCTACCACACCTTTTCTAAATACATCTTGCAAGGTATATTTTGTTTGGGATCAAACGTTGTAATTATTGCATTCAGCTCCATCTAGAAAATATCCCATTGAACAATAAATTTCCCACGGCATGTGCGATATCTAGTTAATTCCTTTATCTATGAAGTAAACTAATAGATGAAGCACAAGTGTTGGGAAAATTTTAGTGTAATGGGTAATTTTCTAGATGTCGTTGAAAGCAATAAAAGGTATATTTTTTATTCCCAAAAAAAAAAAGTCAAAAATGTGACATTAAAATTTTAAAGTTTCATATCAAAAGAAAAAAATTTTTTCAATAAAAATATCACTTCGATTCAAGAAGACAACACGTTACTTAAAGTAGAATATCTGACGGCAATCGAATTGGAAAGCCATGTCATCATCGTAACATTTTAAATTTTCATTAAATATTTCAGTTTAAGGGAAACATCTGAACATCTGCACTCCTGATATCATGGCCGAATCGGCAGCCCTTACATCCCTGGTGAGAATCAGATATTGTGGCGTCATGATATCGGGGCATTCCGGACACGCTGAATTACTACACCGGATCAACTCTATTCCCGTAAAACGGACTACTGTATCCCCTACTATATCCCAAATCTAAGGACTTCTATTCCGAACAGGAATACGTGGAAAAAATCACTGGAAGGGGACACCAGTAGTATCAGATTTTTCACGGATGGATCAAAGTTGGACGAGCAAGTAGGCTATGGGGTCCATTCACCGGACCTAAATGTAAATATCTCCTTCAAGCTGTGATCACTGAAAAGTAGTATCACAACCCTCCGGAGAATATGTATCTACACAGAGCCAGGCTACCATAAAATCCCTGGAAGCCATGTTTGCTACGTCCCTGACGGTGAAAGAATGCCACTCATCACTTACGGTGACCTCAGGCTCATTTGGGTACCGGGATACAGCGACATTCCAGGCAATTGCGTAGCGGATGCGTTAGCTAGACAGGGTACTACGGCACAGGTTCTTCCGGCAAAAGAAGGTGTTAGTATGCCAATCTCTACCTGCCGTTTGCAGATCAGGCAGTGGGCCGATAATATGTTCAACGACCAGGGGAGACTTAATTCAACTTGCAAACAAGCCAGGGTCCTCTGGCCACAGGTGGACAGGAAGAGGGCTAGGCAACTAATTAACTTGCCGAGAGGCAGGTAATCCACAATGATAGGAACACTTACGGAACATTGTCTTGTAGGAAAACACGCCCTAAGATTGGGACATAGAAACTCTACTCTTTGTAGATGCTGCATGGAAGAGGATGAGGAAACGATGAAACACCTTCTCTTGGATTGCCCTGCTCTGGCAGGACTGTGAAGTAGGATATTCGGAACACATATAGTTAGCACCGTAGCTCTACAGGATATTCCTGTAGGTCTTATAGACAAATTCATTGAAAGGGAAAATTGGCTAGACGACTAGGTATCAGAATGGGCTTCTTTAACCTACATAAGTGTGCTAGACAGCGTGCTGTCTTGCAGTCTTTTCAACCAACCAACCAAGGGTGAGTTTCACACTCGTTATTTAAAAGCTCAATTAAGAAGCTCCCAGAAAATTTTCATATTCGGCCTTATTCCCGTTGTCGTCGTCGACGTCATCAGATTTTTGGCAACTATAGAACGTTATAAGTGTATGTGCACATCGACAAGTAAAGATAATTCTCCTGTGTAGGAGAATGTTCTACAAAGATAAACAACAACAACAACATCTAGTTTCTAGAAGGTTCTTGAATTCGCTAGATATATGTACCTTCATTTGTGTATGGTGAGTTGGTATAAATAGCGGAGGTCTTTGGAATGGAGAGTTCAGTTTGTGATTAAACCCCGTAAAGTAAGCAACGCGAATTGATAGTAAAATACAAGACTTGTTAACGTGTTATAAATAAAGTAAACTGTTGTACTGTATAAATAAATAAAAGGAAGTGATACCGTTGTAATTATCGTAATTAAAAACGAACCTTGTTTTATTATTGGGAATAAAACAACGCAAAAAGGACGAATAAGGAAATTCGTAACAATATACTCTATTAATCACTTCCCAAAGGCAAGGGTTGCTCGAAGTTGATGAAAATATTTCCATATATTTTGTTGTTGGTGAGTTAATCATTTACGCGGTTACACTGTTAATCAGCCCTTCGTGAATAACCTAAATGAAATGACCTGTGCTACTGATATAACCTGAATGAATAAATGTTGATGTATTGTACATAGATAAGGGTGCGTACACAGTGGCCGCTTGTTGCCGAGCCGAGCCGACTGACGCTTATTGCGAGAACCAATGCGAGAAAACTGGTAATATACAAATTAGTACAAATAAGCGCGAACCGGTCATAGTGGGCGCCGAGCTGGTCAGAGCGCAAAGCTGATTGAGTGCGAGAAAACAGTTCCAAAGCGTATTTCAGCGCCGAAAACATTGTTTATGTTATGTTGTTATGATTTCAACTTGTTTGGAAAACATAAAAAAAAATTAAAAACAAAAATTTAAGAAAAAGTAAATAAAAGATGCAATCTAAAAATTAAAAAAATAATAAAAATTAAAAATAAAAGAAAAATTAAAAAATAAAATAAAAATTAAACAAAAAAATAAAAATTCAAATAAATAATAAAAATTAAATAAAATTATAAAAAAATTAAAAAAAAAACAAACAAAATTTAAAAAAAAATAATAAAAGAAGTATATTTAAAAAATTAAAAAACAATAAAAATTGCAAAAATAAAAAACAAACACGAATGAACAACAAACCCAAATGCATACAAACATACATAAAACACAAATAATAGATAAAATATCAGCACTGATTCTCGCATCTACTATGCACACTCAAACTTGTTTCTCGCATGAACAAATTCTCGCAATAAGCGTCAGTCGGCTCGGCTCGGCAACAAGCGGCCACTGTGTACGCACCCTAAAGGAAATAAGTAGATATCGCACAGGTCTTGTCAAGTACTGCCACTAGGTGCTGTATTGTCGTTTTGTAACTTTCATTGACGTTTCTCATAACATTCACTGACGTTTATTCAACAGAGTGGGACATTTTTTCAACACAAAAATAGAATCATTTTCCAGGTTGTGCTATTCGAACAACTAATTTGTTTTTTTTTATGTCGTTGTGTTCCCCACTTTCTAATTCAAATGCATTTGGGTTATGTGCTTTTTTGGTGTACTGTAATTGTTGGTATTCGTTTATGTTGACTTGTACTGCATCGGCCCACTAAACAAAACAAAATGCCTGTTGATGTTGCCTACAACACGTACTGCTATCACCTGTTCCAAATACATCTCACAAGGTATATTTATTTGGTATCAAATGTTATAATTATTCCCTACAAAAACAGTGACAGTCATTTGACCGGTCAATTGACTGTCATTGTTGATGGGTATATCCATCAAAGTTTCTATCATATTCTTAAAGCCGAAATGAAAAAGTTGATGGAAACTTTTGTGTACGTGTGATTTTGTATCTTCCTCGAACTTATGGGTTCGGTCGCCTATAAAACATATAACTGAGCTGCTCACTCTAGTGCTGTTCACTAATCAAAGATTATATGAGTATTAGTCACAGTTGATAGATATATCCATCACAGTTGACTAATCATACTTGATAGATATACCCACCACAGTTGACTAATCAAATTTGATGGATATATCAGTCAAAGGTGATGGGTATAGCTTTTATAATAAAAGACGATGTTATTAATGATTTTATGGTATATTTTTAATATCTAATTGTATAATAAATGACAATGAATGATTCTTAGTCAAGAATCGGAGTGAATGAATAAGAATAATCGATTCAAAATGAATAAAGTAGTAACTGGGCAAAATAAAATACTTATTTACAATTTGTTTTTAATAAATCTTCTGCTTCATCCTATGGTGGCTTCGTTCAATTGTCTTTTAGCACATCTAAAATTTGAAAAGGAGATATATAAATATATGTATTAACAATAATAAGTATATATGAATGTATATAAATTAATAATTATTTAATCATTTATAGACAAAAATATGTACATACCACGCAGTCTTGTTGAACCACATAAGCTTCCCTATCGCATGCTTTTCCAACCTCTCATCCCAATTGTATATATCAAGCAGGTTATCCGTGAACATTGGGGGGCAGGCACTGCTGACATCCTCTGGCGCCTCTTTCAGTATATTTTCTGTGAAGAAGTATGTATAAATATCCAAATATTAAAATATCGAACCATAAATTTTAGTTTGTTGATATTGCTTGACCAAAATCTGCGGTTCCCAATTTCTGCTCTAACTCTTGCACCGCTGTAATGGTCAGGAAAGGGAGCATGCTGCCGACTTCATTAATGATTTTGTCCTGAGTTTGGCCAGGCATGCCAGACAGAATCTTCCACTACTTTTTGATGGCTTTTAAATGCCTCATTTTTCATAATCATTATCTTTGTTTTTTGGATCACATAAGTTCATTCTTTTCCACTGTTTATTTTTATTCCACGATATTTAACGATAATGAAACTTTTGCCGTTGCACTTTGCCGAGGATTCACAAATTTTACTTTTTAAATGTCAACAAATTCAAGTTTCCATCAACACTGACAGTCGAATGACCGAAACTATTCTTGTAGGGTTGTTTCACTCTTGCAAATGGAACTCAGTATAAAATAGTTGCAAGTGTATCAGTGCAAAAATATTGTGTGTGTTAGTTTCCATCATTCATTTCTTGTAGGGTTATTTCCTTTATCTATGTTGCATAGATAAAGGAATTAAGTAGATATAGCACAGGCGTTGTCAAGTACTACCACTAGGTGCTGTGTTGTCGTTTTGTAACTCTCACTGAAGTTTCTCATAACTTTCATTGACGTTTATTCAACGTTTATTCAATTCCTTTATCTATGCTATGTTGTATACCATAGATAAAGTAAACCATAGATAAAGGAAATAAGTAGATATCCCATAGGCGTTGTCAAGTACTGCCACTAGATGCTGTGTTGTCGTTTTGTAAATTTCATTGACGTTTCTCATAACATTCACTGACGTTTATTCAACAGTGTGGGACATTTTTTCAATACAAAAAGAGAAGCATTTTCCAGATAGTGCTATTCGAACAACTAATTTAGTTTTTTCATGTCGTTGTGTTCCCCACATTCTAATTCAAATGCATTTTGGTTATGTGCTTGTTTGGTGTACTATAATTGTTGGTATTCGTTTATGTTGACCTGTACAGCATCGGCCCACTAAACAAAACAAAATCCCTGTTGATGTTGCCTACCACACCTTTTCTAAATACATCTTGCAAGGTATATTTTGTTTGGGATCAAACGTTGTAATTATTGCATTCAGCTCCATCTAGAAAATATCCCATTGAACAATAAATTTCCCACGGCATGTGCGATATCTAGTTAATTCCTTTATCTATGAAGTAAACTAATAGATGAAGCACAAGTGTTGGGAAAATTTTAGTGTAATGGGTAATTTTCTAGATGTCGTTGAAAGCAATAAAAGGTATATTTTTTATTCCCAAAAAAAAAAAGTCAAAAATGTGACATTAAAATTTTAAAGTTTCATATCAAAAGAAAAAAATTTTTTCAATAAAAATATCACTTCGATTCAAGAAGACAACACGTTACTTAAAGTAGAATATCTGACGGCAATCGAATTGGAAAGCCATGTCATCATCGTAACATTTTAAATTTTCATTAAATATTTCAGTTTAAGGGAAACATCTGAACATCTGCACTCCTGATATCATGGCCGAATCGGCAGCCCTTACATCCCTGGTGAGAATCAGATATTGTGGCGTCATGATATCGGGGCATTCCGGACACGCTGAATTACTACACCGGATCAACTCTATTCCCGTAAAACGGACTACTGTATCCCCTACTATATCCCAAATCTAAGGACTTCTATTCCGAACAGGAATACGTGGAAAAAATCACTGGAAGGGGACACCAGTAGTATCAGATTTTTCACGGATGGATCAAAGTTGGACGAGCAAGTAGGCTATGGGGTCCATTCACCGGACCTAAATGTAAATATCTCCTTCAAGCTGCCTGATTCAAGCTGTGATCACTGAAAAGTAGTATCACAACCCTCCGGAGAATATGTATCTACACAGAGCCAGGCTACCATAAAATCCCTGGAAGCCATGTTTGCTACGTCCCTGACGGTGAAAGAATGCCACTCATCACTTACGGTGACCTCAGGCTCATTTGGGTACCGGGATACAGCGACATTCCAGGCAATTGCGTAGCGGATGCGTTAGCTAGACAGGGTACTACGGCACAGGTTCTTCCGGCAAAAGAAGGTGTTAGTATGCCAATCTCTACCTGCCGTTTGCAGATCAGGCAGTGGGCCGATAATATGTTCAACGACCAGGGGAGACTTAATTCAACTTGCAAACAAGCCAGGGTCCTCTGGCCACAGGTGGACAGGAAGAGGGCTAGGCAACTAATTAACTTGCCGAGAGGCAGGTAATCCACAATGATAGGAACACTTACGGAACATTGTCTTGTAGGAAAACACGCCCTAAGATTGGGACATAGAAACTCTACTCTTTGTAGATGCTGCATGGAAGAGGATGAGGAAACGATGAAACACCTTCTCTTGGATTGCCCTGCTCTGGCAGGACTGTGAAGTAGGATATTCGGAACACATATAGTTAGCACCGTAGCTCTACAGGATATTCCTGTAGGTCTTATAGACAAATTCATTGAAAGGGAAAATTGGCTAGACGACTAGGTATCAGAATGGGCTTCTTTAACCTACATAAGTGTGCTAGACAGCGTGCTGTCTTGCAGTCTTTTCAACCAACCAACCAAGGGTGAGTTTCACACTCGTTATTTAAAAGCTCAATTAAGAAGCTCCCAGAAAATTTTCATATTCGGCCTTATTCCCGTTGTCGTCGTCGACGTCATCAGATTTTTGGCAACTATAGAACGTTATAAGTGTATGTGCACATCGACAACAACAAAGTTTTTGATGTCTATGATCCCAAAACAACCCTCTCAAAATATTACCCAGCATTTTTTTCCAAATGCCTTGAAGTCGCCAATAAAAATGGTGTCGATATTGTATCGATGTCGACGACGACAACGGGAATAAGGGCGATTAAATGGCATCTAAATTACAAACATGGGGCATTTAAAGTACATTTTTTAATGGAGAATTTTCACCTGTGATACTGGCCATAACACTGATTTTGTTATGAAAATTGCGCTTTTGATTCTTTGCAACGATCATCTGACAAATACTTGAATAACGGTTATGCTGTTGCCAGAGAGGAATATGAATGTTAACTACGACAAGTGTGAGACAGTACTTTTTCGACCTACTGTTGGCAAGTGCAAATATAACATTAGAAAATATTGGAAGACATTTGGTATAAAATCTCCAATTACTGGTGAAACTATTCCAAACAAAGAAGTGGTAAAATATTTAGGCATACAATTAGATAAATTTTTTGTATATCAACGATCATGTTAAAACCCAAATACCTAAGGCTAGAAGAGCATTTTTCAAATATAAATCTTTTCAAAATACATAACACCGCATGTGAAAATATTATTCTACAAGGCACTAGTCCGACCAATATTAACCTATGGATGTCCCATATGGTTCAATATGATTATAAAGTTTGAAAGAAAATGTCTACGTGCTTTTACTTCCCTACACAGGTCAACTGAGAGCAATTACACAAAATACATTTCCAACAGAATATTTTATAAATCGGCAAATATAAGCGAATTGATAATTTCATAATTAAATTAATCCGGAGCCACATCGCCAAGAGCACTCAATGCTGCTCGAATAATATGATCAAAGCCCCTTATTACACTAATGACGACTATATTCGTAAATCTTTAGTGACAGGCCATGTGCCTCCAGAAGCCTTTATTTATCTCGATCAAAACGAGTTTATATACCCACTTTTTATCACTTATATAGAAAAGCGAATGTGAAAGCTGTAGCGTACCAAATAAACATTTCATTGAAAGGTGCAAAATAAATACAAATATATATTGGTGGATTAACAGTTAAACAAAATTTTCTTTTTTACTTACCCAAACTAGCTATTATTTTTTTTAGATAATAAAGTAATGTTTTTGTAATTTTTTCATTACACAACTCAAATATCCTGCAACATAGGGCCTACATACATATGTAACATATCCTGATATTTAAACGATAAGCAAAATTATAATATTATATATTAAATGTACTTGAGTTTCCGATTACAGGGCTATGTATTATACCACTATATTATACAATCTATTTTTGTTTACTGATCCAAAATAAACAACAATAAAAAAAAACCTGAAATACAAATCAATATTAAAATACAACTCAAAAATTGGCCTTGGTCCAATGAAGACTGTAGTGATGCAACGGGACGTCATGTTTCATCCGCATAGTTGAACCTGTAAATTGACGTGGTGGGGTTAAGGAGCATTCAAGCCATATGATATACCCCGAAGGTGTTCCAAGATAGAAGATATATTAGTTTCTGATTAACCTAAGACTACGTTTCCACTGAACGTGTTTAACATGTTATGAGCCCAAAACCAGCTGATTTTTCATACCAGAATCAGCTGATTTCGGACCCAAAATATATTAAACACGCTAAGGGAAAAGTAAGCCAATCTAATGTAAGTTTAGAGGAACAAAAACGCTCTAACTAGAGTATTCAAAAACCAATCTTCCCAAATATTTGTTGTTGTGAAAACTTTTAGTTGATTGCATTTCGTAGAAAATATAAATTATAAAATTTTTTTTTAAAGAAAACGAATAAAGAATATTTAAACTGTTAAAATGAAATTAACTTTCCATTCGGTGAAAACGAAAACCCGGTTTGAAATACAGTATTTTCGTAAATGCAGAGCATTATACAATATGGCTGTACGAATAGCAAAAGGGCGACACAGTATAATTGGGCATATGTTCAATGCGGAGTTCTGTATTCCTGGTGGAATTCAGCTTCCATTCATTGTCTTAGACAAGTATCAGTGGAAAAAGTCCGGAGTATATCAATGTTCGATCAAGTCGTTCCAAGATATATTTCGACCTCATTGATGAAATGAGGCATTATTAATGTTTGGCCCAATTTATATTTATTTTATCGTAAATGGATACTAATTTTAATTATGACTTTTTCGCATTGTTTATCCTGGTGAACATAAATCTTCTTTGCAAGTAGCTTTTCACGTGTACTTTTTCCTCTTTGTCACTTTATATTTTCTAATGAACAAAACAAGTCTTTGGGAGTTTTATTCTCGATATGGGTAAATATGTTTATTCACGATACGGGTGAATATGCTTATTCACAAAACAAGCTATAAATATTACTTTGCTGCTTTTTGACTTTTAACATTTGCTTGTACTCGTTCTTCTTCTTTCTTTAAATCACTTAAATTTTGAAGCTTCGTTTCTTCATCATCATCCTTATGTGATATGAGATGTTCTCTCAACTCGCGCAACATGCGAAAAGCCTGAGGGCACATTTCACATCTATAAACATTGTCTCCTAAATGAACACGCAAGTGTTTCATCAGCTCTCCGCCCTGGGAATAAGAGCGTTCACAATACCTACATTTGTAGGGTTTTTCTCCAGTATGAGTTCGCATGTGTCGCCGACATTGGTCAGGATGAGAAAATCTGTAAAATTAGAAACCACAAAATGAAGAAAGTATTAACTTGTCTGTCTGAACTTACTTCATTTCACAGTAATCGCATTTGTGTTTCTTTTCGCCATGGTTTATTTTATGTTTTGTTAGACAATAGGGTTTCTTAAAACTCGCTCCGCATACATCACATACATGTGGTCTTACTGTGTTGTGTACAATCGCTTTGTGAGTTGACATATTACTCTTACACCGAAATCTTTTGGGACATTCTGGACACTGATACTTGAGCTCTGTGCCATGAAGTTCAGAGTGAATATTCAAACTGTATTGGAATGGAAATGATTTGCCGCAAATGCTACATAAGTATGGACGTTTTTTAATTTTTGTTTCACCTTTTTCATGCGTCAAAAGGTGCCTTCTATAAGTAGCGCGTGTTTTTAAACGCATTCCACATTCTTGACAAATATGCCCATTATTTGCGCTGTGTTGTTTTTGTTTATTTTTTAGGTGTCTTTTCATATGTCTTTTTAAACCTAGATGTGTTTTAAAACGTTTGCCACATTCGTTACAGGAAAATCCTCGAATATCTAATTTGACACACACTATTTCTTCATCTTTAGGATTTAAGTTATCCGGTTGATTGTTTTCGAGTTTACTGTCATGCGTAAACGACTTGAACCTAAAAATTTATTTATTTACATCGTTGCACCGACTGTACCTGTTCAGAGCTTACCTTTCCGATATATCCAAAGGAGGTTCCCAATCGCTGTCGTCTTCCACACTGACTTCATTACTGTCAGACACTTCACTTTCAAGAGATTCTCCTTCTGCCACATTTTTCATATCTTTACTAAAATTGTAATTTATCTACATTACATTAGTGTTTTTAACAAACTTCTTACCTTATTGCTACTGTTGGATGGTGGCTCCATACGCTATCTACATCTTCATCGCCACTTGTTTGCTTAGGGTTGTAGCATTTTTCTGATATTTCTTTGGGGTTCACGAGCACTCTGGTTGATTTTCTGAATGTTCTATGCAATAAGACAAATTTTAATTTAATGACTTTTATTCAATCTTATCTGTTTTTATTGAAATTGAATTGAAAATGGTATTACACGACATGTTTCGATCGATGCTAATTCTCATTCTTTTGCATTCAACGTTTCGCCGAGAATTCTGGCTATGATATTATTAATTTATTTTTAGGATAATTATGTGTAAAAAATTGTGAATTGTATCTTCCCCACATACACTCCGGTTCACTTATTTAAAGGCACTAAAAATCCATATTCAGCAGCCTGTATCTTTTGCAATTTGTAACCGATTGCAGAATTTTAAAATGGAAATGGAAGATATAAAAAAAATCATGACAATAGTGGTTTATAAAAAAAAGTCCAAAAATGTGCAATTTTTTTGGTTCACTTGAATAAAGGCACTTTATTATTTTTAAAATAAGCGTTGATTTTTTGTAGGGAGCGTTTGTTTATTACAATTTATTACATCTTAATCATTCTACGAGTCAAAATAGCAAAACAAAAAATTTTAAATCTATCGGAGAAAAATAAAAAATTGGACGGAGCCCAACAGTTGTCGACAATTACATCAAGGACCCCGAGGGGTATGGAAAAAATTTTAAAGGAAGGGTTTCATTGTCTTTATCTACGTATGAGAAAAGAAAAAATCAATCTCGTCAAAAATAAGAGCTCAAGCTGGAGTGGAAGCGAGCAAGTCATCATTAAGCAGAGTAATTAAGAGTTGTGAGTATCTTAAATACCTGAAATTACAAAAAAAGCCGCCACTTAATGCTCCTCGTAACGAAAAGCGGCTTCAATTCGCAAGAGACTACATGGTATGGGATGTGCAGCCAAGAGGTCATGTAAATGACGAGAGAACCCTGATGGCTACAACTATTATTTCCATGATCTGCGCAAAGAAAAGCGTTTTTTGAACCGAGAGGGCGGCCGAGAGGGCGGCGTTATGGTGTGGGGTGCTATTACGTACTATGGCACCATCGATCTTGAATTTCAAAGTGCAAAAATGACTGGTGCAAGCTATAAAACGTTATTGGAATCGGCTTTCCCGAAGTTCAGTGAACTATTTGGTCCCATATCTTGGATATTGCAAGGCCAGAGTAGTAAAGGAGTTCATTGGAAGCCAAAATGTTAATATTCTTAACTGGCCACCCTATTCGCCATATCTAAACATTATCGAAAATGTCTGGGGTTGGTTACCTCGTAAGGTATATGAAGGAGGTAGACAATTTGATGACAAGCAGTCACTAATTCAGGTCATTAAGGATGCTTGGAATCAAATTTCGTTGGATAACATAAATTCTCTTTATTTATTTATTTATATATTCAGTATTGTAATACAAAGCCATCCAGGCCAAAATAAATATGCATTACACAGTAATAACTTCCTGAGTACTTACAGCTAAATATAAACATATTATTCATATATCATTTTAATACTAATGTATGTAAAAATAATCATTTGGCTCCCCAGCCATTGTGTTCCAAAAGTACAAAAGCATAGACCGAAATGTGAGTATAATAGAAACAATGGGTCAAAAATCAGAAATCAGCAACAAACCATTCAAAGACTAAAAAGTACAAGCGATTAAATAAAATAGACAAAAAAAATTATTATTTTTAAGATAAATCTCGCCAAAGGCAATACAGTTAACTAGCAAAATAATGCAAAAGTTTCAGGCGAAATACATTATTAGAGTGTGAAAAAACACGTAACATAAGGGGTAATCGATTCCAACATCTAGCCACTCTCACTATAAATGACCTCTCATATACCGACCTAAACACTCTCGGAAAAGATAACTGAGGGTTTCTGGAAGAACGTGAGAACAAAAATACCTTGCATAATGGTAACGGCCTACCTCTTTTAATAACCCTATGAAAAAAAATTAAAATTCGATATTTAACAAATTCATCAAAGGAACATCCCAGGAATTGTTTAACATAACCAGATATATGACTCCTAAGTCGAACCTTATATACAAATCTAACAATTGTATTAACTATACGTCTTAATCTATTGATATTAATCACCGTGGTACCCGATACGACCTCTAGGCCATATAATACCTGCGACATCAAAAGTGCATGCACTAATTTCAGCCTGACATGAGTCGGGAGGAATACATTCGTGGAGTAAATCCTCCGCAAAGTACCCCAAACTCTACCAGATAACGAATCAATATGAGGTTTAAACGATAGATAGTCTACTATCAAGAACAACACCCAAACATTTATGTTGCTCAACAAACTCTATTCCAACATCATCTAAAAAAAGATCAAAGTCAAAACGGAAACGATTAGTGGGTCGAAATATCATAGCCTTAGATTTCGTTGTATTTATATTCAACGAGTTATTCAATGTCCAAACCCGTATATTTGAAGTTATTAAAAACAAAGGGGGTTGTACTCATTACTAATAGTTCTTAAATAAAGTAAAATAAATTAAAAAAACAAGAAAAACTGTTTTTCATTAAAATTAGTTAAAGTGCCTTTATTCAAGTGAACCAAAAAAATCACATTTTTTGACTTTTTTTTTATAAATTGCTCAAAAAAAGTTATTTAGTTAAGAAACCACAATTGTCATGATTTTGTTATATCGCAAGATGTCTAGCTTCCATTTCCATTTCAAAATACTGCAATCGGTTACAAATTGCAAAAGATACAGGCTGCTGAATATGGAATTTTTAACGCCTTTAAATAAGTGAATCGGAGTGTAATGCACATATGTATGTAAAAAATTTAAGAAAACTGATATAAGTAAATAAGCAAAGCATATCGTTAATATTGCCCCTATTTTTTGTCTATTGTGGTGCAGTTAAATATTTTTGTTTGTGTAATGTATAAAAACTCTCAAAATATTTGTTTTTGACGCATAAGGGGACAAAGTTGGGCAATAAAGACATGTTTGAAAATCAGACTTTTAGTTAAACTTTTGGTTAAACTTAATGCGCCTTATTCATAAAAGTTGTAAGATTTGAGAAACTTTTTTTGTATGATCATATTAGAGGGGAGTTAACTTATATGGCCTTACCTCTTTCTTTTATCTAACCGTTTTCCATCTCGTTCATATATGAGTAGAGGACTGACTACTTCGTCATTAGCATTTCGATCGTCTTTATTAATTTGTTCTTTCATTACTGGAATTTGATCTTCCTTAGCTCCTTCAATATACTTCCAAAACGCAACATCAGTTAGATTGTCTACTTCGGTATTCCTTAATTCGGTCTCTGTTTGATAAGCATTGTGTCCAAGGAGTTACCTTGCTGCAGTATCTAATTAAGGTTTGCACTTACCACCAACAGCATCCTCCGTATCACATTTCCTGCTACAACCGTTTCTATGATCGTCACACTTTGTCAAATCATTGTAAACCTCAATAATTTGTCCATTTTTTTGAATAAGAGTAAAGAAACCTCTGACAGAGGTGTTGACATCTGTTGTAGGTTCATCAATTTCAATTTTTATATCTTCTCCACCGTAATTTAATTGTATATCGTTATTTAAAGGATCGACATCTATTTCGTGTGAAGAGTAGAATCGCTTAATAACATTTCGCAACTTCTGTTCAACTCTTAATGTTTTTTTTTGAAATTCATGGATATAGACCAGCACATCTAAACAATTTTCACATATATGTTTGGGCAGCATATCATCGCTCTTTACAGTTAATTTGGGAGATGTTTGTTTAAGTAACTCCATTATGTTAACATTGCCGGAGTCCTTGGTTTCATGGTCGTGATATATGGAAATTAAAGATTTGGAGGTTTGCTCAGTAGCATTCGGTTTAAGTCCAGTTTCATTCGCTTTCATGCACGTCCTGCATAGGTTTTCCAATTTTCTGATATTGAAACTAGCCATCATTGTTCTTTACTTGATGAACTAGCTAGTTTTTCGCGGAGTGGAGCATATTCCATGAAGTAAATAAATCACGATATAATAATACAGGTAATAGCATTAGATGTTCTAATTTTGGGCAACAACAACACACATTTTGTTGGAAATTCAACGCAAATGTAATGCTGCCCTCAGACGTACCAACAGTTGATTCAACTTTTGACGTTTGAGTTAAATAAGAAAGTTGGTCGTTCTCCTCACACATTTCAACTTTTGAATCAACTTTTCATTCAACTTCATTTAAAAATTATTTTGGAAGCGTCAACATGAATTCGGATGTTCTTGCGCTACTAAAAATTGATGTAATTTTGAGGAAGAAGAAGAGACAATAAAAAACTAAAGAAAAAAATTTGGTCAAAGTACTGGTTAATAAATTGAAATACATTTTCAAACAAAAAACTTTTAAAAACATTGAAAGACAGTTAGGCAAAACATTATACAAATTATATGTATGTATGTTATCTTAATGTCAGACGAAACATTCAATGATTATTTATTTATTATGTATTATTATTTATTTATTTATTTCTTAATATTTATTTATTTCTTGTTATTTATTTCTTATTATTTATTTCTTATTATTTATTTACTTATTTATGTCTTGCGGTCAACGCTCTTGCGCTCACAGCGTATGTGTTGCTTGATCATCGTCAAGAAAAAATGAAGAAAAACAATGAAGT
Source organism: Phaonia tiefii (assembly GCA_963931995.1). Lineage (NCBI taxonomy): Eukaryota > Metazoa > Arthropoda > Insecta > Diptera > Muscidae > Phaonia > Phaonia tiefii. The sequence continues at coordinate 11,494,329 of OZ008370.1, read as the reverse complement.
TGAACAGCTTGCCCTCACACGTACCAACAGTTGGTTCAACTTCACCAAATTATCAAAATTTTTTGATTTTTCATTCAACTGACGACCAACTAACTTCAACTAGCCCTCAAACGTACCAACAGTTGATTCAACTTATGACAGGTTGAATCAACTGTTGGTACGTCTGAGGGCAGCATAAATCAAGATTTATTCATTCAGGTTATAGCAGCAGCTATTGAAGTAATTAAAGTGCCTAATATGTCTAAAGTCATCTGATGTTAAATTTAGTGCTAATGAACGTTCATCCGAATTTTGTAAAGCCCTTTAATATTTAGGGAATTATTTTCGCAAATAAATTAATCTACTTTATCACAAATTCTTTGAATCTTTGTGAGCAAACTAATAATGTTAAGAAAAACAAAAATGTAAATAAACTGACAGATTAGACACAAACTAAATTAAATCAGTGAAATGAGCTGTGCTACTGATATAACCTGGATGAATAAATGTTGATGTATTGTATACCATGGTAGAATTATCAATCAGGCAGTAGGAGCAGGCGTTGTTGTAATTTTAGGCAACAACAACAGATATTTTGTTCTAGTTTCATTCGCGTCAGTTGTCAAACTCATCACATATGTATGTTAAAAAATAAATATTTATATCAACAAAAACAAAATACAATGACATTGAGAAGTGAAGCGATAAATGGAATGAACATACTTATATCAGCTCTGCTAATTAGGGTATACAAAAACCGAGCTACCGGGTTTTTTTTTGGACATGTACCTACCGCCTGTTTAATAAATACTAGCATTTTCGAACAGCCGGTGCTACCGAGTTTTTCCTGACGGTTCCACTATTTTTTTTTAATTTATGAAGATGTCAAATCTTATCTTTCAAAGAAATTTAAATTGTTCATTAAGGCCCAATTTTTGAGTGGAAATCATCTTTGATCAACGGTCAAACCAAATTTAAACTCTGATAATTTTTTTGGTTAATCGTTAACAGCCAAAGTTGAGCATTTAATCTATGATCCATATGATTGACAGAAAAAAAATAAGAACACGAGCAAAGCCTCTTTGATGGTTAATGTATCATTTAACTCGTAGTACAGTTAAAACTTAATTTCCGCTTAAATAGTTTTCAATTTCATTAACAGTCTGTTTCTCTATCTCGAACGAAAAGGTAAGCGAAAGGAAATCAGTCACTCGAATTCGACTGACTCAAATTGGGTTATCAATTGGTCTTTGTATTTTTCGTGAGCAGTAAGATTATTTGAACAACAAACATTTTAAATTTTCATTAAATATTTCAGTTTAAGGGTGAGTTTCGCACTCGTTATTTATAAGCTCAATTTAGAAGCTCCCAGAAAATTTTCATATTAATTGGACTTTAAATTACAAACATGGGGCATTTAAAGTATATATAAATGCAGAATTTTCAACTGTGAAACTGGCCATAACACTTCGATTTTGTTATGAAAATTGCGCCTTTGATTATTTGCAACAATCATCTGACAAATACGTGAATACCGGTTATGCTTCCCTACATTTGCTGTTGTTGCTAGATTAACAACAACATTTCACTGAGCACACTGAGTTTTTTCGTGCTGTAAGCCAGAAATACAAATCAAAATTACCACTCAAAAATTGGGCCTTGGTCCAATGAGGATTGTAGTGATGCAACGGGACGTCATGTTTCATCCCACGTGGTGGGGTTAAGGGGCGTTCAAGCCATATGATATACCACGAAGGAGTTCCCAGATAGAAGATATATTAGTTTCTGATGAACCTAGGACTACGTTTCCACTGAACGTGTTTAACATGTTCTGAGCCCAAAACTTATTTTTCATACAACAATCACTTGATTTCGGACAAAAATATATTAAACACGCTAAGGGAAAAGTAAGTTAATCTAACGTAATGGTAAAGGAACAAACGCTCTAACTAGAGTATTCAAAAACCAATCTTCCCAAATCTTATCACTAAAAAGAATTGCATTTTTTGTGATGTGGTTAGAAACAAGTTGATTGTATTTCGTAGAAAATATAAATTATAAAATTTTTTTTTAACGAAAACGAATAAAAAACATTAAACTGTTAAAATTGTTTCACATAAAAATAAAGTTTATTCCAACAACAAATTTCTTTGTTTGAATTAAGTTCCATATTCAAAAGGAAATTAAAAGAAAAAGCTATAATTGTTTGAATTTTTTACATAAATCTTAAAAGACAAAAGACATATTTTTATATAAAAGTTATATACAATTTGAATTGTGTACATTTCTGTATTGTTCGGCAAAAATTTAAAGTTTCGTAAAACCCGAAAACGAACCGTAAAAATTTGGGAAATTAACTTTCCATTCGGTGAAAATGAAAACCCGGGTTGAAATACAGTATTTTCGTAAATGCAGAGCATTATGCAATCTGGCTGTACGAATAGCAAAAGAGCGACACAGTAGAATTGGGCATAGGTTCAATGCGGAGTTCTATATTCCTGGTGGAATTCAGCTTCCATTCATTGTCTTAGAGAAGTATCAGTGGAAAAAGTGTGGAGTATATCAATGTTCGATCAAGTCGTTCCAAGATATATTTCGACCTCATTGATGAAATGAGGCATTATTAATGTTTGGCCCAATTTATATTTTTGTTTTGGGAGTTTTATTCTCCATACGGGTAAATATGTTTATTCACGATTCTCGAATATGTTTATTCACAAAACAAGCTATAAATATTTCTTTGCTGCTTTTTGACTTTTAACATTTGCTTGTACTCGTTCTTCTTCTTTCTTTAAATAACTTAAATTTTTAAGTTTCGTTTCTTCATCATCATCCTTATGAGATATGAAATGTTCTCTCAACTCGCGCAACATACGAAAAGCCTGAGGACACATTTCACATCTATAAACATTGTCTCCTAAATGAACGCGCATATGTTTCATCATTTCGTGGCTCTGGGAAAAACAACATTCGCAGTACCTACATTTGTAGGGTTTCTCTCCAGTATGTCTTCGCATGTGTTGTCGACATTGATCGGGTTGAGCAAATCTGAAAAATAGAACACACCACAATAAAGAAAGAATTTATTCAAATATCGACAGAATTTACTTCATTTCACAGTAGTCGCATTTGTGTTTCTTTTCGCCGTGGTTTCTTTTATGTTTTGTTAGACCATAGGGTTTCTTGAAACTTGCTCCGCAGACATCACATACATGTGGCCTTAATGTGCTGTGTACAATGGCTTTGTGTGTGTACATATTACTCGCGCACCGAAATTTTTTGGGGCATTCTGGACACTGATACTTGAGCTCTGTACTATGAACTAGAGAGTGCATGTACAAACTGTGTGCGGTTGAAAATGATAAATATGGACGCTCACCAGTATGCGTTCTTACGTGACTGCGCAGGGCGCTAGACTGAGAAAAGACTTAAAAATTATGATTATTTTTTTTTTTTGATAGATTAATGATTTTATTACAAACATAAAGAAATTATAATTACGTTTGTTGCAATATTGGCATTTGTATTTAATCTTTGTTTCATCTTTTTCATGCGTCAAAAGGTGTCTTCTTAAGGTAGTGCGTGTTTTAAAAGGTACACCGCATTCCGGACAAATATGACCCTTCTCTCCGCAGTGTTGGTTTTGTAAACTTTTTAGGTGTTTTTTCAAATGCCTTTTTAAACTTATACGGTTTTGTAAACATTCCCCACATTTGTTACAGGAAAACCCTCTGGTTTCTAGTTTAACATTATCAATTTGTTTATCTTCATTTTTAAGATCTAAATTGTTTTGTTGATTGCCTTTTAATTTGTTGTCATTCTTTATGCTTTTACACTTGAATCTAAAAAATGTATCGTGTTTATTTATTTCCATCATTGCACGGACTGAACTTGCTCAGAGTTACCTTTCCGACTTATTCACAGGTGGTTCCCATTCGCTGTCGTCTTCCGCAAGAATTTCATTACAGTCAGAAACTTCTCTTTCAAGAGATTCTTCTTCAGCCAATTCGTTAATATCATTATTAAAGTTGTAATTTATTGTTGATTGGTGTCTCAATTCACTTTCTATATCTTCATCATCACTTTTTTGCCTCCGGTTGTTGCCTTCATTTGATATTTCGTCTGATACTTCGAGTTCTCTGTCTGATTTTCTGAACGTTCTATATAGTGAGAAAAATTATATTTTTAGAAGGATATCTATTAAAGTATTCGCACTGCATGAACATGCCATGTGCCAAGCACGAGATATCACTGCTAATCACAGCACTGATATTCTTATTTGGTTACTAACTACTACGGACTTAACAATCGACTGAAAAGACAACCCTAACCCTAAATTACAAATTATAGTCAAAATAATGTCTTAAAGTATACTCATAATTTAATAATAGCAAAGTCGTTACAAAACTATGTAAATTTTTAATATTAAGTAAAATATATCTTTGGCAATATCTCGAGATTTTAAGTTCTGAGCAATGTAATGGATCTATTTGACTCGACCGAGTACTTATGTACTCGGTATAGATTTAATGAGAATCCATAATGGATACCTTCCCGTCTACAACTTATTTTTATATCCTCACCCATTGTAATGCAAATTCAATAAGTGTGACTTTGCCACACTCATTGTAGGTATCTCCAATACAAAAGTTCTATGGGCGGCTGGTTACTCCTTAACCCTCTGCAACTGACGTAGTAATCTAATAGACACCGCAAACTCTTCTCTTTTTTGAAACTACTCGTAAATGGAATAAACCATACTTTTCAGAGACTTATCTTTTGTTTCTTATTTTAATCCCATGTTAGCTTGAAAAGTATTTGCTGTTATAAATGTATCGTATAAGGACAAGAAGGTACCACGCAGAAACTTTAATATAGGAAATCAGTTTAAATATGAGGTCTGCCAGACCACACGTCAGTTATCTTGTTAAAATTAGTGTACGTCAGTTGCAGAGGGTTAAGAACACTCCTTTAGAACAGAACCAATCTTTATGAAATTTGGTATTATTCAATATATATGGAAAACTATTTCATTTACCACTTGTATTCTGGTACCACCTATACAAAAACAATGGGCAACTGGCCGATTATTTGATAAATAAAAATAAATAAATGGTTTTCCGTTACATCCCATGTAGGGATTAGGGAGAGCTTCTCACAAACCAGTGAGCTGTGCGCGTTCTAGTTTTACACTCACTGATTGGGACCTACAATTTTACACCGGTTCCGAACGGTATTTAGAGAAGTTTTTTTGGGTTAACGTTAGTTCAGCTTTAAGAGGATCATGCGTGATAGACACATTTACACAGTACACACAACAAATGGGAGGATTATTAAATAATTATAGCATGGAAATTTAATTCGGCATAACATCTTGTACTTAGTAATTTTTTCTATTATAACTGATAGTATTATTATATTACGGGAGAGATTTAAATACTTACCTCGTTCTTTTATCTAACCGTTTCCTTTCATGACTATGAATGAGGCTATTTACTTCGCCATTGACGTATCCCTCCCCTTTACTATTTGTGTCTTTCATTACTGGAATTGTATCTTGGTAATCTCCGTCAATGTACTTCCAAAACATAACATCTAATAGGTTGTTATGTTCATTATTCCTTGCGTCACTGGAATTACTTAGTTTTAGTGGATGTTTATTTTCAATATGCATTATGTCCAAATAATTACCTTGCAGCAGTATCAAATTGAGGTCTCCACTTACCACTAACATCGTCGTCGGTATCACATTTCTCGCTACCGGCGTAGACGGAGGTAGGGACATCTGTTAGAGGTTCAATTTCAAATTTGATATCTTCACCAGCTTCATCATGTTGTATAGTACTGTTATTTAAAGGATCAACATCTACTTCGGGTGTACGATAGTATTGCTTAATAATATATTGCAGCCTATGTTCAACTCTTAATGATTTTTTTGGAAGTCACGGATGTCGACCAACATGGCCAGACAACTCTCACATATATTTTTGGGCAGCATATCTTCAGTTTCTATAGTGAGTTGGGGAGATGTCTGTTTGAGTAACTCCATTATATTGATAGACTCGCTGGATTCATCTTTGTGATATATGGAAATTAAGGATTTTCTTTTTTGCCCCTTAGTAGTTGGTAAAACTTCAGTTTGCTGTACCCTCATACACGTCCTACATAGGTTTTCAAAAATACTGATCATGGAATTAGCCATTATACTTCTTGGAGTTAGCTAGGTTTTTGAGGATTGAAACACCTTCCGTGAAGAGCATGATTTAATCCTAAAGCGGAGAGCATTAGGTATTATAATTATAAGGCAGCAACAATATGAATATTGTTTTTCGCACCCGGATGGTGTCAACTTCAACACATGTTTACCAACAATAACAGCACGGTGAAATTACAGAAGGTATGCATATAGAGTAATTCATATACCTAGAGCAGCGTTTTCTCTCAGTAAATTACGAAGTTTGGCGTGGTCGCATATGAATGTTGCATGTTGGAAATATTGCTTTAGTAATACAACAAATCAGCAACGGCATTTCGTTTTGTGCGCTTTAATATAGTACACAAATATATACTGTAAATCTACTCTACTCACTATCGCACCACGAAGAGTGTGAAATGAGGTGTGGTTGCATATGAACGTTGCATGTTGGAAGTATTGCTTTAATAATACCAGATAGATGCAATGGTTCAAACCACCCAACAAAAAATCAGCAACGGTATTTCGTTTTGTGCGTTTAATATAGAACACAAATATATACATACTATCAAAAACAATGTCCAAAATACGTTTGAATTTCACAGTTCTACCTTAATTAAAATTTTTGGAATTCCACCTGGTGCAAGTCAATTTACGTCAAATAACGTTCTATCTATCTCTATGTTGCCCTTTCCAACAAACCGGGTTTTCGGTTGTTTCGAAAAGAGAAGTTTACGAAAAACCGGTGCAACCTGCTTTTTTGAAGTTAAAACCCGGTTTATACCGGTTTCGGTTTATATAACCAAATTTTTTTTTTATAAAATGTAATCAATAAACTTTAATTTCCACAAAAAAAAACGAATGTAGTTAAATTTTAAAATGTTTTTTGAGATTTCTTAAAAAATGCTCCATATACTATAAATTTAATATTTATTAGAAAAACTCTCATCTAACTTCACTTTTGTATTGGCAACACCTAAATAATTTTAATTTTCTACAGAGAAATCTTCAATTATTTCAACATCACATCATTTTGCAAGTTCTCTTTTGAAAATTTCCCATATATTTGCAAGTTGCAAAAGAAATATCTTCATTTGATTGAATTTAAAATTCTTTGCAGTCTAGAGTCTTTAGTAATTTTTGATAAACTTATGAATGGATTTTATTTGAAAGTATTTAAAGACATACATAGTTTAGTTTATAAGTTAAGTTTAAATGTGTTAATGTAATAAAAAACGGTGCAACCGATTTTTTCTCGTCGGTCGGTTCGAAATTGTAAAAACCGGCGGTCGGTGGATACCCTAAAAACCGGTTTTTGGTTTCGGTTTTTGAATACTCTATCGAACCACGAAGATTGTGAAATGAAACGTCAGATGAGAAATATGACAGCACTAGGTGGCATTACTCTATGGGTATTCGCATAGAGGCAATAGTAAACAACGTTCAACAAAGGAACAACAACCGAATTGTTTTTGTGGCAAACTAGTTGTGTTAAATACAATACAAATGTATACCAACGATAAAAGTCAACAAAAAAGTGCAAAATACGTGTAAATTTTTCAGTTCTACACCAAAACGACAGGGAAAAGTTAAGTGAACATATTTTGTAACTCAACCTGGTGTAAGGTAATTTTAAATTTAATTGCTCTCATTTCCACAAACCTACGACAAAGAGTGTGAAATGAAACGTCAGATGAGAGAATAAAAGTATCTATGTATGTATTGGTCTATGGGTATGGGCAACATATGTATATATATCACAATAAATGTAAACAAAAGAGTACAATAATAGAATACAGAAGAAGGAGCCAACTAACAAAATACAAAAAATTCAATTGGCTGTTCCAATGCGATTACCTTATATAATGTTACCATGAATCCTAGTAAACAAGTTCAAAAGCAAAATATATATGAATTTGACAGTTCCAGAGGACACGGTAGGAAAATAATGAAATCGTCTATGCTAATGCTGTCACCTGCAATAATTTCATCATTGTTAGTGACAAAATATTTATGTCGCGTTGCCATCAAGATACGTAAAATGAAGAAAATTTACTCTTGGAGTGGAATGCCAACAAAGAAACCGAGTGAAGCGTGTCGTTTCCCTGCTCGCTCTCTTCGTTGAATATTTCAATACACAAGCAGTTTTCTGATGATGTTATTCTATCTAACCATAGACGAATATAGGTATATTTACATTTATTCTCTCAATAAATTAAACGTCATAGGTACGGTGGAAAGTAAACATTGGATGGTGGAAAACATGGGTTCAATAATACCAGATAGAGACAATAGTAAACAACGTCCAACAAAGGAACAACAACCGAATTTCGTGTTTTTGTGGCAAACTAGTTGTGTTAAATACAATACAAATGTATACCAACGATAAAAGTCAACAAAAAAGTGCAAAATACATTTAAATTTTTCAGTTCTACACCAAAACGACAGGAAAAAGTTAAGTGAACATATTTTGTAACTCCATCTGGTGTAAGTTAATTTTAAATTTAATTTCTCTCATTTTCACAAACCTACGACGAAGAGTGTGAAATGAAACATCAGATGAGGGAATAAATGTATCTATACCTATATTCGTCTATGTATCTAACTATAGGAATTCCAATCATAAATAAAATTTCATAAAGTATGTAATAATCAAGTTATGACGCGGGAAAGAAATGCGTTTGAGTGAATCGCGTCGACTTTTTTGGTTCTCTTCTACTAGGGTTGCCAAGTTGGGGGGTTTTTCTTCTCTACCTGTACATCCTTTTTGTAGAGTTGTAAACCAGAGTATCGAATTTTAAATAGAGAATAAAATTTACTCATGGAGTGGAATCCCAATAAAGAGAACGAGTGAAGCGCCCGTTTCTCTGCTCTGTCTCTCTTCATTGAATAGTTCAAAACACGAGCAGTTTTTTGATGATGTTAGAGTATCTAACTATAGAAATTCCATCCATATTTAAATAAAATGACATAAAGTATGTAAAAAGTATGAAATAATCAAGTTATGACGCGGGAAAGAAAAGCGTTTGAGCGAATCTCGTCGACTTTTTTGGTTCTCTTCTACTAGGGTTGCCAAATTGCGCCGGTTTTTTCTTCTCTACTTGTACATCCTTTTTACAAAAAAAGGAATTTCTATAGTTAGATCCAATAACATGATCATAAAACTTATTTCGGTCTTTATGAACTTAGATTTTTTAAGTTAAATTACGAATAAAAAACGTTTAAAAATAAATGTGAATAAAAAATCTCAGACAATGCAAAATATTTATAAATATTTTCTGTCTAACATAAGCAATTTGTTTTTTTTAGCTTTATGTACAAATATTTCAAATAATTATAAATTTTAATTATAAACAAAAATAATTTTGTATTTTCTATAGACAAAAAGGTTGTTTTTTTTCAATTGAATTATACGACCAGAAGCTGTGCGAATTTGCCAATCGTGGTAAAAGAGAACCAAGAAGTGCTAGAAATTCACTCAAAGGTATTTCTCTCACGCGTCATATCTTGATTATTTCATTGTTTTTGCAAGTTTATGTAATTTTACTCAAAGTTTTACTCATTTTACTTCAACATGGTGGAAATTTGTATAGTTATATACAATAACACTGTGTTAAACTCTAAGTGGAAACGCAGCTTTTATTACACTTTCAGAACTAAGTTTGTGCGAATTTGCCAATCGTGGTAAAAGAGAACCAAGAAGTGCTAGAAATTCACTCAAAGGTATTTCTCTCACGCGTCATATCTTGATTATTTCATTGTTTTTGCAAGTTTATGTAATTTTACTCAAAGTTTTACTCATTTTACTTCAACATGGTTGAAATTTGTATAGTTATATACAATAACACTGTGTTAAACTCTAAGTGGAAACGCAGCTTTTATTACACTTTCAGAACTAAGTTTTAATAGAAATACTTTAATAGAATAAAAATAAAAAAATAGAAAGTTTAATAGAATAAATAGAAATATTAAAAAATAATTATGAGTTTTTAAACAATTTGCAGTGCTTTTTTTTTAAAAAGGAAGATTTCATTGTCGAAAAAAATATTTTAATATCATTAAACAGTTGGCAGATATAAATCCTCAAAATTCCCTTTTTTGACGTTTTCAAAACTTCAATCGTGATTGGTGCACGATCCGTATACAATTTTCATCAAAATCTGAGAAACTATCCAACATTTCCATGATTGCTTCATATGGAATAAGTGTATTCAGTTTTTATGAATCCGTACAAGGCAACATCATACAAATTGATTTTATAAAAGTAGAATGTTTATTGGTGAAAACCAGCTATACATTTTACAATGATTGCTGCTGTGTTGCTCGTTCTTTCTCAATTTTTGCTTGTATTCGTTCGTTTTCTTCGTTTAAGGCTTTTAAATTTTGAAATTTAGTTTGTTCATCATCATCCTTATGCGTCGTAAAATGTACTCTCAGCTCACACAACAAACGGAAAGCCTGAGGGCACATTTCACACCTGTAAACATTGTCTCCTAAATGAACACGCAAGTGCTTAATCATGTCGTTGCTTTGGGCATACGCACGTTCACAATACCTACATTTGTAGGGTTTCTCTCCAGTATGCGTTCGCATGTGCCGTCGACATTGGTCGAGCTGAGCAAATCTTGAAAATTGGAATTAGAAAAACATCAAACTAATATTAACATGCCAGAACTTACTTCATCTCACAGTAGTCGCATTTGTGTTTCTTTTCGCCATGTATTATTTTATGTTTTTTTAGAGGATTGGGTTTCTTAAAGCTTGCTCCGCAAACATCACATACATGCGGTCTTACTTTAGTGTGCACAGTGGCTTTGTGAAATGACATACTACTCGGACAGCGAAATATTTTGGGACATGTTGGACACTGATATTTAAACTCCGTACCATGACGTGCATAGTGCTGTTTTAAACTGCCTTGGGTTGCGAATGATTTGCCGCAAATTGAACATAAGTATGGACGTTCACCAGTATGCATTCGTGCATGATAGCGTAGTGCACTAGACTGGGCAAAAACTTAAAAATTATGAAAAAAAATTTTTTTGAATTACTATATTGGGATGTTTATACAATTAATTACCTTTATTGCAGTATTGGCATTTGTATTTGATCTTTGTTTCGTCCTTTTCGTGAATTACAAGATGCCTTCTAAAGGTAACGCGTGTTTTTAAACGTACACCACACTCTGGACAAATATGCCCATTCTCTGCGATGTTTTGTGTTTGTTTATTTTTCAGGTGTCTTTTTAAATGCCTTTTTAAACCTAGACGGTTTCTAAATCGTTCGCCACATTCGTCACAGGGAAATCCTAGGGTGCCGAATTTTACAGAAACAGCATTTTTATCATTGTTTTTAAGATCTAAATTGCCTTTTTGATTGCCTTCCAGTTTAGTGTCATTTTTTATAGTTTTACACTTGAACCTATAAAATATAGTTATTTATTTCAATCGTTGCATAAACGGAACCTGCTCACTGCTTACCTTTCCGATTTATCCAAAGGTGGTTCCCATTCGCTGTCGTCTGCTGCACTAGTTTCATTGAAGTCAGACTCTTCACTTTCAAAAGATTCTTCTCCAGCTAATGCTTTCATATCATTACTAAAATTATAATTTATCTTAATTTCATTGGGGGTTTTACTTAAGCTTCTTACCGTATTGATATTGTTGATTGATGGCTCCTATCACTATTTACATATTCATCGTCATGATTTTGCCTCGGATTGTTGCTTCCATCCGATATTTCTTCAGCAATTTCAGGGTCTCTGTTTGATTTTCTTAACATTCTATTTGATGGAGATTATTTTTAAAAGGATATCTCTTAAAAGAATGGTACTGCATGAGCATCGTACGTGCTAATCCCAGAATTGATTTTTATATTTGGTTAAGTATAAGTTATCCTATCATCCTCATTTTTCATTTATATTTTTAGAGCAATTTTCATAATACTACTTGGGTTTATTAGAGAATAGTTGTATGCATATTTTGCTATTAATCGTTTCATAAGTTTTATTATTAATACGGGTTTTTAATTATTAAATCACTAAACAATCGTATAACTTCAGTTATCGATCGGCTCTAAAGTACAGTTTAAAGTTAATATGTATGTTAGCTTATTAGTCCAGTTATTGCTTACTTTATACTGCGTTAAAATTTACTGTAAACGAAGTAATGACAAAGGCCATTACCAAGTCAATAAGCAAAAACTATATGTTTATTCGATGTATAGGACAATGCAGGGAATTCTTCGAGTTTCAGCAGTTCTCTCGCTGTGAAGCTAATAAGTTACGTTTCTGCCTAGACTCCGATAATAGACAAGCTTTCAGCCTGTTTTTAATGTACAATACTTAACAAAGACCGGAGATATTCAAGTCAAGCCAGCCTTTTATTTTTTTTACAGGGTTTTCAGCATTAGTTATTTAAGTTTTTCCTCTTATGTTTAAAATAGATTTCTATACGAAAATATAAATTCCAGAAGTTATTATTTTTTCTCAACTTTTTTTTAACATCGATAACTGAGCCGTTATTTAATTTTATTCATCTTATTTTTAACACTTGTGTAAAAAAATATCATAAAACATAAAACAGTATTTTTCGGCATAGAATTTGTATTTTATGTTGAAATATTCATTCCAAAACTTTCAACGTAAATATCTCCGGTCTTTGAGGGGTTAATGCGTAGTATTATACCTTTAAAAATAAGCTTGAAGTCTTGTCTATTATCGGGGTCTAGGAAGCAAATAAATGCTGCTGGAGCCTATATATCAAGAAGTTAGGCCGAGCGGGGGCTAAAAATAACATTCAACTTAGCGCAGCAAATGTTGTCAGTGGTGAAATTTTGGTACAGATCAAAACAGTCAATCATTTTACACATTCATCAATTTTTATAAAGGGTTTCCAATAGGCCGGCTGTCAGGCATATTAGAATATGGATTCAATACCTACTCTGACTACCTTACATTTCTTTCGACGACGATTTCCTCGCTTAGTTACGGCAACACTATCGAGACAATATTCAGTGTAACAATTTAGGTCCCAATCAGTGATCAATAAAACTTGAAAGGGATGTAATGGAAGTTCTTTTGTAGCACCGATGCGGTGATGCGATGGTAGCTATGATAGCATTGTTACCACCGTAAATGGAAAGCGCTACTGATCGATGATAACTAATTTAAATTGATGAGTAAACATAATTTTTAAAATGCAATTGATGTGTGGTGTAGGTATATTAAATTTCTTAGAGGACTTTAAAATTTCAATTGATGTTTATCAAACCAACTGATGTTTAACAAAATGAAATTCATATTGTTAAATTTCGCTTGAAAATGTTGTAGGCTGGTATTTTTAACATAGGTTAACGATCAATAACCGTCCATTATGTAATTTTGTATCTTTGTTGCCAGTTAACAGCAAAAAATAACAGACAGATGCAAAGTCAATTCCAGTTAGCACCATGTACCAAACCGAATATGATAATTGAACATCTTTGCAGTAAAGTTCTCAAAATATATTTGGAGAAAAAAAGTAAATTTTAGCATGACTGGGATGGAGCTTACCTACATCATGTAGTAAAAAGGATTTCAACCAATTTAAAATCAAAATGAATAAATTGTCTATTATAATAGAATACCAGATGCCTAATATTATAACTATCAGAGACGTGTTATATAAACATAATCGTTATTACCTCTTTCTTTCACCTAAGGGTTTTCCTTCCCGTTCATGGCTGTGTTTGTTAACATTTGCTTCGCCACTGGCAAATCCTTCGCTTTTGGTCTTTTTTTTCATTACTGGAATTTTATCTTGATAACCTAAATCAATATACTTCCAAAACTTAACATCCGATAGGTTGCCGTTTGCATTGTTCCTTATTTCACTTGAATTAATTACATACATATATTTTTATTAAATGTTTTCGTTTAACATCCATTACGTCCAAATATAAGTAATATTAATTACCTTGCTGCTGTGTTGTCAGTCTCACATTTCGCGCTCAAACCACTTTTTCCCTTCTCACATTTTTCCAAATTATTGTAAACCTCAATAATTTGTCCATCTTTTTGAAGTAGAGTAAAGAATCCTTTCACAGGTGTAACAACATCTTTTAAAGGTTCATCAATTTCGTTTTTTAAATCTTCAATAACGTCACTTTGTTGTACATTGTTTTTTAAAGGGTCGACACCTATTTCGTGTGACCGGCAGTATTCCTTAATAATTCCTTGCAATCGTTGTTCAACTCGTACTGATCTTTTTTGGAATTCATGGATGTTGACCAACATATCTAGGCAAATCTCACATATATTTTTGGGCAGCATATCATCAGTTTCTACAGTCAGTTGAGGAAATGATTGTTTCAGTAACTCCATTATGTTGATACTACCCGAGTCCTTGGTTTCATGTTCTTGGTATATGGAAATTAAAGATGTGGCTTTTTGTCTTGTATCAGATAATATAACTCCAGTTTCTTGTTCTCCCATGCACGTCCTGCAAAGGTTTTCCAATATTTTGATCTTGGAGCCAGCCGTCATTGCTCTTTACTAGAAGTATTTTTTTCTCTGATTGGCCAAGAGAACTAAGCCGAAGCTTGATTTTTGGTGGCGGCGGCGGCCACTTTGACTTTTGTGTGGCTGCGACCATGGTAAAATTATCTATCGTGTAAACGCATCAGCCCAGCTGATTTGCGGCTTTTTCATCTCTTCCGCGGGTAAGCTGTCAAATTCGATTTTGTATCTTTTTGTTTGTTAATAAAATTCAAAGAATTTTAATCACAATGCAACTTAATAGCTTTTTGTACATTGTTTTTGTCATTATTCAGCTAATTTTGACATCTTAACCATGTAATTGCTAATGCGACTACCTAATAGATACTTCTACCATGGCTGCGACTTTGTGCGGAGCATTGCCATTTGTGAAGATTTATATTTTTTTGAAAGTTATTTGAAGTGCTGAAAAGGTTTTCAGATTTTTCCCAAAAACAAAAGTTATCATAAAAGTTAACTATAAAAATATTTGTATTATTTTAATATTCATTATATATTTATTTGCTACATATGCTTATACTGCGTTTACACGGGCCAATTTGAGACAAGCCAATTGAGAATGTGTATTAAGGCTCGTTCAACTATTTCAACAGGCGTTCACAATGCAAGCAACAAATTTGTTCGAAAAAACAGCTGACTGGCAACAATGTTTACATTATACAGCAGTATACTTATTTGTGGAGTGAAAAAAAATGGAGAATTGTAATTCAAACGAAAAAGTACGCAGTAAAAAATAAAAAAAAAAATAAATGTGAGAAACGGACATCAGATTTGTAGCACTACTCGGAGCAAAAGTGTTTTTCTTTAGAAAAGTATTACAATACTGAATAAATAAATAAATAAATAAATAAATAAATGTTTTCCAATTTTTCTTTAGAAAAGTTTTAAAATTTTTCTATAGAAATGTTTTCCAATTTTTCTTTAGAAAATTTTTCAAATTTTTCTATAGAAATGTTTTCCAATTTTTCTTTAGAAAATTTTTCAAATTTTTCTAAAGAAAAGTTTTCAAATTTTTCTATAGAAAAGTTTTAAAATGTTTCTATAGAAAAGTTTTCAAAATATTTCTATACAAATGTTTTAAAATTTTTCTTTAGAAAAATTTTCTATATTATTTTTCAATAAAATTTAATTAAAAATTGATATACATATGGGCATTTCTACAGAAAGGTCCACTCTGACCGAAAAATTAAAAGTTATCCTCCACTTTTTTTTACATGTATTATTAAAGAGAAGTATTCAAAATTAATTAAATTAAAAAAAGAACTTGCCGTCTGTGACATGGGTGTCTTTACCCGATACTAATTCTCTGACTCCATTGACACCATATGATTGGTCATCTGATTTTGTTACGCATATTTCCGAACTTGGGTTGATTCAATTGAACGACATTCCCAATTCTATGAATCGAGTCCTTGATCTAGTTTTAGTGGATGATTCTAACAACTTTGATATTTCTCGAATTGATCCGTTAATTTCTCCTGAGGATAGTTACCATCCAACGCTGGCAATTAATTATACATATGATACCATTCAGGTTGGTTGCAATTGCTCTTCGTCCTATGTTGTCCTATGCTTTTCGCGTGCGAACTTTATACTTTTGAATAATCTTATCTTTGATACCGACTGGCATAGTATATGTCAGTGTGATAATTCTTTTGAATTTGAAATCGCCCTGGATGATTTCTATAATATTATTAATGGCTATATTTCTAAGCCTGTACCCAAGAGGCCAATAAGGGGTAATACTGGTCCCCCATGGTCCTCAAGGGCTCTAAATAGTCTCAAGAATGTAAGGAATAGATGTTCGAACAAGTATAAAAAATCTGGACTGCTAGCAGACTATGCTAGGTATATTGTTGCTAGGAGTAGATACAACTCTAAATCTCGTGAGAGTTACAGATTATATTTGGATAGGTTGAAGGCTAATTTTAAACGGAACCCCAAATCATTCTTTAGATTTGTTAACTTGAAGCGTAATTCGTCTTCCACACCTTGTAGGATCAAAATGAACGGTATTGAATATTCAGATGAAGAGTCTATTGCTAATTGTTTCGCCGATTTTTTCGCATCTATTTATTCCACCCGAGCCTATGATGTTTCCAAATCATACCCGTACACTGTCCGCTCTACCATTCCGTTTGATGCACCTGTCGTAAATTCTTCGTGGTTGCTAGATAACTTAATCAGCTTGAAAGCCTCGAATAAAGCTGGTCCTGATGGTATCCCGGACTCTATGTTGAAATACTGCTCGAATTCTCTCAGCTTACCGTTGACTCTCTTATTTAACGCTTCGTTGAAGTTCGGCCATTTTCCTGCAAAGTGGAAGAGCTCTTATATAATCCCTCTCCACAAATCTGGTAGTTTAGTAAATGTTGCAAATTATAGGGGAATTGCAAAATTGAGTGCCATTCCTAAACTTTTTGAGAAGTTAGTCACAGAGGTAATTTCTCATCAGGTTTCCTCTATTTTAGATCCATGTCAACATGGCTTTCGGAAGGGTCGTTCCACCGTGACTAATTTGCTTCAGTTTTCCTCTTCTATTATTGACGGCTTTATTAATGGAGATCAAACTGATGTGATTTTTACCGATTTTAGTAAGGCTTTTGATAAAGTTAACCACAATTTGTTATTATATAAATTAGGGGCAATGGGTTTTAATTGTAACATGCTGAATTGGATTAGTTCTTATTTAATGAACAGAGAACAGATGGTATCATTTGGTCGATCATTCTCAAGATCTATTTTTGTGTCATCTGGGGTGCCTCAGGGCAGTCATCTTGGGCCGGTTCTATTTTTGTTATTCATTAACGACTTACCCGCCTCCATAATGCACTCTAAATTGTTAATGTACGCTGATGACGTGAAGATCTATTTTTCTTACAAGGATCCTTGTCAATATACTTTACTTCAGAGGGATTTGTCTACTTTCCAGACGTGGTGCGAGACCAATTTGATGGAGCTTAATTTTACGAAATGTAAGCATATGCTGTTCTCTAGGTCATCATTATTTTCGGCAAAATACATTTTAGGTGGCAATGTTCTTGAATCGGTGGATTCATTTGTTGATCTTGGTGTTCTCTTGGACAGAAAATTGAATTTCAACTCCCACATAATTACGATGGTGAACAAGGCTTATGGCGTTCTGAACTTTATTAAACGTTGGGCAAAGGAATTTTCAGATCCCTACGTTACGAAAAATCTTTTTACTTCACTAGTCCGCCCTATTCTCGAATATGGATCAGTTGTTTGGGACCCACAGTACAATTTGTATGTTAATATGATTGAATCGGTCCAGAAACAGTTTCTCATTTTTTGTCTGAGAAATCTTCAATGGAACCCGAACCATAATCTTCCTTCGTATAGCAGTAGACTAGCATTGATCAGATTGCCGACTCTTAGTAGTAGACGTACCATGATAAACTCGATTACAGTTTTGAAGATAATTGATGGATGTATATGTTCTGAATTTCTGTTATCTAAGATTTTCATAAATGTCCCATTGAGGCCCACGAGGTACTATAAACTCGTAAACATCGAGTTTCAGCGTTCGAATTATGCGTCCTTTGATCCAGTTAGGAGAATGTGTCGTGACTTTAATGAGCTATATCAGTTTATTGATTTCACAGGTAGTTGGGAAACGACAAAGTCTAGCATAATTTGTCATTTGAACCGATTGCATTAGTGCTGTATATTCGTTGACGTACATATGTAAATTTAATTTACTTTATCCTTACTATCTGGTCTGATTTATGATTTGGTTTTCGTTTTGCTCGTAATTATTATATATTGAAGTATCTTATGTTAATATCTCGTGATGTGCTTTTATACTTTTTTATGTTAGTGTAATACCAACTGGTGAAGAATTTCTGTAGTTGGTTGTAACGTGTGAACTTATAATCCTTGCTCTCCCGTTATAGACCGGTCTATAATGTGTACGCTGTCCTCACGTTATGGGGACGTGGCCCTCTCGGTCGGTAGGGGCGGGTAAGAGTGGCGGCGATGGGTTCGCTCGATTTAAAAAAAAAAAAAAAAAAGAGTTCCCTGCTTTCCTTAGTTGCGATGGTTTGTTATCGGGCTACAAAACACTGGTTCACGTTTCACAATTTACATTTCTAAGAGTAATTATGCAATTCGAATCTTCGAAAGTGGAAGACGTGCAAATAAAAGCAGCTCAAACTGAATTTTCAACTAGAATAGTAATTTAAAACCTTTATATAATTTGTTTATAACTATCTACTATCTCATCTTGTTCTCCTAATCATTATTTTACAAAAAAAAAACATTTTTCGCTTAAAATGTCTTTTAAACGAGCGAAATATATCTTAAAAGTTAAAATATAGATATAAAAGCTAAAATTCATGTTTTATTTGCGTTGTCATTTTTAAATAACAATTTTAACTAAAAATTTTCCATTGGAAACTTAAATAACGTACCGCCATGTTACATCACGTCAGATACTAAGTAAATAAAAACATTTTTAAATTTTATAACTTGGAAAAGAAACTTATATTGATTTAAATGCTACTAAAAAAGTTTCATAAAAAAAGGCTTGCCAAATTCGCAGAGTTTTGCAATTTTGTAATCCAAGTCAAACACCCACTTCTGGGCCCCTACTATGTAATTCGATTCGAAAATTAAAACTATTCGAAAGTTCTTTCCGATCCGTATTTGAAATGGTACCATGTACAACTTTCGGATTGAACAAAAAGTGTTACCAATACTTTCGGAAAATGTTTTTTTTTGGTTGGCAACATTTTATGTCAAAATTATTTTTGGTTTGTTATTGTCATAGACTAATACATACCTAGATAAACTTATTCTCTCATCTGACGTTTCATTTCACACTCTCATCGTAGGTTTGTGGAAATGAGAGCAATTAAATTTAAAATTATCTTACACCAGGTGGAGTTACAAAATATGTTCACTTAACTTTTTCCTGTCGTTTTGGTGTAGAACTGAAAAATTTAAATATATTTTGCACTTTTTTATTGACTTTTATCGTTGGTATACATTTGTTTTGTATTTAACACAATAAGTTTGTCACAAAAACACGAAATTCGGTTGTTGTTCCTTTGTGGATCGCTGTATACTATTGCCACCATCTGGTATTATTGAACGCATATTTTCCACCAACCAATGTTTACTTACATCGTACCTATGACGTTTAATGTATTGAGCGAATAAAACCTTCTATGGTATGTGTTATTCTATGCGTATACCAGCAAATAAATGTAAACAGAAAAGTACAAAAACAAAACCTTTGAATCTGACAGAAGCGGCCAACTAAACAACGAGAAAAAATTTAAATCAGCTGTCTACCGAGTTTACCTTCTCATTCTACCATGGTATTCGAATACAACCATGGTAAAATAAGTAAGGTAAACGCACTAGGAATTGTTACAACAAACACAGGCATTTTGTTTTTGTTGGGTGTCCATAATCTGTCAAATTTTCTTCATCTGTGTATCTACTGTAAACGTAAACAAAAAAGTACACAAACAAAATGCATGTGAATTTGACATAAGAGTAACACCTAAGCAAGAAATATGTTGAAATCATGGTACAAAGAAATGGTAGAAGCACTAGCCCAGCTGATTTGAACTTTTTTCTGGACTGAGTGTGAGTAAGTTTTTCTCTTATGTCAAAGTTTGTTTACATTTGTTTGTCAGCAACCCCCGTTCGCCAACAACCGCTGTTTTTGAAATATTTCTCTGCAATAATTACATGGAAACATTTTAATTTTCACACTTTCAATATATCAAATAACACTCAGTCATTTTCTAAATGGCACGTTTTGCAAATTTGTTTCCATTTTCATCATTTTTCTATCAGCTGACTTGACACAACACAGACACTGAGCAAAAACAAAATGCCTGTTGTTTTTGGCTTGTTGTATTTTTTGTCGTACTGCATCTACCATTATATTTCTACCATGGTTGAAATCAGCTGTTCTAACGAGTTTACCTTACTCATTTTACCATGAATA
The DNA here is from genome assembly GCA_963931995.1 of Phaonia tiefii. Lineage (NCBI taxonomy): Eukaryota > Metazoa > Arthropoda > Insecta > Diptera > Muscidae > Phaonia > Phaonia tiefii. The sequence goes on along the minus strand of OZ008370.1, from coordinate 11,473,635 downwards.
CAACATACAACCATAGTCCAATACATACATAGATACTTTTATTCGCTCAATAAATTAAACGTCATAGGTATGGTGGAAAGTAAACATTGGATGGTGGAAAACATGGGTTCAATAATACCAGATAGAGACAATAGTAAACAATGTTCAACAAGGGAACAACAACCGAATTTCGTGTTTTTGTGGCAAACTAGTTGTGTTAAATACAATACAAATGTATACCAACGATAAAAGTCAACAAAAAAGTGCAAAATACATTTAAATTTTTCAGTTCTACACCAAAACGATATGAAAAAGTTAAGTGAGCATATTTTGTAACTCCACCTGGTGTAAGTTAATTTTAAATTTAATTGCTCTCATTTCCACAAACCTACGACGAAGAGTGTGAAATGAAACGTCAGATGAGAGAATAAAAGTATCAATGAATGTATTGGTCCATGGTCGTACGTTATGAACATAGAATAACACATACCTAGATACTCTTTGTAACAAGTGTACAAATGTCAACAGGGAACACAAGCATGCCAAAGAAAAAAGAGAAATGTCAAAATTGTAGAAGCATGCTACCACTTCCGATTTAGCTGTTGAGCGTGCATCGTCATCATCGATCATTAGCAGTCTATAATATATCAACGCTAAATACATCATTGTTAATTACATATATAAATAAATAAATTCAAACAAATAAACTTTGCAGACTCATTACACTCTTATTCTCTCATCTGACGTTTCATTTCACACTCTCATCGTAGGTTTGTGGAAATGTGAGCAATTAAATTTAAAATTATCTTGCACCGGGTGGAGTTACAAAATATGTTCACTTAACTTTTTCCTGTCATTTTGGTGTAGAACTGAAAAATTTAAATATATTTTGCACTTTTTTATTGACTTTTGTATTGTATTTAACACAACTAGTTTGCCACAAAAACATGAAATTCGGTTGTTGTTCCTATGTTAATCGCTGTATACTATTGCCACTATCTGGTATTATTGAACCCATATTTCTACCATCCAATGTTTACTTTCCATCGTACCTATGACGTTTAATTTATTGAGCGAATAAAACCTTCTATGGTATGTGTTATTCTATGGTTATTGTTCTTAAACAAGTTTTAGAAATATCATAGATAAAGTAAATTAGGGGTCCTGGGGTTAATTATTTCATTGGAAGGGTACGGAAAAAAATTACAATTTCTTATTATTCACTAGTTTTAACCATTTCGCCCGCCCTTGTTCCACACTGGACTATGCCTTTTTGCACCCTATTCATATACATTGAACATTTACAAAATAATGCGACTTCGGCAGCAGTCAGCGACATAACCACATTCCCTACATTCAAAATTCATTTAGTGAGTGAAAAGCATTACTGTCGTTATAAGTATATGCAGACTATCTCAAGAAGGCTCTAATAAACGAAGGGAGAGGCAGGGGCACAAAGACACTAATACTATGGTTTAGTAATAGGAGATTTTTTGTCGTCTTATTTAGTGCACGAATTCCTTAGAGTCGCTGTTTTCCGAAGTATAGCGATACTTTGGTCATGGGCACGGCAATAAGTTGAAAAATACCATATAACCATAGAATAACACATACTATAGAAGAACTTATTCTCTCATCTTACGTTTCATTTCACACTCTCTCGGTAGGTCTGTGGAAATGAGAGCAAATTAAATTTAAAATTTACATACACCAGGTGGAGTTACAAAATATGTTCACTTAACTATTTCCTGTCGTTTTGGTGTAGAACTGAAAAATTTAAATGTATTTTGCACTTTTTTGTTGACTTTTAACGTTGGTATTCATTTGTATTGTATTTAACACAACTAGTTTGCCACAAAAACACGAAATTCGGGTGTAGTTCCTTTGTGGATCGCTGTATACTATTGCCACCATCTGGTATTATTGAACCCATATTTTCCACCCTCCACTGTGTAATTTCCATCTTACCTATGACGTTTAATTTATTGAGCGAATAAAACCTTCTACGTATGTGTTATTCTGTGCATATAACATTGAATAATCAAATTTTTTAAAAGACATTTAGCCATTAAAATAAGTTTTTGCTACAAAAAATCATTCTTTTTCTTATTGTGCATAAAAATTCCTTAATTAATAATATAAAATTTGTCTATTTTTTATAAAAATCAAATATTTTATATCTTTCCGCTATCTCAAGAGCAACCGCATAAGAATCTCAAAAATCGAGTTCATTTCTGTTCGAATATCGAGATACATGGTTCAATCTTTCCGTAAATCGAAACTAGAATCCGACTTTCGGATATCGCTCATTCGAATTCGAGATCCATGGTACCAAAAATTCGGTTCCGATAAATTTTTCTTTCGAATCGAGTTACATAGTTAGGGCCCTGGTTTTTCTAACGTCACGCCAGCTCATATTTTTGCTTCTATTTTTGAATCCTCCGTGTCGATTATTCTCAATTTCTTTAATGAATAAGTGTTACTTAATTACTACGCAAAAAGCTTTATCATATGTTTTTTATATATTTTTCGTACAAATATCACGTAACGTCAAAGTGAGATGCCCATATGTGATTATATTAATATTTTTTTTTTTTTGAAAAAATAGTGTTTTTTTTTCAAACAAAAGCAAAAATAATTTATTTTGCGCGATTTTTTAATTTGTTGGTAGCTACCCATTATTTTCCCCATTTCCCCGAGGGTAATGAGTAATCGTGATGAATAATTCCCCTTTGTCGTGGGTAGCTACCCATTATTTTCCCCTTTTCCCTGAGGGTAATGGGTAATCGTGGGTAGCTACCCATTATTTTCCCCGTTGCCCTGAGGGTAATCGTTCGTTAAACATTCCCCACGACGATGTGTATGGGTTACACATGGGGGGTAAATACGAACTCTGATAATTTTTCGAGTTTATTTTGACTTGTTTATTACAAAAAAGTGATAATATCAATAGCTTAACACTGCACCTTAACCCCATTACCCTCTCACACATCCGAAATTTTGGGACCATAACTCCGAAACTATGCATTTGCCCCGATTTTGTTGTTACATATTTTTCCCTTAAAATAACATGTTCTAACCCCCTTCAAAAAATGGTTATTTTTGGAGTCTAAGCCGTAAAATAGACCTGTACCAAGATGAGAAATTGGGACGACGGGAGCGATTTGGGTGATGATGTAGATGACAAGTAGATATCTGATATAGAGTTAGTAGAAAACGATCGTTCGTCAGAAGGTGCCAGCTCGTCAGAAGATCCAGCCGATATGGATGAAGACGATGCGCCTCTAAATATCTTAAAAGCGAAATCTAACATAATTCCTTTTACTATAACTATTTTGCGTGGGAAAAATAATCACAAGTGGTCTACACGAAAGGGACAATCTCATCGTACTGGACTTAATATTGTGCACCAAGTAAGAGACTTAATATTGTGCACCAACACGCCAATGTAAAAATATTACTGACCTTCTGCAATGTGTTCAAATGTGTATACCCAAAGAGATCATTGATGAAATAGTGTTGTGAACTAATATTGAAATAGTTAATCGTAAATCAATCTTAGTTGGCACAGCAGATGAAGTCCAAAGAAAAAAAAGACACCATCGCAAGAATTGTTAGCCCTTCTGGAAATATTAGTCTTGACGACTGTCAAGAAGGTACAGGATCTGTCCGCCGACAAATTGTTTGACCGATCCTACTCAGGAGCTTAATATATACAATGACAAAATCCAGTTTCAAGTTCCTTTTGTCCTGCATTCGATTCGATAATACTGTGCGAATTCAACAGGTTGTGACAAATTTGCTCCTATTAGAAAAGTGTGGAGATATTCGTTCAGAAATGAAGTGAAAATTATATTCCTGGTCCATACCTAATGATCGACGAGCAACTACTGGCATTTAGAGGCAAGTGTAGTTTCCGAATGTACATACTAGAGTGTTCAAAACCCCGACATATTCGAATAACCTGTTTTCGGTTTATTCGAAAATCAGTTTTTCCGGAAACCAATTTTCGGTTTTATAATAGAATGGAAAAAACCGGAGAAACCGATTAATTTTCTGTTTTATTAACGGTTATTTCTCAGTTTTTAGTTTTTCATGGAAAACAATATGTTGACATTTTTGTAGAAAAATGTATGTATATTAAATAACATTTTCTTACCTTCACAGAAAAAATAACCACAGGTAATATTGGCTAGTTTGGGTTTGGTGATTTTTTTTGTTGAGAACAAGAAAAATAGGTAATATTGCCAAAATCGAAAGTGCAAAACAAACTACTAACGATAATACTGAATTTTCACATGTACGTTGGCAACTCTACTTGTTGCTATTAGAATGTAAACAAACAAATTTGGGGTGATATAAACAAAACGGACTATTGCGATTTATTTCTTAAATTCCGGGACAATTCGCAATTGAAAGCTCATCGTTTGGAATAAAGTGAATCAACAGAATATTTTAATGTATGGAACAGAAATGTGAGATTGTAGACGATTTCATCATTACGTCTAGCTACCTTCAAGGGGACATCAACTTCATGTGCACGAGGATCCCTGGAATTTAAGCGAAAGATGTATAATCGTCTTGCGGACGGACAGGTAAAGATAGAATATGACTGTTCTATTTAAAGTGTTCCAAGCTCATTGGCTTACACTGGAAATGTAATGTAATCGAGGAGGAGATTTATGTCGAGAGAGTCAAACCTTTCCCATTCCGTTTTTTCTGCAGCCTACAAGTCCAAACTTACGCCGGAAAGTACTCTCTTCAAACACTGCCGGCGCCACAGCAATAAAGTCTTATTGTAGTAGGTGGAAATATTCTGCAACAACCTCAACAGCAACAGCGTAGTGTGCATCAAAATACACTCAACGGTCTTATCTCGTCCATTATGGAGGCGACAAGCCTTATATCCTTGAAACAGCAGATAATCTGAACATTTATGCGTATGAAACAAGAGCCTAAACAAGATGAGAACGTCGGTGGTGGTTATAATCTCTTAAAGATGTCGAACTCAACAGCAGCACCGCATCGTAATATACCGGTTTAAACAAATTAAAAAGGGATATAATAACAACAAAAGACCCGCCCCCACAACGTTTATTTCTCCACCACCAACAAATTTTTTAAACATGTTATATAGTTTGCTGAGCAGCAAAAAATTGCCGCCGAATTTGGGGATAATGGAGACTATGATGCAGGAATTATGGACGACACCTCAAGCACTACAGTTGCTGTTCAAACAACCACGACACAACAGCAGTCGGAAGATCCACCTGATACCATCACCATCATAGTAAAGCACGGTGACCCTTATAAACCCCTCACCATTGTGGCGAAAGACAGTTCAAACTCCAAGATGATGAACTCCAAGATAATATTCCTATCTGGTGAATAGCAACAAGAATATTAAATTCAAAATCATGCCAAACCCATGGGGTCAACAGCAGTAGATCATAGTTAACAAGGAGCCAGCTGAAACTGAAAGCCACCCACTATTGGTGCTGCAGCAGTCACAATCGGACAGAGGTTGCTTGTTATGCCGAAAATGGAAGAAAACAAAGTACTATAAGACTCTTTCTCCGTTCCATACCAAAGTGTTTTAGCCGCATTACAACTAAGTGGATCAAAACGTATTGATAAATAAGTTTTATAAGTTAAATAAGTTTTTATTTCAAAAGTTTTACATGTGATTGTCTTACGTTTTGATTAGAAGCTTAATATCAATATATGTATATATATGCATAAAACGGTGTCTAAAACGTACATTAATAAAAAATTAAAAGAAAAAAATATTGTTTGAAAATTGAAAATGCACTGTATGTTTTGCGCAAATTAATATTTTAAATCACCCACAGTAAATTTTGTTCATAGCCTTTTTGCATTGGGTGAATCTACAAATGTGCAAGGCAAATTTCGGTGTGGTTTGTCTACGACAAATTTCCTACATTTATTGGTAATATTGTACAATTAAATAGCTGGCCCTATGTTGCCCAGTATATTGGCTGATATCAGACCATGAATTTGGGTAATTTTACAAATGTTTTTTTTTCTGTGTTGTTTCATGTGCTCGAGGAAAAGAGTCATTATTATTCAGAAAATATAACACAATTATTCAGATTTTAATCATATCGCGATGTGTCAATAGAGTACGTGCAAGTAAAACTTACTTGTTTGACATATCACAATATAAACTTTCGTATAATCGTAGTATACTTTATTTTGGATTAGATTGAATTAAATTGAATTGTATTGTACTGAATTGAATTAAATTTAATTGAAATGAATTCAATTGAATCGAATTACATTGAATTGAAATGAATTTAATTAAATTGCATTAAGTGGAATTGAATTGAGTTGAATTGAATAGAATTGTATTAAATTAGATCAAGTGGAGTTGAAGTGAATTAAATTAAGTGGAATCGAATAGAATAGATTTCAGTTGAATTGTATTGAATTGAATTAAGTGGAATTGACTATAACACAAGTATACACGGTTTTGGAGCTGAGCTACTACAAGTTATTCCTAAGGCTATTTGGGGCGCTGAATTCGAATCCGGGTTTCGTTTTTCAAGATTGGTTTTAGTTTTCGAGATATTGTAAAATTACCGTTATTTGCGTTTTTAAAAAACATGATGTCACTTAAATGTAAATATCTTCAAAAATATTCGTCGGTTTATGTATTTAGTTTTTTTTTATTAAAAGATAATAAAATTACTAAAATAACCATGGGTCGTTTGTGAAGATTAGTCAAGAAATGACAGTGTTACAGTGGACTCAATTTCAAACTTCATGAAAAATTTGATGAAATTTAGCAATTTTGCTCTTTTCAACTTATTTGTTTTACACCAAACAGTTAAAATTTTTGCTGTTTTGTTACACAGGACATTAGTTTATTTCAATACAAACATTTTGCGCCGAACAAGACCCAGATTGGTGCAAAAATGACAAAGCTACAGAAGATTTAGTGAATTAACCCACTTTTAGCTTCCAAATGATTGTCGGTTATTTATCGATAGCAGCTGGTTAAACTTGAAAGCTGTTTTGTTGCACAAAGGTAATGAAAAGCAGTTAACGTTAAAGAATCGTATGAGTCCATGTCTAAATTACTGTTGCATGCTGATACGCACCATTTCGTGTAAGATAACAAAACGATATACAAAGTAGTTTTTTTCAATTTTTGCAAATTAATTTACATTTTATTCAATGAAAACTGATTATTTAGAAATGAAGAGCCGTCGAACTGAGTCGTTTGTATTGTTTGGGATCTGTTTCACGCATTAGAGTCCAACAGTAGTCGCTCATCATGCCCTCGTCCCAAAATCCTTGATAGCGTCTTTCGATTTTCGCCAAATCTTGGTGTAGTCGCTCTCCTTGCTCGTCGCTCGTGTCACCTAAGTTTTCAGGGAAAAAGTCGAGATGGGAATGGAGGAAATGCATTTTGAGAGACATTCGAGCTCCAATCTTCCGATAATTTTGCAACAAACTGTCGATTATTTTGTTGAAATCCGGGGACTTGCGGTTGCCGAGAAAGTTGTGAACAACATCTTGAAATGATGCTGCTGCTTCATTGGGCGTTAAAACTGCTTTAAAATTGCCGTCGGCCATTAATTTTCGAATATCAGGTCCGACAAATATTCCTTCTTCGATTTTGGCGTATGACAATTTGGGAAACACCTTGGTTAAGTAATTAAAAGCCGGTCCTTCAGGGTTGAGTGCTTTGACGAAGTTTTTGATAAGGGCAAGTTTTATCTGGAGAGGTGGCAGGAAAATGTTCTGTGGGTTCACAAGTGATGTAGAAGAGACGTTTTGTTTTCCTGGTTCATAACTAGTTCGACTTGGGCAATAATTTTTCACATAATGTTGGTCAGTTGCACGGCTATCCCACAGACACAAAAAACAGCAAAATTTCGTAAAACGTGATTGCATCCCCATTAAGAGACCAATGACCTGTTGGAATAGTATGTAAATAATTTATTCTTTAAAATTGAATATGCATTTATTTTCAAACCTTTAAATCGCCACAAATTTTCCATTGATGCTCATTGTATTTGATCTTGGTCAAAATTCTACACATTGTATCATAACTTTCCTTCGTTTGTACTGTATTTGTATTTTGAACCATCTATGAACAAACGCCATTCATTTACATCGTATGGTGTATTCATCACTTGAAATAAACCGTTGATGTCATCGCAGAAAAATATGTTCTCCTCTTTTTTGAAAAGCTGTAAAAGCGCCTGATTTCTGCTTCTGTAAACAGTTTTGTTTAAGTGTGAAGACAGTTCCACTCCTGCAACCGTGATGCGAGCAATTCTGATTTTTGTTTCGATAAATCCAAATCACGAATCAAGTCATTCAGCATACTTTGCGATATTTTAATATTGTGTTTCTTCCATGTTAAAATCTTCGTTCGGTGACGAACTGAAAGTTCCCATGGAATTTGCGCTCACACCTGGGCAAATTGGCAAAGGGTCATTGTTCGTACGGGGAACTGGCTTGGACACTGACGACACGTTAGCATATTTATACTTTGATAGTTTTTTTGCATTAAGACCGATCACATTCATCAAGCAAAAATAACAATCATCTACATGATTTTTCGGCTCTCTCCATAACATTGGCATTAAAAATGAAAAGTATACTTCTTGACCAAGTGACCACTTGTACAGTTTTGTGCTACACGCGTTACAAAATAATTTCGGTACCCACGGCTTGTAAGTGTTTGCTACAGAAAAACCAAAATAATAAGAATATGCGTCTCTCAGCGGCTTTGATATATTTTTTCCACTTTTTCCGATTATATAACATCCGCAAACATAACAAAAACACTTCGAATCAACTTTGCACTTCTTTCTTTCCATTTTCTCCGGTTTTGGAACAAAAAATAACTTAAAGATTACAATTGTAATGACGTTTCTAGCGATGTCAATAGCTGATTATCGTTATTACAGTGCAGTGCAGCCAACATGCAAGAACTCGAAAACTAGAACCAATCTTGAAAAACAAAAAATATCGTTAAGATTTGTTCTCATCGGATCAGCTCCAAAAGTTGACCGCAATTTGTAAACTTGTGTAATTGAATTAAGTGGAATTGAATTGAGTGGAATTGAATTAAGTGGAATAGAATAGAATTGAACATAGAGAAATACTAAAGAGAAGCTTTGAGTATTTCAGTTCCACCAAATTCTCGTCGAAAGTCACTGGGCTAACGACAGTTTTGATACGTTTTTGTTTATGCCAGTTTTTTCTGCAAGAATTTGACGTAATACAAATAAAAATTAAAGAAAATTCCTGTGTTCTTCAAATCAAAACGAATTTACTGAATACCAAAGTTATTTTAAAACTCATTAGACCCAATAAAATCAAGTTGAAAGTAAATTTTTTTAATTCGCCTATCGCTCACTCTCTTTCACATTCTGTCCTGTATCAAATTTGAAGCTAGAAGGTCGACCAGCTGTGTCATTGAAACCCCTTGGAACTGAATTAACTGGAATCGAATAGAATTGAATTAAGTGGTATTGAATAGAATTGACTTGAACTGAATTGAATGGAGTTGAATTGAATTAATTGGAATTAAATAGCATCGAATTCAATATTATTTTTGGTGTTTCGATCTCAAAATTTCATATTTAATTTTGCGTCTTTAATATATAATTTTTAAGTTTAATTCATATTCACGTTAAACTTTTTTCATGTATCCTATAGTGTAAAATCTTAATTTATATGCTAATTTAAATTAGTTAATTGTTATTCAAATTATAAAATTGGTTTGAATTAAAAATAATTTAAATCATATGTAAATCTTTTTCAAGCTATAAAATTTTATTTTAGAATAGGATACCGTGCTACTTAATTCAAAAATTGCATTAATATTTGATAATTATACCCATCTTTGTTAAATTCTTAAATTTTTGTAAGTATATTTAACACAAATTGAGTAAAACCCGGTTAACTGGTGTCAAATGACCGGGTTTCGGTTTACTCGAAATTCAAGTTTTATAAAAAGAAACCGGCACGTGGTTAATTGCAAGAAACCTGATTAACCAGTTTCACCGGTTTTTTTGTTTCGGTTTTAAACACTAGTACATACCCAACAAACCAGCAAAATATGGTCTGAAAATGGTGATGTACCATGATGGTGATGATGTGTGAAGTGGCCTTAGACCTGTTGACATCAACTTATTCATGGTGTAAGGTGAAGTTGGTGGTTTATGCAAACCATGGTAAAATTATTAGCTGTCAAATTTGATTCAAATAATAAAATTCAATTAATTTTAATCAAAATGCAATTTGTAGCAAATTTTTAAATTTTTCACATTTTGTGTACATAGTGTTTTTCATTATTCAGCTAATTTTAACAGCTTAACCACGAAATTTCTAATGCAACTACCTAATAGATAATTCTACAATGGTACAAACTAATTGAGGTAAAATCAAAGCGATTTTGATTTTTTGAAGTTGATGTCAACAACTTTCATACACATTTCGAAGAGAAACATTCATGAGGCAACATTATCGGCAAAATTCAAATAAATAAACCAGAAAATAAATAACAAATATCGGAAAAATATAAACTAAAAAATATGATTGGCAAAAATTCAGGACATGGGGCAGGCAAAAAAATTTTTTTTAAAAATAAACCAAAATTAAAGAAAAGGTAAAGAATGTGAGAAAATGGAAAAGTAGCCCTCGCAGGGACCTATGTTGCTCGTACCGTGTGGTAGAACTTTTGGGCTCAGGCAGGGGGGTTAAAATTCCCTCTGTACCTTAAGTCGATGTGTGGCAAAATCGGAATAATCACTCGATACTTTAAAAAAAAATATTATTTTTCTGGATGTTACCATGACCAATCTCATGGTTACTGTACGCACAAAAATGAACTTATAAGGACTTACAGACATCCCACGAAAACAAGAATGACACCACGGAATTCGTGACACAAATACCTTTCGTTGAAGTACCCACATTAATCCATACCCAAATGGCCCTGGGTGTGACAGTTTTTTGGACCCTTTGGGCCCCATAGGTCCGTGCGACGGCTAGTTTTCAACTTGCTCACATTCTTTAATATTTCTTTAATTTTGGTTTTTTTTTAAAAAATTTTTTTTTGCCTGCCCCAGGTCCTGAACTTCAGCCATATGATTTGTAGTGTTATTTATAAAACATTTTATGAATATAAAAATATACTTTTTTCTTAAAATTTTTGATATTTTCGCAGTGCCGCTCATCACCTTTCATTTCGACTTCTCACATGAAAATGAAGTTGCCTCAACTTGTTTGAGAGTGTAAGGGCGAAATCGAAGTTGATGTGAAATAATCGAAGTTGATCTTATCCACAGGTCTAAGGGCCCCTTGATAACGGCACAAAGTGGTTTCCACCTCACCTTAATCACCACAAGCACGGCAGTAATCAACCCCGTTCACAATCCATTTGCGAGTGGAGCCTTATGGTAGAAATTTTGTAACCATATAAGGCGTCGGTGGGGCAATGGGTAGTGTGCGCGCCTCTTGTACTTTATTTCCTGGGTTCGATCCCTGCTCTGACCACCTTAAAATTTCTTTCGGCGGCGGTCACCTCGCAGAGTGACGGCGACACTATCGAGTATTTAGCCATGAAAATGCTTCTCAAAAAATACCGTTCAGAACCGGTGTAAAACTGTAGGTCCCAATCAGTGATTATAACACTAGAAAGCGCACAGCTCACTGGTTGTGAGAAGCTCTCCCCGATTCCTTCATGGGATGTAATGGGAAACCATTTATTTTATTTATAAAGCCTAATGGCTCGGTATGTACATATATCAAGGGAAATAAAATAAATAATAAGGGGCCGAAGGTCAACCTTTTCCAGTCGAAGAAGCGTCTTAGTTCTCCTTGAGTCCAGTGCCGGCCATATGCCACAATGAACGATAATGATAAAAATTCCACCTGGTGTATGTCACTTTTCGTGAAACATCTCTTTATCACACCGACCGCATCACGAAGAGTGTGAAAGGAAACGTCAGATCAGTCAAATATTCTCTCTAGTAAGATTTACGCCAGATATTAATCCTTAAAAGTCTCCCCTTTTCTGACTTTTTCAAGCTATAAAATTTTATTTTAGAATAGGATACCGTGCTACTTAATTCAAAAATTGCATTAATATTTGATAATTATACCCATCTTTGTTAAATTCTTAAATTTTTGTAAGTATATTTAACACAAATTGAGTAAAACCCGGTTAACTGGTGTCAAATGACCGGGTTTCGGTTTACTCGAAATTCAAGTTTTATAAAAAGAAACCGGCACGTGGTTAATTGCAAGAAACCTGATTAACCTGTTTCACCGGTTTTTTTGTTTCGGTTTTAAACACTAGTACATACCCAACAAACCAGCAAAATATGGTCTGAAAATGGTGATGTACCATGATGGTGATGATGTGTGAAGTGGCCTTAGACCTGTTGACATCAACTTATTCATGGTGTAAGGTGAAGTTGGTGGTTTATGCAAACCATGGTAAAATTATTAGCTGTCAAATTTGATTCAAATAATAAAATTCAATTAATTTTAATCAAAATGCAATTTGTAGCAAAGACTTTGTATCAATCAAGTAAGACAAACTTATTAAATTTTTCACATTTTGTGTACATAGTGTTTTTCATTATTCAGCTAATTTTAACAGCTTAACCACGAAATTTCTAATGCAACTACCTAATAGATAATTCTACAATGGTACAAACTAATTGAGGTAAAATCAAAGCGATTTTGATTTTTTGAAGTTGATGTCAACAACTTTCATACACATTTCGAAGAGAAACATTCATGAGGCAACATTATCGGCAAAATTCAAATAAATTAACCAGATAATAAATTACAAATATCGGAAAAATATAAACTAAAAAATATGATTGGCAAAAATTCAGGACATGGGGCAGGCAAAAAAATTTTTTTTAAAAATAAACCAAAATTAAAGAAAAGGTAAAGAATGTGAGAAAATGGAAAAGTAGCCCTCGCAGGGACCTATGTTGCTCGTACCGTGTGGTAGAACTTTTGGGCTCAGGCAGGGGGGTTAAAATTCCCTCTGTACCTTAAGTCGATGTGTGGCAAAATCGGAATAATCACTCGATACTTTAAAAAAAAATATTATTTTTCTGGATGTTACCATGACCAATCTCATGGTTACTGTATGCACAAAAATGAACTTATAAGGACTTACAGACATCCCACGAAAACAAGAATGACACCACGGAATTCGTGACACAAATACCTTTCGTTGAAGTACCCACATTAATCCATACCCAAATGGCCCTGGGTGTGACAGTTTTTTGGACCCTGTGGGCCCCATAGGTCCGTGCGACGGCTAGTTTTCAACTTGATCACATTCTTTAATATTTCTTTAATTTTGGTTTTTTTTTAAAAAATTTTTTTTTGCCTGCCCCAGGTCCTGAACTTCAGCCATATGATTTGTAGTGTTATTTATAAAACATTTTATGAATATAAAAATATACTTTTTTCTTAAAATTTTTGATATTTTCGCAGTGCCGCTCATCACCTTTCATTTCGACTTCTCACATGAAAATGAAGTTGCCTCAACTTGTTTGAGAGTGTAAGGGCGAAATCGAAGTTGATGTGAAATAATCGAAGTTGATCTTATCCACAGGTCTAAGGGCCCCTTGATAACGGCACAAAGTGGTTTCCACCTCACCTTAATCACCACAAGCACGGCAGTAATCAACCCCGTTCACAATCCATTTGCGAGTGGAGCCTTATGGTAGAAATTTTGTAACCATATAAGGCGTCGGTGGGGCAATGGGTAGTGTGCGCGCCTCTTGTACTTTATTTCCTGGGTTCGATCCCTGCTCTGACCACCTTAAAATTTCTTTCGGCGGCGGTCACCTCGCAGAGTGACGGCGACACTATCGAGTATTTAGCCATGAAAATGCTTCTCAAAAAATACCGTTCAGAACCGGTGTAAAACTGTAGGTCCCAATCAGTGATTATAACACTAGAAAGCGCACACTGGGTAATGGGAAACCATTTATTTATTTTATAAAGCCTACTGGCTCGGTATGTACATATATGAAGGGAAATAAAATAAATAATAAGGAGCCGAAGGTCAACCTTTTCCAGTCGAAGAAGCGTCTTAGTTCTCCTTGAGTCCAGTGCCGGCCATATGCCACAATGAACGATAATGATAAAAATTCCACCTGGTGTATGTCACTTTTCGTGAAACATCTCTTTATCACACCGACCGCATCACGAAGAGTGTGAAAGGAAACGTCAGATCAGTCAAATATTCTCTCTAGTAAGATTTACGCCATATATTAATCCTTAAAAGTCTCCCCTTTTCTGACTTTTTCAAAGCTGCAATCGTGATTTGTGCACGATCCGTATACCTATCCAATATTTCCATGATCGCTTCATATGAAATAAGTTTATTTAGTTTTTATGAATCCGTACAAGGCAACATCATACAAATTAATTTTAGAAAAATAACATGATTATTGTAGTAAACCAGCTATAAATTCTACAACGATTGCTGCTCTGTTGCTCGTTCTCTCTCAATTTTTGCTTGTATTCGTTCGTGTTCTTCCTTTAGGGCTTTTAAATTTTGAAATTTAGTTTGTTCATCATCATCCTTATGCGTCGTAAAATGTACTCTCAGCTCGCACAACAAACGGAAAGCTTGTGGGCACATTTCACACCTGTAAACATTGTCTCCTAAATGAACACGCAAGTGCTTAATCATGTCGTTGCTTTGGGCATACGCACGTTCACAGTATCTACATTTGTAGGGTTTCTCTCCAGTATGTGTTCGCATGTGTCGTCGACATTGGTCGAGCTGAGAAAATCTTGAAAATTGGAATTAGAAAACCATCAAGCTAATATTAACATCCCAGAACTTACTTCATTTCGCAGTAGTCGCATTTGTGTTTCTTTTCACCATGTATTATTTTATGTTTTTTTAGAGAATATGGTTTTTTGAAGCTTGCTCCGCAAACATCACATACATGCGGTCTTACTTTAGTGTGCACAGTGGCTTTGTGAGTTGACATACTACTCGGACAGCGAAATCTTTTGGGACATGTTGGACACTGATATTTAAACTCCGTTCCATGACGCGCATAGTGCTGTTTTAAACTGCATTGGGTTGTGAGTGATTTGCCGCAAATTGAACATAAGTATGGACGTTCACCAGTATGCATTCGTGCATGATAGCGTAGTGCACCAGACTGGGCAAAAACTTAAAAATTATGAAAAAAAAAATTTTTGAATTACTATATTGGGATGTTTATACAATTAATTACCTTTATTGCAGTATTGGCATTTGTATTTGATCTTTGTTTCGTCCTTTTCGTGAATTACAAGATGCCTTCTAAAGGTAACGCGTGTTTTTAAACGTACACCACACTCTGGACAAATATGCCCATTCTCTGCGATGTTTTGTGTTTGTTTATTTTTCAGGTGTCTTTTTAAATGCCTTTTTAAACCTAGACGGTTTCTAAATCGTTCGCCACATTCGTCACAGGGAAATCCTAGGGTGCCGAATTTTACAGAAACAGCATTTTTATCATTGTTTTTAAGATCTAAATTGTCTTTTTGATTGCTTTCCAGTTTAGTGTCATTCTTTATGGGTTTACACTTGAACCTATAAAATATAGTTATTTATTTCAATCATTGCATAAACGGAACCTGTTCACTGCTTACCTTTCCGATTTATCCAAAGGTGGTTCCCATTCGCTGTCGTCTGCTGCACTTGTTTCATTGAAGTCAGACTCTTGACTTTCAAAAGATTCTTCTTCAGCTAATGCTTTCATATCATTACTAAAATTATAATTTATCTTCATTTCATTGGGGGTTTTAATTAACCTTCTTACCGTATTGATATTGTTGATTGATGCCTCCTATCACTATTTACATCTTCATCGTCATGGTTTTGCCTCGGGTTGTTGCTTTCATCCGATATTTCTTCAGCAATTTCAGGGTCTCTGTTTGATTTTCTTAACATTCTATTTGAAGGAGATTATTTTTAAAAGGATATCTCTTAAAAGAATGGTACTGCACGAGCATCGTATGTGCTAATCCCAGAATTGATTTTTATATTTGGTTAAATTTGTATAAGTTATCCTATCCTCCTCATTTTTCATATATATTTTTAGAGTAATTTTCATAATACTACTTGGGTTTATTAGAGAATAGTTGTATGCATATTTTGCTATTAATGGTTTCATAAGTTTTATTATTAATACGGGTTTTTAATTATTAAATTACTAAACAATCGTATGACTACAGTTATCGATCGGCTCGAAGTAAAGTACAGTTTTAAGGTAATATGTAGGTTAGCTATTAGTCGAGTTATTGCTTACTTTATACTGCTTTAAAATTTACTGCAAATGAAGTAATGACAAAGGCCATTACCAAGTCATTAAGCAAAAACTATATGTTTATTCGATGTATAGGACAATACTTACAGGGAATTCGTTGAGTTTCAGCAGTTCGCTCGCTGTGAAACTAATAAGCTACGTTTCTTCCTAGACTCCGATAATAGACAAGTCTTCAATCGTTTTTAATGTACAATACTTAACAATAACCCTTTTCAAAGACCGGAGTTATTCAAGTAAAAAAAAAAAAAATAAAAATGCATCCCGGGAATTCCCACCCGGTATTTTCAAGTAGTTTCTGAGATGCACAATTTTTTGTGGGACAACCTCTACGCCTAAAAAGCGAAAATGTGAAATGCGATTGATCTGTATAGCTTAAAGGAAATCGAGAAATATTCTTTTAAGAAATAGTTTCAGATCGAATCAAAAAAAAAAACAATTTCCAAATCTTTTCGAACCTCTTTTCAACTGATGATATACATACATATATATCATTTCGATAGGATACTTAATGTCAAAGTTACGCCCGTTTATACATTCAAGCTATGTATAATTTAAACTACAGCTTTGTGTACGAAAACGACACCAATAATTTCACCGTAGAATGTCTCACAAAACGGTCAAAGTTCAAAATGAGTATGTCGCCGCTAAACAATTGTCGGTTGAATATAAACATCATGCCGATTGTCTGTGGACAGATAAGTGATACTGAATAAAACAGCGTTAGTTTTATCCAACATCATTTATATATTTAGACATGGTTGGTTTGAATGTTATTAGGTAAGTTTTACAGAAAGTAGGAAAGTCAACCGGGAATTCCCGGGAAATTTATTTATTTTTCCCGCTTTCTCGGAAAATGAAAAATTCCGGGAATTTGCATTCCCTACCATTAATTTAATTTTTTATTTAATTTTTTCCTCTTATGTTTAAGATTTCTATAAGAAAATATAAAATATATATTTCGGAAGTTTTTATTTTTTCAGTCTTTTTAGCATTCGATAACATACGTTATTTAATTTTCTCCTCTTATTTTTAAGATTTCTGTGGCCGTCGGTGGTGTAATGGTAGTGCGCGTGCCTCTTGTACATAAGATTCGGGGTTCGATCCCTTTCAGACCTCCTTAAAATAAAAATATTTCTTTCGGCGGTGGTCACCTCGCATAGTGACGGCGACACTATCGAGTATTTAGCCATGAAAAAGCTTCTCAAAATACCGTTCGGAATCGGTGTAAAACTGTTGGTCCCAATCAGTGAGTGAAAACTGGAAAGCGCACAGCTCAGTGATTGTGAGAAGCTCTACCCTCCCTTCATGGGATGTAATGGGAAACCATTTATTTTTATACCCTCCACTGTAAGTGATAGAGGGTATATATCAGTTTGTCATTCTGATTGTAACATATAGAAATAAGGCTTTGCGACCCCATAAAGTAAATATATTCTTGATCCTTATAACAACCGGAGTCGATATAACCATGTCCGTCTGTCCGTCTGTTGAAAACATTCTCACGCCTTCAATCGGCGACAACGCGGTTTGGTTTTTGGCCAGAATGTTCCACGTATTCCTGAGCAGTTTGGTATTGAAAATCAGCGAAATTGGTCCATTGGAAAAAGTTTTATGATTGGAAACGTAAAAAAACTCATAAAATTTTCACATTAATTTTTGTAGTTTTATACTAAACTACACCTTTTTCCGTGTGGTGAATTTCCATGTTGAAAATCTTTGTTGTGCTTTATAATAGGTAAGTACTTTAAAATGTTTAGATGTGTTCATACATTTATATGAATTTTGTCACACTTCATCTGGGGTCGTTGTGGCCTGATAGGTAAAGGGTTGCGCGTTGGAGTCTGAGGGTTGTTGGTTCAACTCTCGTCCCAGCTTGGTCTTCTTTTTTTAACAGTTCTTCAAAAAATGCTTGTTTATTTTAAAAAATGCTTTGCAGCTTGTTTTGTTTTTTTTTTTAACAGTTCTTCAAAAAATGCTTTTTTATTTTTAAAAAATGCTTTTTTATTTTACTTTTCCTAAAAAAAAGTACATTTCTTAAGTACATTTCAAAGTACATTAAGTACATTTCAAAGTACATTTCTTAAGTACATTTCATTAAGTACATTTCTTAAGTACATTTCTTAAGTACTTTTCTTAAGTACATTTTTTAAGTACATTTTTTAAGTACATTTCAAAGTACATTTCAAAGTACATTAAGTACATTAAGTACATTTCAAAGTACATTTCAAAGTACATTTTCAATGTGAGCATTGTGAGCAATGCATTTGTGAGCATCCTGCATTTGTGAGCATTTGTGAACAAGTAATTGCATTTGTGAACAAGTAACTTATTTTTATTTTTTTTTAAAAAGTACATTTTCTTAAAAAAGGTCCTTTTTAAAATTTAATATTTTGCTGGTTAACACTAAGGTGGAGGGTATCAAAGATTCGGCACAGTCGAATTTAACATTTTTACTTGTTTTGTAAGTGATCGTCCTGAGGGGAGAGGTGGTGGTGTTGTGATATATGTATCTAAGAGTATTACTCATAAAGTTGTTTTTGTAGGAAAGTTATATAGAGTTGTTGAGTGTATATTTGTTGAACTTATGGTTGGTGGGTGTAAAGTTCTTGTTGGTGTTGTTTACCTGCCTAATGGAGATGTGGCAAAATTTGAGGAGCATTTATCTGATTTAGTTGTCAGATATTCTAATGTAGTGATAATGGGAGATTTCAATAATAATATGTTTGACTTGAATAAATCTGCCGCGATGAGAACTATTTGTCAAAACATGCATCTCACTGTTGTTCACAATAGTGTTCCCACGCACTATGATGTTTTTCACGGATCGACTTCTTTAATTGACTATTTTCTTTTATCGTCTCCTGAGCTTTTACAGTTTTCGAATCAGTTTTAGTGTCCTGGTATTTCTCGTCATTCGTTAATTTTCGTTTCACTAGCAATTGCTAACCCTAAGCCTGTGGAAGAATTTTATGAATACGTAGATTATGAGGCCATTAATTATGACCAACTGCAGGATGTGTTGTCAATGTGTGAATTTGCCGGTATGTATGCAACTTCTGATGTTAATGTTCAGGTTGATGTTTTGTACGCCAATTTACGTGTAATACATTCTATTGTGCCGGTGAAAAGACGGAGGTGCACGTATTATTTGAAGGATAAGTGGTTTAATGACCAAAAAATTAAGTACCATATTTCTCTTAGAGACCTTGCTCAGGTGGCTTATGAGAATGATCCTTGTGCTGAAAATCGAAGGATATTTTGCAGATGCCGTAATAGGGCCAAACGCGTTGCTAGGGGAATTAAGGTATCTGAGCATTTCAAGCTTTTCTCCGGCAGAACTGTTGGGGAAATGCGGTCCATATTGGGGAAGTATGGAATAGGTGCAAAGAAGGATGTAATTGATGTAGATGTAGGCATATTAAATAATATGTTTTCGGACTATCAGTCGGTGAGCAGTGGCAATTTACCTCATATTTCTGATGTTGGACACTTTTCATTTCGGTCCGTGACTTACGCTGAGCTGTTAGACGCATTTTCGATGATTAAATCTAGAGCAGTAGGATCTGATGGATTTACTTTAAAATTCTTGAATATCGTATTTCCCTACATAACTGACCATATTTTACAACTTGTGAATACAATTTTAATGACATCGGAATTTCCGTCCTTGTGGAAAACTGCCAAGATTGTACCAATTCGTAAGAATGGTACAGATGATAGTTTTAGGCCCATCTGTATAATGCCAATTCTATCTAAAATGATGGAGCACCTGATGAAAGCTCAAATGATTGATCATGTTGATGCTTCATTTTTGCTTCATGATTGTCAGTCGGGCTTTAGGAAGAATCGCAGTACCACATCCTTGCTGATTGGTCTTACTGACAACATCAGAAGAGTAGTAAGTGATCGTGAATGCGGAGTGATCCTGTCATTAGATATGGAGAAGGCTTTTGATAGGTTGGATCATACAACGCTCATTGAAAAGTTGAATGTATTCTATGGGTTTTCGCGTTCAGCTTGTTCCTTAATGATGTCCTATTTGTTTGGTAGACGTCAATATGTCTGTAGTAATGGTGTTTGTTCTGGTGAACTTTCTGTGACTAATGGTGTTCCACAGGGTTCAGTGTTAGGTCCATTGTTGTTTATTATGTATATGAATGACTTGTTTGGGATTATCTCTAGTTCTAATTGTGTACCATTTGCGTTTGCGGATGATATACAAATTTGTTGTAAAAGTGGGATGGATTTTCCTGATGTATTACAAAATGTTATTGATTATACTACAACATTGATTGAAGAGTGGGTAATTTCTAATGGGCTTTCTATTAATACGAATAAAACCAAGGCAATGGTGTTTGGCTATCGTCATAGTCCTGATCTTTCTATTACTTTGAATGGCAATAATATCGAGTTTGTTGATAGGATAAAATGTCTTGGAGTAATACTTGATGACAAATTATCTTTTGAGTTTCATGCCAATTCCATTGTGTCTAAGGTGAATTTCACACTGAGAAAATTATATAATCTGGAGCTGAGCATTCCCGTGTTGATAAGAAGTAGAATAGCTCATGCTTTAATTATGCCAGTTTTTTTGTACTGTATGGAAGTGTATTCAGGTTCTTTATGTTTTGTGATGAAGAAAATTTGTTTGGCGTTTAATAGAGTTGTGCGTTTTGTTTATAAGATAAATATACGTGAACATGTAACACCACATGTTGTAGACTTCCTAGGATGCACATTTTCTCAATTGGTGCATATTCGCAACTTGCACCACTTTTATAAGGTCTTTAAAATGCAGACGCCTATTTACTTAATACGTTTTTTTAAATTTTGTAGGTCAACTAGAAATCCGCAACTTAGTATACCTAAATTATCTTCTATATTGGCACGATCATTTCATGTGAGAGTAGCTCGTATATACAATACGTTGCCACGTTCTCTTAAAACATTTGGCTTATCGTCAAACACTTTTCGCAGAAAGTTGTATCAACATGCTGAGGCAATAAATTTTTGAAAGCACATTCCTTCTGATTTGGTTAAGGGTTTTGTTATATTTCGTTTTAATTAATGCTCACGTTTTATTTAATTATTTTTCTTTTGTTTTTTAAATATAATACTGAAATACTGCACCATTGAGATTTTAGAAAAATTCACATTGTTCAGAAAATAATAATGAATTGAATTGAATTGAATATTTATTAGTAGTATTTTTAATACTTTACATTACATTATGTGTTTTGTTTTTCTTTTTACAAATTATATCAATAACTGATTAAAAAATTTAAATATTTTTTATAAAAATTACAATTTCTCTTCTGAATAAATTTGGATTCATTTCATTCTTAATAAAATTTGGCATCATGTTGTATAGATTCAATCCTTTGTAGAAAAGTGATCTTTGCATTGTATTGTTATCTGGTCGTTGTAGTCTAAAATCCGTAGCGTTTCTTAAGTTGTATGGTTGAACATCCCCGACGTATCTTAGTTGTTCTACTAAATAATCAGGCGCCTCCCCCATTTTCATTTTTTGAATAAAATGAATTGTGTTTAGCTCTAATCTTTGTTGTATATTAAGCCATTTGAGTGTATCTAACATATATTTTATTGAGGTAAATCGATTGCATTTAAGTATTGCGCGCATAGCTTTATTTTGTAATTTTTGCATTCTTGATATTTGTTGTTCTGAGCAGCATGTGTATAACACAGTAGATCCAAATTCAAAATGTGGTTTAATCGTAGTATTGTAAATGTTTATTGCTGTTATAATTGATATTTTGTTTCTAATACGTTTAAAAAACCCGATTTTTTTCCCAATTTTTTTACATATATATTCAATATGTTCTTTTAATTTTAAGTCTTTGTCTATTAGAAAACCCAGATATTTTATATTATTAACTTTTTCTATTATTACATCGTTAATTTTAAATGTTATGTTAGTGTTCATATTTATTTCCATTATTTTAGTTTTATTTTCGTTTAACTTTAATTTATTCATTTTTAACCATTTATTTATATTATCCATATCATTTGATAAGTTAGCGTGACATAACTCCTCCGTGTCCGCTTCAGTGAAATCAGCGTATCGTCAGCATATAGTACAATTTCACATTTCTCCAAAACTTTTTCCATGTCATTGATATATATAATAAATAGGAGCGCTCCTAAAATTGAGCCTTGTGGTACTCCAAACTCATTTATCGTAGCATTTGATAGCGTGCCATTAACATTTGTAAATTGCCTGCGATTAGTTAAATATGACTCAAACCATTTCAATTCAGCATCTTGAATTCCGTATTTATAAAGTTTTTGTAGTAGAATATCTCTATCGATTGTTTCAAACGCTCTTTTAAAATCTAAAAAAATCGCCATTATTTTTTTATTCTTCTTCGTGAATTTCCATCTATTTATAACATAGTTGACTGCTGTTTCACATGAAAACTTTTTTCGGAAACCCGACTGATATTTTGAAAGTAGCTTTTCAATAGCTAATGTTATTTGTAATTTTGAATATTCCTCCCTGTGCTGTTGTGCAAGTTTTAGATTAGGGTTTATTATGCTCATCTATTGTAGCATAATTTGTGAGTAGTGCATAAATTACAGTTTTCCTTTATTTTATGTACTTGAAATAAATTAGCTATGCGAAAAATTAATTAATTTAAATTTACTGTTGAAATAACTTAAGTTAGCCTCAAATCTTGGAGTAGTACACAAATGGAAGATTTTAATTTATTTTTTGTTCTAAGTATAAATTTAAGTTGTTATTGAAATGCAAATTTCAAATAATTTCAAATAATTTATTGAGCCTTACTAAATACAATGATAGAATTTGAAACATATGAGAGGAGAGTATACTTAAGACTAATATAATATCTTAAAAACATGAATTTAGACCGACAGTAACATACTTTGTTGATGTAATGGAAATGCTATTTTAAAACAATAATTAATAAATGAAGTACATCCTTGCTCCCGGGACTACATTGATGTGAGAGTGTATGTGATCTCAAAATAAATAAATTATATAAAAAATATAAATAACGGGACAGGATAAAATTAAGTAAAAAAAAGTATATAAAAAAAAAATTGCTTAAAAAATATATAGGGACATATAAAAATAAATGGAAAGTAAATAATAATTATTAACCTCTATGAGTACCCAATACGGATTTTAAATAAAAGTCATAACAAATATTTGCATTTGTGTTAAAATTTGGAGAATTCTCGTTGAGGAATCCAATTGGTGATAAGTAGTTAGTATTCGTCCAACTAAAATGTTTCTCCTCGTCAAAAATATTGACGATTATCCGATTCGTGTGATCAGGAAGTCTAGAAATGAATCTATTCAAAATATTGCAAACATATATACCTATGGGGGTTATACCGGATTCCCCGTAAATTGTACTATTCGAATATCGTTTATTCTCAGATGCATAGTATTTCTCCACACAATGGCGCAAGGCTTTACGTTCTAGGATACCCATTTCCTTCATTACTATTGGGGAAATACTAAACCAAATAGGAAAACCGTAAAGAAATACTGGTCTAATACTCGTCTTATATAAAAGTAATTTTGTATTTATAGGTAAATTTTTATTTGAAAGAATCCTCGAGAATAAATTTAAAATTCTGTAAGTTTTTTTAATCACACATCGCGCATGTTTATTAAATTTCATCAATTTGTCGAACTGGATGCCCAAGTACTTTAAACTATTCTTAAATGGTATGTCCGTACCGTCAATATTTAATTTTAATTTTCTACTTTCCGGGACAACAAAGGACTTGCATTTTCCGGAAGCATTTCTAATGCAAATTGCCTCAGATTTGGAAATATTGATTTTAATACCCCAAGTATCATAAAAGTGTCTAACTTTTGTTAAATGCTGTTTCACGTTATTTAAAGCAATAAGAGGGGACTCATCATGGGAATATAGAAGAGAGTCATCTGCATAAAGCAAACCGCAAGAATTTTCGTCAACGTGAGGAAAGTTATACATAAATATATTATAAAGATGTGGGGCTAAAATGGATCCCTGTGGAACACCAGAGTGGACATTTCCAAAATTTGAGAAAGATTTGTTAAATTGAACACAAAAGAATCTGTTTGAAAAGAAACTATGAAACAATTTAACTACACTTGCACTGAACCTCAGTTGAATCATTTTAAATAGAATGCCCTGGTGTGACGCATGATCGAAGGCTTTTTCAATATCCAGGGAAACAGCAACTGTGCATTTTCTAGTACGTAAATTGCGTATAATATCATTGTGGAATTTCAAAAGAGCATCTGTAGTCGAGTGTTTTTTAATAAAACCAAATTGGAAATTTGATGTATACGGACAACTCATATCCAAATCCATTTTAGTTCTAATTATTCTCTCGAAAATTTTACCCAAGTTAGACAATAATGAAATTGGTCTTAAATTGGTTATGTCACAATTGTGTACTTTTTTGCTAATTGGTACTATTTTCGAAATTTTCCAAATGTTAGGAAAGTAGGAATTGCTTATGCAATTATTAAAAATTATCAACAAAAATTCAAGCGCCTTTGTAGGAAATTTTCTAATAACATAATTTGATATATTATCCAACCCACACGATTTTTTATTGTTAATATTCCCAATAATATTCTCCAACTCAGATAATGAAACTAATTTTGAATCTTTATGTAAATTAAGTGCGGAATTTTGCGTGCTAAATAATATATTATTATCAGGAACAGATGAAATAAGTTCCGTGATAGTCCGGTTAATATTAACTGTATCACCAATTGGAGAACCTCTATAAATGTTATTAAAGTAGTCACGAAGTTTTTCAAGGCAAACCGATTTGTCCGAGATTATTGAACCATCTACTGATAATTTTGTTAAATGAGATTGCCTTTTGTAATTTAGTATATTATAAATTTGTGTATGAGCTTTGGGACCTGGTTTAATATTGAGAAGCCTTCTATTGAAGATGTTTTGTTGTTCTATTTGAACCTGTTCTTTAATAATTATGTTCAATAGTTGAATTTGTTTGGATAACAATAAATATCGTGAGTCAAACCGGTTTAATGTCCTATTGTAGATGCCTTTAGTTTCTCTCTGCCATCTGTTTTTAATACTATATAATTTTCTTATATTCTGCGAAACATTAAAATATCTCCTACCCAACTCAATTTTCTCGGAATGAGATGAGTTCGTCTGAACTATCGTTTCCGTAAATTTCATTATGTATGAGTCTATCTCACTATTTGAAATATTTATCTCCGCATTCGGATAATCTTCCAACAACGCTAGAATAATATCTTGCCTGTAAATATTCCAATTAGTGTTTTTAAATGAGTTGTAAATAGGTGGAGAATATACAATAATATCAAAAGGTGGAAGTCGCAGATTCAATTTTAGGGGAAAGTGGTCTGAAAATGTTGGTAAGCTACATATATCAAAGTTCAAGGAGTTAAGATTCACTAAGTTTGAACTCACAATAAAGTGGTCAAGAAATGAAGAACCATTTGGGTATGAGGGTACATTGTCTGATATTCTTACGAATTCTAAAGAGAATAATTGCAGGCAGTTAAAAAGAGCGCATCCATTAATGTTATTCATTGAATCTCCCCAAGAGACATGTTTAGAATTAAGGTCTCCGCCGATGATAACACCATGATAATCTTATTGAAATGCAATATATATATATTTTCCAAATTACTGTTTAAATAACTTTTAAATTAGCGTCAAATATTGGAGTAGTTCACATATGGGAGTTTTAATTTATTTTTTACTAAGTATAAGTTCTAAATTGTTATTGTTATAAATATTTTATTATGTAGTAGCTCAATTGTTGTAGCGCATTTAACCATAAATGGCATTACTGCTTGGTTATTGAATGAATAAATTAAATTAAAATTAAAATATAAAACAGTATTTTTGTGTTATAAAGGTTTCTGCGGGCTTAGGGAGTTTTTCCTCTGGGGTACGTCCAACACCGGCTTCGCGTCTTCGGCATAGTATTTTTATATTATGTTGAAAAATTTATTCCAAAACTTTCAACGTAAATATCTCCGGTCTTTGAGGGGTTAATGCGTAGTATTATACCTTTAAAAATGCTTAAATTCTTGTCTATTCTTAAATTCTTGTATATTCTTGTCTAAAAGCAAATAAGTACACTGGCGATTTTTTGAATAAGTATATTTTTAAGAAAAAAAAAGCAAACAAAATGAAATTCATATTTTTAAATTTCGCTTGGAAATGGTGTAGCCTGGTATTTTTAACACAGGTTAACGATCAATAACCGTCGAGTATTTAATTTTGTATCTTTGTTGCGAGTTAACAGCAAAAAATAACAGACAAATGCAAAGTCTATTCCAGTTAGCCACCCATATACCTAACCGAATATGATAATTGAACATCTTTGTAGAAAAATTATCTTAACTAAAGACAGCTTTAACGCGGGGTTATGATTATGTCCTATTACATTTTTCGAGTTCTCAAAATATATTTTGAGAAAAAAAAGTAAATTTTTGCATGACTGGGCTGGAGGAGCTTACCTACATCTTAGATTTAGTAAAAAGGACTTCAACCAATTTAAAATCAAAATGAATAAATTGTCTATTATAATAGAATACCAGATGCCTAATATTATAACTATCAGAGATGTGTTATTTAAACATAATCGTTCTTACCTCTTCCTTCCACCTAACCGTTTTCCTTCCCGTTTATGGCTGTGTTTGTTAATAGTTGTTTCGCCACTGGCAAATCCTTCGCATTTGGTCTTTTGTTTTTTCATTACTGGAATTTTATCCTGATAACCTCCATCAATATACTTCCAAAACTTAACATCCGATAGGTTGTCGTTTTCATTATTCCTTGTTTCACTTAAATTAATCACATACATACATATATTTATATTAAATCTGTGTTCGTTAAACATCTATTGCGCCCAAATAATTAATTACCTCGCTGCTGTATTGTCAGTATCACATTTGTCGCTCAAACCACTTCTTTCCTTCTCACATTTTTCCAAATTATTGTAAACCTCAATAATTTTTCCATCTTTTTGAAGTAGAGTAAAGAATGCTTTCGCAGGGGTAACAACATCTATTAAAGGTTCATCAATTTCATTTTTTAAATCTTCAATACCGTCACTTTGTTGTACATTGTTTTTTAAAGGATCGACATCTATTTCGTGTGACCGGCAGTATTCCTTAATAATTCCTTGCAATCGTTGTTCAACTCGTACTGATCTTTTTTGGAATTCATGGATGTTGACCAACAAATCTAGACAAATCTCACATATATTTTTGGGCAGCATGTCATCAGTTTCTACAGTCAGTTGCGGAGATGACTGTTTCAGTAACTCCATTATGTTGATACTACCAGAGTCCTTGGTTTCATGTTCGTGGTATATGGAAATTAAAGATGTGGCTTTTTGTGTTGTACCAGTTAATATAGCTCCAGTTTCTTGTTCTCCCATGCACGTCCTGCAAAGGTTCTCCAATATTTTGATCTTGGAGCCAGCCGTCATTGCCCTTTACTAAAAGTAGTTTTTCCAAGTTTTTCTCTGATTGGCAAAGAGCAGTGTTGCCAGAAGCTCTCGAAAAAAACATGCCAAAAAAAGTGCAATTTGTAAAAAAAAGTGCTAAAACTGAAACAATCAAAAATTGTAGTACTTTATATTCGATAAATTCTTTATATTCGATAAAAAAAAAACACAATTTCGTAGATCATACATATTCGAGCACCCTCATTCATAGGGATGGGGGCATATGTCAGATGATACGGAAAAATTTAACGCACAGAATGAGTCACATCTCATTCGTTTCGGAATTTTTAAGACTTTTAAGCCATAACCGCCTGCCTGTCTGGCTGCAAATTTGTACATAACTGGAGAAAATTGGCGAGACCACTACGACCTCCCATACAATAGCTGGGCGGTCGTCCGGGTTATCGATATACTTCCAAACTTAGTGAAATTTTTATTAAGCTTTATTTCGTAAACCGCCACTCAATCAGAGTTTCGAAAAACAGAATACATTTTAAAAAAGTGCAATGTATCGGCAAAAAATTCTAAAAATGGAGTCAAAAAAGCCAATAGTGTGCAAAAATTCCACAAAAAGTGCTAAAAAGAATTTAGCATATTTTTAAAAGTGCAGAATCCAAAAAAATAGAGGTAGAATTGCACTTAAAGTGCCAAAATGTGTAACACTGGTAAAGACAACAAGCCAAAAACAATAGGCATTTTGTTTTTTCTCAGTGCTTGTATTGTGTCAAGTCAACTGATTGAAAAATAATGAGAATGTAAACAAAATTGGGAAAAGTTCCATCTAGAAAATGATTGTGTTTTGTTTGATATTTTGAGTGTTTATGTGTGAAACCATAGAATAACACAACGCACGAATTATGCCAACATGGTAACACTTACTATTATTTCATAACGTACGACCCATAGTGTAATAATATAAGTGGAAGCATAAGCCCAGCTGATCAGGCATTTTGTTATCGGGTTGTTTCTTTTTATCATTCTTTGTTTACGTAATACACTCGAAGTGTCAAACTTGTCGCATCATTTGTTTTGAATCTTCCTTGCCCTCTTTGCTTACGCTGGTCGTTTCACCGCCTGTAGTTTTTTTAATGGCTAAAAATATATAGAAGAAGTAACTAAAATTACCTACATACATATGTATGGACTTACTGATGGATACTTACCAATTTGGATCTTAAATGCGTTCCAACTTTCTGCCTATTACTTTTTTTTAATACATGTAATTCTATGCATGTAATTATTTACTTTGGCGTTTTTCCTTTGCCTCTCTTCGTATATAAAATGATTTTGACATATCGAGTGTATTGTCATAACAATAGTACAACAAAATTCTGTCAAAATCGTTTATTATTACAACAACACGCCACGCGTCGACTTATATTATTAGACTCTGGTACGACCATAGACCAATACATTCATAGATACTTTTATTCTCTCATCTGACGTTTCATTTCACACTCTTCGTCGTAGGTTTGTGGAAATGAGAGCAATTAAATTTTAAATTTAAAATTAACTTACACCAGATGGAGTTACAAAATATGTTAACTTCACTTTTTCATGTCGTTTTGGTGTAGAACTGAAAAATTTAAATGTATTTTGAACTTTTTTGTTGACTTTTATCGTTGGTATACATTTGTATTGTATTTAACACAACTAGTTTGCCACAAAAACACGAAATTCGGTTGTTGTTCCTATGTTGATCGCTGTATACTATTGCCACTATCTGGTATTATTGAACCCATATTTCTACCTTCCAATGTTTACTTTCCATCGTACCTATGACGTTTAATTTATTGAGCGAATAAAACCTTCTATGGTATGTGTTATTCTATGGCGAATGGGGGTTGCAGTCAACCCCAAATGTAAACAAACTTTGACATAAGAGAAAAACTGTATCATAATCACCCAGAAAAAAAGTTCAAATCAGCTGGGCTAGTGCTTCTACCATTTGTTTGTATGGTAGAAATAAATTGTAGTAGCCAAGATGTATTAATAAAGCTGAGGGCATTTTACAGCTGACTTGCTATGTTTACATTTTTACGGTTAACATAAGTTGACAAAAGTTGTTTACTTATTTTTGTTTCCATTGTTTTGAAGCTGTGGGAATAAAGCAAGAATAAATAAAAATAAAAATGCGAGCATGTTTCCTTTTCAGCAGTATCCACTCCACTATTTTTATATTTGCTCAACCCGGACACATTGAGCTTTACTGCAAGTTTCTTTTCTTCC
The DNA here is from genome assembly GCA_963931995.1 of Phaonia tiefii. Classification (NCBI taxonomy): domain Eukaryota; kingdom Metazoa; phylum Arthropoda; class Insecta; order Diptera; family Muscidae; genus Phaonia; species Phaonia tiefii. Next base: position 11,443,549 of record OZ008370.1, on the reverse strand, counting down.
ATATATTAGTCGTGTTTTGGTTACAAGTTGCAAAGAAAACGGCAAGTTAGCGATAAGTCATTTTATTACAAAATATAAATAAGGGTTGAAAATGGTAAAAGATGTCGAAAAAAAAATTTTTGTTTAAACGTAGCGAAAATGATTCTCGTCGCTAAGTTATCGTTAAGTCTTCGCTAAGTGCTTCATACAAAACAAGCGAATATATAAGCAAGCGGTGTAACCAAAACACGCTTATTGTTGCGTGCGATTGAGACCACTCACTTTATTGAGGATATAAATCGTACACTGGCCACAATTGCCATCTCTGAAATTATTTACGCTGCCGTACAAATTCATGCGTACAGAGCGTCGACGTCAGCTGCACCCATACACACAGCCACATGCACTTGTAAAAGGCGGCTTGGTGAAAAATGTCCAGCAACACACTCCTGGAATCGACTTCTCGAATATGGCCTTTGCGGTGTACTCATGGTATCTAATGCACCGGATTACTTGCTGCTGAGGGTTTGATGGAATATCGTCGAGATGATAAGGTGCTTACTAGAGATCAGCATGAATGCACTCAAAACGGCGTTTGAGAGATTCGTGCCAAAAACGAATGAGTGAGTACCCGCCATTCTCTCAACTGAATTGAATGAATGTGAATGTTGTTATCATGGAACATGGTTGTTATCATAGATTTTGTTATAGGTGAAACATTCATATAATTCAAATGAAAAGAGAATGAATTGAATGTATTCGAACATAGTAAAAATACCAACTAGTCGCAGTAGATACAACAACAATAGGTCTGTCTTTTTACAGCAATAGGTCTGTCTGCGTACACATATTTTGCATCATTTTGTGCAAAATGTTGCAAAATCTTGCAAAATGTTGTCTGCGTACTCCAAATCTCTTGCAGCGAGAGGGCGAAAAAGAGAATTTGTTGACAGTTGGAAGTTAGAGAACTTGCAAAATGTTGCTGGAGAAATTTCTTCTTGCAAGATTTTGCAACTAGTTTGAACAGCTGTTTTTGTTTACTGTTTGAATGAAATAATTTTAGTGAAATGAAAATAAAAATTTAAATTTAACAATGGCAGAGGTAAGTAGTTAGAAATTATAATAAACAAAACATTTTACTTCATGCTAGAAACGTGCAAATATACAGTGCGACCGTGCGATACATATGCTAAAATTCTTTTTCTTTGTTATTTCAATTGTTTACACACCGATCAGCTGTTTTCTTGCAAGATTTCACTGGATGCTGTCTGCGTACTTTTTGATATATTTTCAACCGAGAGAGTAAAATTGTTCTTACTCTCCCAAAAAAAGATACGGAGTATTTGCTACTGGAAAAGTACGCAGACAGACCTAATATTGTACAATATTGTACAAAATGTTACAAAATGTTGTCTGTTTACTGCAAAACTTTTGCAACGAGAGAGCCAAAGAGAGAATTTTTTGACAGTTGGATGATAGAGAACTTGCAAAATATTACTGGAGGAATTTCTTCTATCAAGATTTTGCAAGTTCGATCAGCTGTTTTTTATTTACATTTTGATTGCAATATTTTTGTGTGAAAAAGAAGAATAAAGTTGAAATTTAACAATGGCAGAGGTAAGTGTTTAAAATTGTATTGTTTTTTAACGTCTATTGTAAATTAGAATATAAAAACATTTGTTTTTATGCTAGAAACGTCCATACATACAGTGCGATAGTGCAAATTCACTGGCAGACGTAAATTCTTATTTCCTTTGTCGTTTCAATTGTTTACACTTGTTGCTGTTTTCTTGCAATGGGTGGGTTTACATTAGCAATTATAATTGCAGCAATTGTTTGTGATTCTCTTATGGAATTGCAATAGGCGTTTATACACAGCAATTCTGTTCAGCAATTGTTGTTTATATTATTGCTGCTTCTGACATTCTTATAAATTTGAGACATATGCAGAGTAAACTTTAAAATTTGCGAATGAAAATCAAAACGGAATTGCAAGATAATTGCATGTACGTGCAAGTTTTTTCCCAGTTACACCCCTTTCACCTCTCTCTCCTATACACTTAACAATTGCTGCAATTATAATTGCTAATGTAAGCCCACCCAATATTTCACAAAATGTTGTCTGTTTACTTTTTGGAATAGAGAAAAAAAGAGCGTAAATTTTTTTACTCTGCAAAAAGTTACAGGATAAATCTTGCTGGAAAAGTAAGTCTGTGATTACACATGCAACTTTAGGTCTGCAACTTTGAAAAACTCTGCCGACGTTCTTGAGTTTTCAGGAGAGAGAGGTAAGAAGAACGGAGGGGGAAAAAAGTAGCAAGTGCTTTGCAACTCCGTTTTGTTTTCTTTCGCAGTGAAGTTGGCTGTAGAATAATTTGACGTTTTTCTTTAAAAGTTGTTTCTTTTTATGGTTGAAACAACGACGCGGTGTGAATAAATAAATAAAATAAATTAGTGATTTGTAATAAAGTGTAGCGAAGCCGAAGTAATTTGTTAAAAAAAGTGTAACTCCGTCTAAAGAAATAAAAAAGTGTTTAATGCAAATGAAAACAAAAGTTTTTTATGTCATCTGTGTACAGAAAAATGATGTACGAATGTCAGAAGTAACAACATTGAACACAAGATTTTCACAATTTCAAACGCGGACAAGTTGCACGTGTAAACACATATTGCAACTTCAAAAGAGAATCGTAAAGAGCTGCAGCAGAGTTTTTCAAAGTTGCAAACTTAAAGTTGCATGTGTAAACTCAGACTAAACAGACAAAGCGTATTGTGGGCAAGAACAACAGGCATTTTGTTTAGGCCATAGACTAATACATACCTAGATAAACTTATTCTCTCATCTGACGTTTCATTTCACACTCTTCGTGATGCGGTCGGTGTGATAGAGAGATGTTTGACGAAAAGTGATATACACCAGGTGGAATTACAACCATTGCCTCTATCTGGTATTAGTAAAGCAATTATTTTCAACATCAAACGTATACATCACACGAGGACAAATGTCAGAAATTTGGTGAGTGAAAGATTTTCTCTACCCATATTTACTCTATGGTTTAGGCTCTTCTCATGTCAAAGCCAACACATACGTATACCCATAGACTAATACATTCCTAGATAAACTCATTCTCTCATCTGACGTTTCATTTCACACTCTCATCGTAGGTTTGTGGAAATGAGAGCAATTAAATTTAAAATTATCTTACACCAGGTGGAGTTACAAAATATGTTCACTTAACTTTTTCCTGTCGTTTTGGTGTAGAACTGAAAAATTTAAATATATTTTGCACTTTTTTATTGACTTTTATCGTTGGTATACATTTGTATTGTATTTAACACAATAAGTTTGTCACAAAAACACGAAATTCGGTTGTTGTTCCTTTGTGGATCGCTGTATACTATTGCCACCATCTGGTATTATTGAACGCATATTTTCCACCAACCAATGTTTACTTTCCATCGTACCTATGACGTTTAATGTATTGAGCGAATAAAACCTATGGTATGTGTTATTCTATGCGTATACCAGCAAATAAATGTAAACAGAAAAGTACAAAAACAAAACCTTTGAATCTGATAGAAGCGGCCAACTAAACAACGAGAAAAAATTTAAATCAGCTGTCTACCGAGTTTACCTTCTCATTCTACCATGGTATTCGAATACAACGTACAACCATAGTCCAATACATACATAGATACTTTTATTCGCTCAATAAATTAAACGTCATAGGTATGGTGGAAAACATGGGTTCAATAATACCAGATAGAGACAATAGTAAACAATGTTCAACAAGGGAACAACAACCGAACAATACAAATGTATACCAACGATAAAAGTCAACAAAAAAGTGCAAAATACATTTAAATTTTTCAGTTCTACACCAAAACGATATGAAAAAGTTAAGTGAGCATATTTTGTAACTCCACCTGGTGTAAGTTAATTTTAAATTTAATTGCTCTCATTTCCACAAACCTACGACGAAGAGTGTGAAATGAAACGTCAGATGAGAGAATAAAAGTATCTATGAATGTATTGGTCTATGGTCGTACGTTATGAAATAATAGTAAGTGTTACCATGTTGGCATAATTCGTGCGTTGTGACATATTTTTTTTTGGTTTTGACACTTGTTTTTTTTTATGAGTAATTATGGGTAGTATCATGGTAAAATTATATATCGGGTAATCGCGTCAGCCCAGCTGATTTGTGGGTTTTTCATCATTTCCATGGGTAAGCTGTCAAATTCGATTTCGTGTCAATGAATTTCAATCAAAATGGAATTTAATAGCATAAACTTTGTGTCAAGTAAGACAAGCTGATTAAATTTTTCACATTTTGTGTCCATAGTGTTTTTCCTTATTCACCTAATTTTTACAGCTTAACCACAGAATTTCTATGCGACTACCTAATAGATAATTCTACCATGGGTAGTATTCTAAAAGTCCCGAAAGTAAACACAAACGCGCATGCGACCGCCGAAGTCAAATAATGGTATTTATTTATCACTTCGCACTTGTACTCGCTTCCGAAATCTGTCACTGACATTTGTGGTTTGTCGAATTGCCAGACTCATTTTAAAAATTGCGGTGAGTATTGTGTGCTATTTTATTTTGTTATTTAATTTGTTTTTTGTATTTAGAAATAAACAATCGTGCAAGTTTTTGTATTGTTAACAGCGTTTCGGCATGTCAGGGAGATCGTGTGTTACTAATTCAAGCTATTTTTGCTTTGTGTGGTGATTATTTGGTTGGAAAAAAAGGATATGAAATATCAGAATCATCAAAATATGCATATTTACATTATTTTGGTTTTGCTGTCAGAAACTTGGACAAACCTTGGACACCGCCAATGTTTTGCAGTAAATGCAGAACTGTTTTATACAAGTGGTCAAATGGCGTGATCTATTTAGATTTTTCAATTCCAGTACATTGGAGAGAGTCAAGTAATCACCAAACCGATTGTTATTTCTGTTTAACAAAAGTTGCTGGATTCAATATGAAAATTCGAAAAAAATTACTTACGCGAATGTCCCATCGGTTTCCAAACGTCCATCAAATGATCCAGTACCAGTCATTCCCAATGCTACGACCAGACCAGTGAGGCGACGAACAAGGGGCTTGCTCGCCAAGATTTAATGAGAATTGAAAGAAATTATCAAGGATTTTGGGACAAAAGCATGCTGGGGGACTATTGCTTGACTTTAATTCGTGAAACCGAACCAACAAAATACAAACGCGTTAAAAAAACGTCATTCACTTTTGAAAATTCATTAATTTTTAAATAAAACGAATAGACCTATATAGTTGTAGTGAATAATTATTATTCCCAACAATACTGTTTCCTATTTTAATCGTGCAGATATTTGTAGAGTTGAGAGTTTAGTTTTTAAGTTTAATTATATTTTAAGCATAATTTTTGTATTTCTTAAAACTTTATAATCCTATTATTGCATTAATTATTAATGTCTAATACTGGAAATACTAAATGAAATTTTATAATAAAGTTTAATGTAAAATATCTAGTGTATGAGTACTTTATATTGCTAATTAATTTCTCTATCTACAAAAAATTCCCTTTATTTCCATTGCATTTAAATCTGCTAAATGTTGCGCTCTTGTTTGCTCGTCATCGTGCTTATGAGCTGTAAAATGTTCCTTCACCATTTTTGCAGTAGGATATCTTTCGGGACACAGGCGGCATTGATAAACATTGTCACCTAAATGACAACGCAAGTGTTTAGTCAATTCATTTGACTGGCAGTAGGCTCTGTCGCAGTATTTGCATTTATAAGGCTTTTCACCAGTATGTATACGCGTGTGCCTTTGCAGCTTTTCATTTGTAAGGAATCTGAAAGAAAAAAATTCTGATTTATAAACTAACCAGTTACATCATAATCTTACCGTTTTTCACAAAATTCGCAGGGGAATGGTCTTACACTGGTATGCGACATTTTGTGTTTTTTCAATATAAATGCTTTTGGAAAACCACGCCCGCACACATCGCATATATGTATTTTTGGTCTTGCCTTGTGAACATCATAATGAGAAGATAAATCCGTTCTGGTCGGAAATGTTTTTGGGCAATCAGGGCACGCAAATTGTCTTTCACTTTGATGACGAAGCAGATGTTGTTTTAAACTGCTGGATGTTGTGAAACCTTTGCCGCACTCTGAGCACAAATATGGTCTTTCACCACTATGTGATCGTAAGTGGTCCCTTAACATGTAAGCCTGTGTAAACGCTGCAAGTATCGATAATGTTCATTTAGTCATTAACTTAATTTTGTCAGCCAGCGTAATGAAAAATACCTCTATCACAAATATTACATACACACTTTGGGTCTTCTGCATCCTTTTTACTGTGCATTTCTAAGTGTTTTTTCAAGGATATTTTTGATTTTAGAATTCTGCTACATTTGTCACAGGAAAACATCTCTCGCGCTGCTGTATCTTGCTTTGATGTGTTAGTCCTATTTAATGCTTGGTCACTTTGACTAGAAAACATTTTGTTGATGGAAATTATAAGGAAAAATAAACAAAAAGTAAAATAAAAAGAATACGAAAAAGACAAGTAAATTTTAAATTGTATTAATACGCCGATTATTGAAAAATTCTTTAATGAAAGAAGATATTGGCAATAAACTAAAAAAAAAACATTTTTTTTCAAAAAAAAAACTAAGTTTCACAAAATTCCACACACACACACAAAAATAGTGGGAAATATCGACGAAAATTTTAGAGCAATATTTTAATAGATAAATGTTACGGTCAATCAGATTGAAACGAGAAATGATCAAAAGTTTTAGTGTAAAAAAATATTTTTCAGGCAAACGATCTTAGTAATGTAAATACTTTAGGAATAAAACCTATAAAATACAGTTGGTTTTGCCTAAATTTCCAAGATTTATATTCTAATATGAACAATTGAAACAACCAAATTGTTTTTTAACAATATATATAAAGGATAACATTTGTATAACACAATTATCGATATAAAAACATTACTACAAAACGTTTTCTGATACAATAGCATTTATATGTAGACTTGAATAAGTAAAAATTTGACACAATATATCTGTGGTGACAAGTAATCACAACATAACTCGAGTTATGCTCAAATTAAATTTTTAGAGAATCGACCTCTATATATCGTAATGCACACTATATAATCCAAATGTGAATAATATGAATAATCACTACATTACAAATGAAATTTGAACCCTTAAATTTTATGCAAATGTTTCTGAAACAAAATTACATTTCCAATAGAAACTTTAAAATTTGTACTTAAGAACTGTCGATGACTACAGTCTTGGAAACGGCTAAAAAATGTTGAAATTATTAATACGTTTTTTCTCTCTGTTAACAAAATAGGTAGTTTTTTCAAAAGTCCACAGATACTGGGTTGATACATAATTTTCTTCGCAAAATATTTAAAAGAACAAAAGGGGTTGTTAGAAATTCTAAACAAGTTTAGGTTTCAAAAAAGCTTATAAACAAGTGTTGCTAAGAAAAATGTTTGTAAACAAAAGTTTGGCTAGAAAAACGTTTCTAAACAAAAACGTCGAGGAGTAAATATCCCGTCCCTTTTGTTAAACATATAGATGAGTTTGTCTGGAAGTATATTACCTGATATTAAAATCGCTCTCACTGTCATCATCCAATACAAAGTCAATGCTCATTTCACTACAGCTTTCAATGAAATCATCCATATCTGACACCGCTTCTACACAGTCCTTTGTATCGTCCTCATATATGAATTCTTCTGATTGGAACGAGTTCTCATCGATGAACACATCATCAATCTCCGATTTTATACGATTATCACAGTCATTACCATCAATATCGGATGACGATTGTCCCTCAGCATTAACGTCCAACATTTTGTATAGCTGTTGTTCAACTTTTAAGCAATTCTGTTGAAATTTGTATATCTCCTTGACCTTTGCCACACATTGTAAACAAATGTTTTTTGGTAATTTATCATTTGTTTCTATTGTCAGCTGTGGCGCGGTTACCTTTAGGATGTCCATAAGGCTTGCGTCGTCCTGGACCTCTTTATGTATTTTGTTTAACGAAAACATTTGTGACTTTTTCGCCTTGACACCCCTGTTGGAAGCACCGTATTCGTCGTCCTCGCCCGTTGCACTATTCATACAAGTGCGACAAATGTTTTCAAGCCTTAAAGGCATATTCTTGGAAATTTTGCGATCTGTTTTTAAATAGGTTTGTTTTCTTTTGCAGATTGCTTTCGTAAATAAAGCAAGCTTTCTTTGCCTGTCAATTCATTAAGGAAAAATGATTTGTTTACTTTGAAAGGCCAAGTGTTGCCAGATTTGTTGATATACATTTCACTGTAGCGATGAGGAAATGATTTTAAATGGTACTTAATGTAAACACAATTTGTAATAATGTGTTCTGCCCTTTTTTTAAGAGTTGGGAGTGAAGTAGATAAGCTCCGATATTTAATTGGACAATATTACCACTAAACGTAGCAATTTTATAGCGCGTTACTTGCACTCTTTTATCATAATAATGCCCTGATTATCATTTTAAGGAAAAAATTTATTCACATGCATTTTTGGGCGAAAATACAAAATATAGTTTTTTAAACTATGTTGTCATTAACTTAAACTGCAGTTACACCTACTAAGATTGTCGCTTTTTCGGGATTATAAATGTCAAACTCCATAAGAAAAAAACGTCGATAATCCCGAAAATGCGATAATCTTGGTAGGTGTAAATGCCGCTTTAGACTCCATATTCCATAATAGTCGTGTTTTTGTTACAAACAATCGATTTTCGCTTGCTAACTTGTAAAGAAAACGGCAATTTAGCGATAAGTAATTTTATTCAAAAATATGAAAAAGGGTAGGAAACGTTAAAAGAGGTGGATTTTTTTAAATTTCTCGAAAATTATTCGCGTCGCTAAATTCTCGCTAAGACTTCGCTAAATACTTCATACAAAACAAGCGATTATATAAGCAAGCGGTGTAACCAAAACACGCTTAATATATAAAGTACAATTTCTAACCTCTGAAGGTACAAAATGTCGTTCAAACTCTTGCCTTTGAACTTTGATTTGAAATTGGAAAGAGACTGGCAATTGGAGCTTCCAACCAAGGGTTATAACACCAAAAACTATATCGAATTAAGCTTTATTAAACAAAAAACTATGCGAGTTTATTCAGTTTTTCTTTTTGTTGGTATTTTAATTTTAGTAAATGTTTTTAACGTTTCTTACATTTTTTAATTTATTTCTTTCGAATTTGATTTTGTGTGCCATCATTAATATACATGATTTCCAATGTGACATTAAAATTATAGAGTCAAATTTACTTGATCTTGGATAAAAAAAGGATAAATAATATGATCTTGTCGATTCGAAAGTGTATGTAAATGCCCTATAAGAATGAAATATATTTTGACGATTTTTCCAAAACAAATTAATTTTTAATGCAATCAAATGTCAAAGTTATGCGTAACGTGTGATTCGTTTAGAGGTTAACTGGCTCCCTAGATCGCGTCAACTGGCTCCCTAGATCGCGCGATATTATACCTGTTTTTTTTCACCATTTACCATTTAAACAGCATTTTCTTATAGAAAATTAAATTAAATTTTATAAACATTTTGAATTGCTTAACATTTTTTACTTTGGTCCTCCTACAATTTTAAGATTTTCTCAATGTTTATTATTTATTATTTGTTACATTTGCTTTTAAACGTATTTTGTCAATTATAATTAAAAATTCAATTCGTAATACTGTGTTATGAAACACAAAAAGGCTGAATTGACGAAATTGTTGTATGCTTTACTTAAAAAAAATTTATTTATCAAAAAATCGCATTGCATAAAAAACTATTCCAAAGCAGACCCACTCCAGAAAAGAAAATCCATAAACCCGACCGACGGCCGTCTAGTCAGAAAACTTTGTAACACAAAAATCATTGTCACACCAGAGAAGAATCCACCCAAGCCGGGGCAAAGGCCTGTTATGCAGAAAGTTTTTATAACATAAAATGCCTGCCGAAGCCGCGAAGCCGGTTTGTATCCGTCCCTGAGGAGAAAATTGGCTACGCGAGAAGCTTTGTAACACAAAAAACAACGCCGCGAAGCCGGTGTTGGGTCTATCCCAAAGGATAAATCCATAAGCCATGCTTGCAATTATATAACTACGATATGTCAAAATACGCATAAAATAGAAAATTCGCTATTGAATTGCCTTTTCGTATGTGTCCGTACGAGGTCCGTTTTTTGGACCATATTGGTCCATGGATGGAAATGGACCATGGATGCTGGATGGAATCAATTGGTTTATTTTCCGAGTGCTTATATTTTTCTCTAATATTTGGGACAAATTTACTTCAGCACCAAATATTCTATTTTCATCGTTTTTATATATTATTTTCCGAAATATAGGTCTTGAAAGCTTGAATTAATAATGACGCAGTTATTATCCGATCTGGTTAAATTGGCTATAATTACAAATCTGGCTTTCTAAACTACAAATCTGTATAGAAAGCTTTACAACAAAAAATACTATGCCGAAACTGGTGTTGGACGCACCCCGGAGGAGAAAATCCCTAAGCCCGACCGAAGGCCGTCCACGCACAAAGCTTTATATCACAAAAATGCTATGAACTTTAATTTGAACTTTAATAGTTTAGAAAGACCTTTGTAATGATACCCATTTCAACCAGATCGGATTTTAAATACCTGAGATATGAGCGATTATATACTAAGGGCCTTATTCATAAAAAGTTGTGAGAGATTTGGAGACGTTTTTGTATGATAAGTCGTCTCTCAAAACTCTTTATGAATAATGCCGTAAAGCTTTAAAGGCCTATACAGTCACTCCAATAAATGAGTGCTCGCTTTCCCATTAAATATTTAAACTAATTAGAACAAAACTTTTTAACATTTAAAACAAAGTGAACGAATGATTTATTCATCACAATGTGTACAGTGATTTTATAGAAAAATAAAATATACATTGAATTTAAAATTAATATAATAACAACAAAACAATAAGATTTCTTATTTTAAGCTCGAAAAAGTAAGTGTAAGTTTGCTTTGTGAATACTCATGTGTATGCCGCTTTAGAACATGCACTTGTTTGTGTAACTATTTAGCACTTTTTTTGTAAAACTTGGCAACCCTGCTCACATGGTCTGGAAACATTTTTCTACAACGTTTATTGCTCCTGCTCTTCGTGTAACTGTGTCACTGAACTCCTTGTACACATATCGTGTAAAATCCTTGGAACTCTATTATAGCATGGCATTGGTTACAGCGGGAGATTATTATCAAGAGGGTATCGAAGAAGGGTATTCGCTATGCAAGATATGCAAATCCAAATTAAGAAACAGCCGCATAAGCAATCTGAAGCGTCATCTCAAAACAATACACCAAGTGGATGTTGATATACAAAAAGATGTGACCATATGCACGACTGACACAAAACCAACAACAAAAAAGAAGAACATCAAGATTGACATTTCTCTAAGTCGACTATATCGCTCTTATCTTGGTTTGGTGATTGAGGACAATGTACCCCTGGCACTGCTAAATTCCCAAAATCTACGTAGCATAATGGATCCGATATGTAAAAGTATACGGAAGAATATAGGTAAAAAGATTCAGCTCAATACGTACACTTGCAAACAAGCTTTGAATCTGGTGGCCGAAGATGTTAGAAAGTCTATAAAGAAAGAACTGAATCATGAGCTCTTGTCAGTAAAAGTAAATGTATCCAATAGCATATCAGACAATTTATCCATCATCAGCGTTCACTTTTTTAAAGCGGATGCTATGCGTACGGTTACATTGGGACTTGTAAAATTGGATTCCGGGTGGAACTCGAGCAAACTTACAGTAGAAATAATCGATGCCCTAAGAAAATACGACATAGATCGCAATCAAGTAGTGTCAATAACGGTCGATAATGAAACTGATCTGTGTTTAAGTAGCATCACCACTACGTTTGAAAATGTTTCGGCAGTGCCACAGGAAGATATACAAATATGTCGATGTGCTGCACGTGCTGCTCATTTATGTTACCTAGACGTGATAAACAACGATGAAATCAAGGAATATTTAAGGATTTGTCGAAATATCACACAATTCATAGATAAATACCAATGCTGCAGGGAGGCCTTAGAGTCAAACGAAATTTGTGTACCTCAATTGGATTGTGAATCTCGTTGGGGATCAACATATGTTATGGTTTCCGGACTACAATCTGCCAAAAACATATTGAATGCCCCTGACTTCATTCCAAAAGGAATAGATGGTAAACAATTTCAGGTATCTTCATCATTGTGGGAATTTGTCGACTGTTTTACCGTGGCGATGGGTCCCTTGCAAAGGACAATTATGCGATATCAAGAGGAAGATCTTCACTACAGCCATGTCTATGCTCAGTGGTTAAAGTGCAAACTTTCAACTGAATGCATTGTCCAAACAAATGCTACCACCGACAATTCTCTGAAATACAAAATTGCCACTTCTGTATTGGACAGCATGCAACAGCGAGAGATTTCAAACGAATGTCTACATGCGTGTCTTTTATTGGATCCAAGATTTCATCGCATGTTAAGCCCCATTCAAAGAACAGAGGCGATTTGTTTCTTAAAGAAACTATGGGATAAGATAAACCACTCAGATCCAGAAGATAGCATAAATGGTAATGATGCAACCACTACAGTGATTGCCGACGCAGAAGATCAATTGCTGGATAAGTTTTTAAGTGAAAGCATACACCATAAACAAGCCGTTGATTCTGTGATGACATACTCAAAAATTGATTGCCTTCAATTACCATTCATGAAAAGCGACACAGATGTTTTGAGATTTTGGAAAGACAAGAGACTTATTGAACCAGAACTATTTCAATTGAGCAATATATGTTTTGCTATACCACCAACACAGGTAATGATACTGCTATAAATGAAAAAGTGAAATAAAAGAATGAAAAAAAAGGATACAGTCAGCTCTTAATATCATTATATCCATTAATGATGTTTGTGCCATTGAACTAAGTTTTCGTCGAAAATTAAAAAAAAATACAGCATTAAATAGCGATACAAAGAATGTCCGCCTAAACAGTAATTTTTCCTTCTATTATGCGACCCTCGCATTCAAGCTATTTTTGACATATAATGACCAAAGTAATCACTTGTATGATTTTTATTAATTTATTTAATTCAGTTTGTGGACACACGTTATTCCTTATAGACTATAACTTAAAAATAATAACAACTAATAACAAAGTTAGTTTGAAAAGAGGGGTTCGAAGCAGAGTGTTAAAAAGCACACTGATCCTTCCGATGTCCGTAAACATGCACTTAAGCCGCTGATTCGACCGTTTTACTTAAATATATATAATATCCAATATGGACATAAAAAGTTAAAAATAGAAGATAGAAAAAAAATAAATTCTTTTAAATTTATGGTGCCATTATTTGGAATCTCTGCCATAATGTACGCGTTAATCGTTAAATTAAATTAAATTAAATTAAATTCGTATTGTTTGAAGTAAATTTCCATAGTCCAATTCCATCTTATGAAGCTGAAAGCAGATTAATTCACTTGAAAACCCTATATAATCGCAAGATCCAAGTGAGGATGGCATTGACAATGTAAACTTCAAAGAACGAAGGCAAAAGTAATATTTTTTTCTGAATTCTTTCAAGTTGAGAGATATGAGTGGTATAAAATAGATTCCAAATCAGTCATGACATCCAAACTGATTTTATTGTGTAATGATAGAACAAATCACGGCAATTCGGCTTGATAAAGGCAAGTAAAAAGCTATGCTTAAGGACAATCGTATTGATATGATTAACAAAAATTAACTATACCCAAATATATTATTTCATTCATGGTTTCTAAAGCTTGTTTATCTATGGAGTATTTATAAAAAAATTTGTAGTAGAACACCAGAAAACATTTTGACAAATGAATTTCCAAATGATTTTTAGAACACCAATGTACAATATACATATAAATATCTTTAACTCATCTGCATAAAACAGAATTTTGAATAAATGTTGAAATATGATTCATGTATATAATAACGCAACAAGAATACAACCTCCAGGTACACCAGAAGTAGCAGTATATTGAAATGATTTCACAGAATTTAAAGACACAAAACTTAATCTATTGGAAAGATACCTAACCACCTATTTTAAGGAGATGGAATGAAACCCAATAGCAAATAGTTTTTTTATTAACACATTATGTGAAACTTTGTCAACAGCTTTGGAAATATAGTTTTTCAAATACTATATGTTCAAAAACTGTAGACATATTTGATAATTTAGAGATTTTTTATGTTATTCTTCGCTATCGAAAAACATTTTGGATGGAAATCTTGATGAATTCTTTTAGAATTAATAAAATTGCAAAAATGTCTAGGATTCAGTTTAATATTCTTCTCAAAATTAAAAACAAAATCATCATACAAAAACATAGTCAACAAATGTAATTCTATTTAATAACGTTCAGAGTTTTTTATGATGTAAACTATTTTTGGATTTATATAAGTTATTGTTTATTATTTACCATAGCAAGTATTCAGATCACAAATATAAAATACCTGTAACCAATTAATTTATGCGATTAAACATTTAATGATATTAAAATTATATTTGACAGTTCACAACATTACTTTTTCTTGAACACAACTGGCATTCCAAAGATATCTCCAACATAATAAGGTGCATACTTAATTTACTATATGGATTAGCAATAGCTGATATCAAATTTTAAATATTGATCAATAAAAATTAGATGTAAAATCTATCTATGCGATTATCGAACCTATTAATCTGATCCAATTTGAGACTGAGCAAACTATCAATAACATTTATTTCAAAAGAATTATTTACATTAATGGGACAGATAAAATCAGAATTAGAATATAAACTCCATGAAACTTTAATTAGATTAAAATAACCTGCAGTATACTATTCTTAACGTGTGCGTCAAGATCAATGATATTTTGTACATGGGTTGGGGTTTGGCCTTTTCGGAAAAGCATCAGCTGATGCAGATGCTTGTTTGTTAGGCATTTTGTTTGTAATTTCCAACTCAAAACACCTGCAAAGTTGTCCGATGTTACATTAACGAACGTGCTAATAAGAGATTACCATAACGGCCATCTAAAGAAATACATAGTTGGTCTAATACATATCTGCATTATAAAACGCACAAATGTTGTACAGAGCCCAAAACAAACAATTACAATTTTCACAGAAATAGTTCGTCAGTTTCTTAATTTGATCTAGGGATAAAGTCGAAAATGGCGTCAATGTGACGCGACTTACATGATAAGGCCCTAAAGCTACATTTGTACCGAACTCAATATGTAAAATTTCTAGATGTTCCAGATATGAGGCGTTCAATATTGATGTGTCTGCGACGGAATATGGAAATCTGTACCGTTTGTAGTACAAGAACTTAAATATGAATTTTAATTTAAATAATAATTTTGATCTTTATTTTTCTCCTCCAAACAGATAATATCCAATTCCGTTTTGACCTCATTGAAATTAACCATGGAAAGCAATGGCAATTGCACAAATGAAACTTTGGAAAATATACTATTGATCAAACTAAATTCTTCATATTTGGATAAAGCTGTAATGGGTTCCCCGTCATTGTTCGAGATCGCCGATGAAGAGGGCAAATCAAATGAACACAATGACCCACTCTTAATATTTGAGGATGGCGCACATTTCTGGCCTGACATGGATGGAAATAGTGTTGATATGTCCGATGAAGAGGATAACAAAGCAAATACTTTTTTGGATTACCCTAGTAATGAATGTTACACTGCGTCTAACATAAAGGAAGAAATTGGGTTTGTTTAATGTTTTTACATACTTATACTAAGATTAAGTGGGGTTTTTTTTGTACCAATTATATGAAGACAAAAAAAAAACGCACATCGTAACCCTTTTAATAAAATAAAAACATTTTCTATTATTAATAACAATTAATTGTACCCCAAACGATTATTTACTCTTATTTTGCAGCAAAAATCAGATCTACAAAAATCCAAAACTGAGACCGGAAACTAAAACTGACATAAATGAAATACCGATTAAAAGGGAAAATATTAACAGAGATGAAGATTCACAGCCAAGCACTGAAAATGAACCGGTGTGTGAAAACTTAACAGCAGATCATAACAGTACTGAAGACCAATCAATGGAAATACGCGAGAGAAAAAAACGAAAATATTTGAAACGAGCAAAGAAAAAGTGTGGTAATACGTCTATTGAGAGTAAAATAATATAATATATATACATATATACAATTATTTCAAATAACAAATAAAAAGATAACAAATAAATTGTATTTTTTATTTGTTTATTTTAGAAATAAAATAAATTAAATGTACGTATTAATGTATGAGTAGTTCACACTACAGGCTTACAAGGTTAGAAAAAGTGTACAATTATTGAATATTTTGTTGAAATAATATAAAATCCAGAAAAGTGCACCTATTGTCATGATTAGTTTCGAATTCCATGACAAGTTCACCATCAGATGCCCAACTACTGTGGCTGAAGTACCAACTCACACTGAAAGTCAATTATTCCAACATTAATTGATTACATGGAAAATATCCTAGCTGCTCTTGTGTTGGAATTTATACTTACGAATCTTCGATCGATACTAATTAGCATATGTAAATTAAATGTAAGAATTTGTATATACATACATATGTATACGATTGATATGTATATACCCAAGTGTACTTCGAAGTGTACTTAGTGGTATACATTAGTTGGGCATCTGATGATGAACATATCAAAGACTTCAGAAGTAGAAAAATGTTTCTTCTACCCTTGTAAGTATGAGCTTCTTTGCATTATAAAAATAGGTCATTACAATTGTTATCTTTTTATTCGTTATTTGATAAAAGTACAAAAGAGTATTTAAGTTAATGGGATGATTTTTATTTATTCCGCCTTTTTATTGGAACATTTTTATTTTATTATTCAAGCTCAAGATCATTCTATATCACTATGGCCTTGCCCTTGTACCGCTGATGAAGTTCAGTGGCTAGACCTGAAAAACTATATAATAGAGAGAAAGAATAGGTCTGAGCTTGAATAATAAAATAAAAACAAAGTATTTAAATTAATATTTTAAACAATTCAATTTTCAAACTTGTCATCCAACATTTTATACTTACTACCTTAATATTCCATTGCATCCTATTACGGGGCAGGAGAGATCTTTTCAGATTTAGTGACGTCTCTAATAAATTTACTCATTGGTCAGGACCTACGGTTTGACACCAAATCTGAACGGTTATGCTTTGATAACAAATTTCTCGATAGTTTGTGGCACTAAGCGAGGTGATCTACGAAGAAATAAATAAAAGGTGACCAAAGCGGGGATTGTACCGACGAATGCGAGGATTGCGAGCGGCGGCCGCTAATCATTGGTCACTCAGTATAGTCTTTACGACACTGGTAAATTATTATTTTATTTCATCTGTATACTTGTTAGTTAGGCTTTAAGTGATCGTCGAATGTGCAATGCCACAAATCATATCGCTTAGTGATGACAACACTGCGATAAAGATTCTCAAACCAAACCAAATTGGAATTGGAAAATTCCCCAAACTCTCCCAAAAATATAAAAGAAAATACTAAGTTCGATAGACAATCCTTTTTTATTGTATACAATCTTCGGTGGGCCAAACCGTCTTAAACCGTGGACGCATCAAGCCCAATTCACACCAGTTCGTTTGGCTCATATTTTACGCATGTCGCGGTATACTTACATATTCCTTTTCACATGCTCATTAACAATTTCGAAGGATTTATAATTTAAAATATAAATACTACAAGGGCATTTACGCAACTTTCATGGATATTGTGAAAGCTGTTGCCGGTAAATATTGCATTTATAGATTTAAAGCTTTATGTTTAGAATACTACAGCGTTAGTGAATATATCTGCCGAAACGACACTGCCAATTTGAGTTTTTAAATTTATTCTATGGGTTCTATTGTATTGCCGTTCTTATTTAGTGAGTAAAACTCTTTTACTTAAAAAACAAATAAGATAGTTATAGTGAATAGTTTTGATTGAATACGTCTTCCGGATCATCTTTTTACAAAACATTTGCATTCCGGATTTTTTTTCTTTCAGAAAAGTATTCATATTTTCATTTATATACATACATGTTTTCACTTTCTTTTTGTTTCTTTATTTTGATATTCATTTTCTATTAAGCTGACATTTATTTTCGATATTTATCGCTGCTGTTTCCATCTCAGCGGTATGATGAGCTACAAAATACATTATCAGTTTTGAGCATGCTCATGCTCAAGAATGACTAGTGTGTGGTTCGCTTTATTTTAGTCATGAAATATGCATTTTACTAATTTATTCTCAACTCAAAATAATCAAAACTTAAACATTCCCACTTATACCCATAACACTTCAAGTTTTGCATATGCATACTTTTTACATTCATAGATCTTCTGTGTGTAGAATGTGGCAAAAAATTCGCGACTTTACACTCCTTTAAAATGCATATGTTACGTCACGAAGGGAAAAAGAAATATCAATGTCCAGAGTGTCCAAAAACTTTTGTATGCTACAGCGGCTTATATACGCACATAAAAATACACACATCGGATAAACCGTATATTTGTGATGTCTGCGCTCGAGCCTTCCGAACAGCGTACGACCTGAAACTGCATAGTCGTTATCATAATGGCGTTAAGAATTTTCAATGTGAATATTGTGAACTGCGGTAAGTTACAAATTAAAATATGTCCAAATGCCATCGCATTGAGATTTATTTGTGTTTAGATTTGTAACCGGCGAGCAACAACGCCGCCACATGCGAACACATACCGGCGAGAAACCGTACAGCTGCAAATATTGCGATCGAGCCTTTGCCCAAAGTAATGACTGCAATAAACATTTGAAACAACATTTGGGCGATAATGTATTTCAATGTGAATTGTGCCCACAGCGATTTCCATTTGTTAGGGATTTGCGTGTTCATTTTGCCACACACAAGGATGATGATGAAGAAGCTCGTGCTCGTTATTTAGAAGCTCGTGAAGTAGAACAGAGAAACCTTCGAACTAAACTGGGCGTTGAGTAATGTATTTGGATTAAATATTTAAGGCATCAAATATGTAAATACTTTATTTTTCACAAACAGAATTACATGAATTTGTTTAAAGAAAAAAAATTAAATCAAAAGAAAATTTAATAATTAAAATAAAGAGAAAATTATTTAAATACTGTGTGCGCGGCTTTTGTATATGAAAACGTGGGTTCGATCCCTGCTCTGACCGAGTATTGAGCCATGAAAAAGCTTATCACTGATACATTTTTCTCATCTGTACACTACAGCAGGATTCTTTCATTTGAAAATTATTGTATTGCAAAACAGATGTTTGGTTAAACGCAACACGAGATTTCGATTGCAGTGAGTTCAGTTCTTAAGTGAAAAATGGTTGGTTTTCTTTAGAATAATAGATAATTCAGGAAAGCCACTCCCTTGCAATAATAGTTTCGAACCCATTCGTATATATACCAACTTTATACGCAATTTTTACCTATGCGAATTGGAATCGAATCGAAAATCCATCATTAACAACTCAACCTAAAATTAATTTATTCCAACAATTTCTTGTTGGTTTTGTCAGCTGTGTCAAATATTGGGAGTTTTTGTGTTCTCATTTTCTCTTGTATCTTTAAAATCAGTTCAGCCCGACAAATACTCTCACATTTCTAGCCGATACGAGCCGCTCAATGTGGCGTAGGCGTGAAATTCAAAATTTTTTTGGCCGTACCGGCTAATTTTCGGTCGGCTTCAGTGTATGCGGCAAATATCATACTCTCCCCGAGAGGAGTTATCAATAAACACGTAAATAATATCAGTCGTCGCTATCAATAGGCTCGGTCTTTTCGTCCAGTAGACGCGTTTCCCCATACGAATAAAAAAGTATACGTTACAGTCCATATTGGAGCAGATAATAGATAATTGTGGCCGTCAGTGGTGCAATGGTCAGTGTGCGCGGCTCTTGTACATGAGATCCTGGGTTCGAACCCTGCTCTGACCACCTTCAAATTTCTTTCGGCGGCGGTCACCTCGCATAGTGGCGGCGACACTATCGAGTAGATAGCCATGAAAAAGCTTCTCAAAATACCGTTCGGAATCGGTGTAAAACTGTAGGTCCCAATCAGTGAATGAAAACTGGAAAGCGCACAGCTCATTGATTGTGAGAAGTTCTCCCCGGTCCCTTCATGGGATGTAATGGGAAACCATTTACTATTTTTTAATAGTAGTGATTTTTCGGGTTTCAAAACAAGTAAAATAAATGTAATTGTGAACTTGGCATCATTTTTTAGTTTTAACATGGTCAGTTTTTCTTGAAACAGTCTGATGGGTGGCAGTTCGAATCTTGGGTAGGTCTTCCTCTTTTTTAATTTAATATGTAGTTTTTAACTATATTTTTAATGATTTTAAAAAGTAATATAGTACGAGAAAATATAAAAAAAAAATATTCTGTGCCTTCTCTGTTTTGTTTACCATGTGTTGCCAGATCAGTACACGGCACAAATTTAGCACTAGGGATGAGAACAAGTTTTTAAATAGTACAATACGAGTTTTCGACTGAAAACTTAGGTTGTTTGCTGTCAATAAGTCCAATAAATAAAAACAAATAATGTTATTGGCATACATTTTATTTAAATATTATGCCTTATCATTAATTTGACTTATATTTGTGTTTTATAACTTGCACTTTCTTTTGTAACTATTTAGCATATTTTTTAGAGCAACAGATGGGCAACCCTGCTTAGATGGTCTTTAAACACAAATTTTCTGAACAATTTATTGCTCCTGCTCTTTTGTGTGATTGTGTTGCTCAACTCCTCGTATATGTACATATCGTGTAACATTAATCCTTGAAACTCTATTTCATCATGGCTCCGGGCTCAACAGCCAATTATTATCAAGATGATATCGAAGAAGGATTTGTGCTCTGCAAGATATGCAAGGCCAAATTAAGGAACAGTCGGTTAAGCAATTTGAAGCGTCATCTCAAAACAATGCACCAAGTGGATATTGAGACACAGAGAGATGTGACCACTTGCAAAACTGAAACAAAACCAAGACCAAAGAAAAAGAACATTAATATTAACATTTCGCTCAGTCGACTGTTTCGCTCTTATCTTGGTTTGGTGGTTGAGGACAATGTTCCCTTGGCATTATTAAACTCTCCAAATCTTCGTAGCATTATGGATCCGATTTGTAAAAGTATACGGAAGAATATAGGTAAAAAGATTCAACTCAATACGTACACTTGCAAAAAAGCTTTGCATCTGGTGGCCGAAGATGTGAGAAAGTCTATAAAGAAAGAACTGAAACACGAACTGTTATCAATAAAAGTTAATGTAACCAATAGTACGGCAAACAATACATTTATCGTTAGTGCCCACTATTTTAAAGAGGATGTTATTCGCTCAGTTACACTGGGACTAGTAAAATTGGATTCAGGAAGGAACTCTAGCAAACTTACAGTAGAAATAATTGACATCCTTAACAAATACGACATTGATCTGAATCAAGTAGTGTCAATTACCGTCGACGATGAAACTGATGTCTGTTTAAGTAGTGTCACCACTACATTTGAAAATGCTTCGGGAGTGCCACTGGAAGATATACAAATATGTCGATGTATTGCTCGTGTTGCACACTTATGTTGCCTGGACGTGATAAAAAACGATGAAATCAAGGAGTATTTAAGGATATGTAGGAACATAACGCGTTTTATACATAAATCTCAATATTGCCGGGACGCTTTAGAGTTAAACGGACTTGGTGTACCTCAAATGGATTGCGAATCTCGTTGCGGATCAACATATGATATGGTTTGTGGATTACAATCTGCCAAAAACATATTGAATGATCCTGAATGCGTTCCTAAAGAAATCGATGGTAAACAATTTGAAATATCTTCATCATTGTGGTACTTTGTGGACAGTTTTATCGCAGCGATGGGCCCCTTGCAAAAAACAATTGTGATATATAAAGAGGAAGAAGATCTTCACTACAGCCATTTCTATGCTCAGTGGTTAAAGTGCAAACTTTCAACTGAATGCATTGTCCAAAACAATGCTGTCACCGACAATTGTCTGAAGTACAAAATTGCCACTATGGTATTGGACAGCATGCAACAGCGAGAGATTTCAAATGAATGTCTATATGCTTGTCTTTTTTTGGATCCAAGATTTCATCGAATGCTGAACCCCATTCAAAGAACAGAGGGTATTCGGTTCTTAAAGAAACTATGGGACAAAATAAGCTACTTGAATCCGGGAGATAGCATAATTTGTAATAATCCAACGACTGCAGTGACTGCTGACACAGAAGATCAACTGCTGGATAAATTTTTAAGTGAAAGCATACACCATAAACCTGCTGTTGATTCTGTGACGGCATACTCAAAAATTGATTGTCTCCAATTGCCATTCATGAAAAGCGATACAGATGTTTTGCGATTTTGGGAAAACAAAAGACATATTGAACCTGAGCTGCATCAATTGAGCAATATATGTTTTGCTATACCACCAACACAGGTAATGGTCCTGTTATAAATGAAAAACAGGTAAAATAATGAAAACAGGATTTAGGTAGATGTTAATACCATTATTTCAATTAATGATTGTTGAGATATTAAACGAAACTTTTTTAGTCAATAAAAAACACGTATGTAGCTTTAAATATTCGTAAAACTAACGCGATTCTCAACAAACCATCATATATTATCCGGTGTATGTATTATCTTAGTTTAAGAGCTTTAAGATATCTGTCCTAAAAAGGAAAAAGGACTTAAGTGCTATTAGGAAAAACTTGATTACGTACACTACAATGACCACCGGGTTCGCAATTACCAGCTTTGTTAAATTTGGGATATATTTCATATTCATATATTCAAAATTTAATAATCTAATTTATCTAATTAAATGTCAATAATTCACATGGAAAACACCTAAAGATCGTCACATAAACAAATTGTGAAATGTACATGGTTGTTTTTCCTTTTCGGCGCAGGTAAAGCGGGTGTCAACAAATTCGAAAAAAATTTAATTGTAATTGCATGGTTCTCGGGACATGTCCACATACTACCTATCACGCAATTTAATAAAACCAAAGTAGATAATAACGTCGGGACAGAGCACCATGAACTGTTATTGCCCCCAACAACCGCATTTCCAAAGAATAATGGTCCAATTACGCCCCAGACCAAAATCTACATCAAACAGTGACACGTTGTTGATGAATTTGTTTCTCAACAATTACTTGTATATTTTCTGAATCCCAAATACGACAATTTAGACGTTAACAAAGCCATCACGATGAAAATGGTCCTCATCGCTGAAGAAGATTTTGTCCGAACACCCTTCATTATTTTTAAATATTTGTCAACAATTATATTTCCATTTTTCGTAAGCCTGGTATGTCCGCTGTCATGCTTTTATTTTTTCCTCAATAACACTACCACGCATAACACTTTCGTACTCTCTTTATTGTAAAATGTTTTGCAAAACCCAGAACAAACAAGTACAGTTTTAACAGAAATCGTTTCTCAAGTTTTTAATTTGGTATATTGATAATGCCAGTGAAATGTGAAGGTCCTAAAGGTCAACATGTGGACTTTTTAGATATGAGGCGTATAATATTGGTCGTCGGTGGCGCAATTGTAGTGTGCGCGGCTCTTGTGCATGAGAACGTGGGTTCGATCCCTGCTTGGACCACCTTAAATTTCATAGACCACCTTAAATTTCTTTCGACGGCGGTCACCTCGCTTAGTGACGGCGACACTATCGAGTATTTAGTCATGAAAAGCTTCTCAAAATACCGTTTGGAACCGGTGTAATACTGTAGGTCCAAATCAGTGAATGTAAAACTAGAACGCGCACAGCATCCCTTCATGGGATTATTATTTGTGTTCTTTTAATATTGAGGCGAATTTGAATTAATTGATTTTAATTTTTTATTTCCATCCTCCAAACAGATAATTTCGACTTCCATTTTGGCATCATTAAAATTAGTCATGGAAAGCAATGGCAATTGTACAAACGAAACTTTGGAAAATATTCTGTTGATCAAATTAAATTTGTCATATATGGATAAAGCTGCAGTGGGTTCCTTGCCATTATTCGAGAATGCCGATGACGACAAATCAAACGTACACAATGACCCACTCATGATATTTGAGAATGACGCAAATTTCTGGCCTGACTTGGATGGAAATAAAGCTGATATATCCGATGAAGATGATGACAGCAAAGCAAATACTTTTTTTAATGAGAGTAATGGAAGTTACACTTCGTCTAACGTAAAGGAAGAACTTGGGTTTGTTTAATGTTTTTACATACTTATACTATACTAGTTGACCCGGCAGACGTTGTCCTGCAAATTTTGTTCAAATACCGTTAGCAGGAGCAGAAATAATGGATTTTTAATGGATTTAATCTAAACCACCCAGGGCGCCACCCAAACGCATACAAAAAAAAATATATTCAAATCGGTCCAGAAGTTTAGGAGGAGTTTAGTCATAAAGACACGTGCATAGACAACATTAAATGGGGGTTACGAAAATCATAACCTTTTTAATAATACAAAATCACATTAAAAATTAAACATTTTCGATTATTAATAATATTGATTTTTATTATTTTTTTTTTGCAGAAAAAGTCAGTTAACCAAAGAGCCAAAAATCAATCTGGAAACTGATACTGACATAGATAAAATGTCGATAAAAACTGAAAATATTAACAGCGATGAGGATTCACAGCTAAGTAATGATTCCTTTCAGGAGTTTGAAAACTCAACAGTAGCTCATGAAAGTACTGAAGACCAATCAATGGAGGTACCCGAAAGGAAAGGAAGGAAAAAACTTAAACGAACGAAGAATGATAACGGTAATAAATCTAATAAAAGCGAAATAATATAAAATATTTATGTATGTGTATGTATATTGACAAATAGGACAGAAGAATATTATTGGCTTACAATTATTCAAAGAATGTAATTAAAAGCGTCTAACTTCCATAACAGCACATTTAAGCCTACCAAAGTTATGTGTAATAGTTAATTTCAAAACTTTGTTTCGTCTACTCGTATGGGAGAAGTTTTAGACATAATTATATATTCTTTGTTGGTAATACTTAGTTACATGGGTTTTGTTGAGGGGTTACCTCAAATGAACGGAATTAGATGCAAGCTTTGACCCTGTACGTACTATTTGTTTTACTTTTTCTACAATTTTGAAACATATTATTTTTTTTGTTATAGAATAAAAAATAATTAATAATATGGTAAAAATACTACACTTTTCTTTAATTGTAATCATGAAATATGGTAGTTATTCAAAATTTAAAATGGTTGCCTATTTTAAACTATTGCATACTGTTTACATTCGTAGATTTTCTGTGCGTAGAATGTGGAAAAAAATTTGCACTTTTACACTCCTTCAAAATGCATATGTTGCGACACGAAGGGAAAAAGAAATACCAATGTCCGCAGTGTCCAAAAACGTTTGTATGCTCCAGCGGCTTATACACACACATAAAAATACACACTTCGGATAAACCGTATGTTTGTGATATCTGCGCTCGAGCCTTCCGCACCCCATACGAGTTGAAACAACATAATCGTTATCACAATGGTATTAAAAATTATCAATGTGAATATTGTGAACTGAGGTAAGTTAAAAATTAGAATATATGTATCGCAAAGCATTTATATTGAGGTTTATTGTATTTTTTGTTTGTTTTAGGTTTGTTACCGGGGAGAAACAACGCCGCCACATGCGCACACATACAGGTGAGAAACCATATCGCTGTAAATACTGTGATCGAGCCTTTGCCCAAAGTAATGACTGCAACAAACATTTAAAACAACACTTGGGCGAAAATATATTTCAATGTGAATTGTGTCCACTGCGATTTCCATTTGTTAGGGATTTGCGTGTTCATTTTGCCACACACAAAGATGATGACGAAGAGACGCGTGCTCGTTATTTAGAGGCTCGCGAAGTAGAAGAGAGAAATCTTCAAACTAAACTGGGCGTTGTGTAATATGTTTAGACTAAATACTTAAGGCATCGTAGATGTAAATAATTTATTTTGAATAAATACGCTTATATTATTTTACTTATAAAAAAATAATTAAATTACATCAAAAGGAAAGTTAATAATTAACATTAACATAAAACTAAATTTCCTTTTAAATACCTTTTTATGAAATCATGGAAATTAAGCGGGAATTCGTAATAGTATTCACGATGATGATTTTGTATGATCAACGGAATCGGTCTACAATTTCCATTATTTCATAACCAAAGGAAGCGGCAAAATTAACAATATCACCCTTATACTGGTTTTCGTTTATTTATTAGGGGAAGTGAAAAGCGAAAAGTTTTACGCAATAGGTGTGCCAACTTCCACTTTCGCCACAAATTTGGCGAAAATGTTTCGTTGTAAATGCTAGATGGAAGTAAAGTGAATGCTCTTTTTATGTGTGAAAGAAATGATTACTGAGTAAAAATTAAATTAAGAGACAAAGTTTGAAGAGTTTTCTATTGCATGTGTTACATCAACAACTTTTTTAGAAAAATTTACTATAAAAATAAACTGTTTTCAGAAAAGTTTATCATTTCAAACCCTCTGTTGTATTGTGTCTATTACTTTTTTTTTTTTATAAATCAAGAAAATTTTAACAGAATTTCGAAAATATTTGCTCTAAGTGGAAGCTCTCAGGAACTCGCTCAATTAAGAGAATAAAGCTGGCACATTTTCATGAAATTCTAAAGAGCAACCAACACAAACATATATACACACGACATTACATAGTTACAAGTAGCCTTGTGTCGAACTCATTCAGTAGTTCTCAAACTCGTTCATTTAAGATGCCCAGACAGAATAATCACGAACATACTCGCCATGTCGAACATGTGCATTATGTTTGTGAGGGTGATGTCTGGTCACCCTAAATGAACTACATAGTTCATGAACTACCCAACTCAAGTTACAAGAGCAAACTAAACAGTGAAAATACAAAAACGAAACAGAAAACATAAACAACCCCTATTTGTTGACGACCCCCGCAAACGTTATAAGGACCACGATTTACGGATATGCACTTGGAATGTAAGAACTCTATATAGATCCGGTGCAAGTATCCAACTGGCAGATGTCCTCGAAAGTTATAAGGCTGACATTACCGCTATCCAGGAAATGCGATGGACAGGACATGGCTGCACAAGAAAAAGAAACTGCGATATATACTACAGTTGCCATGAAAAAACATGAATTTGGTTGCGGATTTGTAGTTGGCAAAAGACTGCGACATCTAGTCTCTAGGTTCAATCCTGTGAGTGAACGTATAGCCACAATCCGCATAAAAGCGAAATATTTTTATATTTCTCTAATTTGTGTGCATGCCCCGACAGAAGAGAAAGATGATGATGCCAAAGACATATTCTATGAGCTCCTAGAGGAAACGTATGACCGCTGCCCTCGCCATGACATTAAGATTGTACTAGGAGATTTTAGTGCCAAAGTAGGAAGGGAGAATGTGTTTAATCCCACTATTGGCAATTTCAGTCTACATGCTGACAGTTCCGACAACGGTATGAGACTGATTGACTTTGCCCCGGCAAAAAACATGGTCATTAGTGGTACAAGATTCCAGCATAAAGACATCCACAAGGCTACTTGGGTATCCCCTGATCAAAGAACTAAGAACCAAATTGATCACGTGGTAATTGATGGAAGGCACTCATCCAGTGTAATGGACGTACGAGTGATCAGAGGAGCTAACATCGATTCTGATCACTACCTGGTACCAGCAAAGGTTCGTACAAGATTAAGTAGAGCGAAAATCGTACGAAACCAGACGCAGAGGAAGCTGGACATCGGAAAGCTGCAATTACCAGAGGTAGAACAGCCTACTCAAGGAAGCTCTCGCAACTTTTGGCACAGAACCTACCCCCTCCCGATGACGATCCTGATACGCAGTGGAAACCCATTTCCGACTCTATAAAAACTGCCTCAACAACCGTACTTGGTTTCGAAAAACCGCTTCGAAATAAACCGTGGTACGATGAAGAGTGTCGCATAGCAAATGACGAAAAGAACGCTGCACGTATGGTAATGCTTCAGTCAATTGCAACGCGAGCTGCAACTGAGCGGTATAGGGAGAAGAGAAAGGAGGTAAACCGTCTCTTTAGGCGTAAGAAACGGCAGTGGAGAAAGCGCGAGAGTGAGAAAATTGAGACATACAGAAGGAAGAACGAAGCCCGAAAATTCTACCAAAAAGTTAAAAACGGAACTAATGGACATGGTTCAGGGCCCCCCTTCTGTAAAGACAAGGACGGAAATCTCGTCGCAGATGTGCAGAGCATGTTGGGAATATGGAGAGAGCATTTCTCCGCGCTACTAGTACCTGAGATATCCGATGACGATGGGACAATCGATCACAATATGGACGACGACGTCGATTGCCCCCCTCCTAACCAAGACGAGGTCAGAACAGCTATTGCCCGGCTTAAGAACAACAAAGCCGCAGGAGCCGATGGATTACCGGCGGAGCTGTTTAAGGCTGGCGGCGATGAGCTGATAAGGTGCATGTATCAGCTCATTAGCAAAATTTGGTTAGATGAATGCATGCCCGGCGATTGGAGTCTCAGTGTACTATGTCCCATATTTAAAAAAGGTGACCCGAGTATCTGTGCCAACTACCGTGGAATAAGCCTTTTATCCGTAGCATATAAGGTTCTATCAAGTATAATTTGCGAAAGACTAAAACCAATTATCGCTGACCTGATTGGACCATACCAGTGTGGCTTTAGGCCTGGAAAATCGACAACTGACAAGGATCTTACCGAACCTTTCGAAACTAAGCGAGGCCTCAGGCAAGGCGACACCCTATCGTGCGATCTCTTTAACATCTTAATGGAGATCATTATGAGAAAAGCTGCAGTCAACATGAATAAAACCATCAGCAGCAAAAG
Organism: Phaonia tiefii; assembly: GCA_963931995.1. Classification (NCBI taxonomy): domain Eukaryota; kingdom Metazoa; phylum Arthropoda; class Insecta; order Diptera; family Muscidae; genus Phaonia; species Phaonia tiefii. Next base: position 11,414,491 of record OZ008370.1, on the reverse strand, counting down.
TCACATGCTGCTCGCGTATGCTGATGATATAGATATCATTGGGCGCACAATTAGAGAAGTTACTGCGGTTTTTTCGAGAATTGAGAAGGAGTCAGCAAAAGTGGGTCTGACGGTAAATGAGGACAAGACAAAATTAATGGTTTCAACGAACAGGGCCTCCACGCGATTAGACCAAAGCGTGAACGTTGATAACCGTTATAACTTCGAGGTAGTGGACGAATTTATATACCTCGGATCTGCCGTGAACAAAAACGACAACGTCAGATGTTATTTTGGGCTAAGCAAGCACTTTAGAGTTAAAGCCCTCTCTCGAGTAACAAAAGTCCAGCTGTACCAGACTCTCATTCAACCTGTCTTGCTTTATGGCGCAGAATCCTGGGTCCTATCGCAAGCCGACGAAACATCTGTAGGAGTCTTCGAGAGAAAAATACTCCGAAAAATTTATGGCCCTATAGTGCACAACGGCGAGTATCGGCGACGCATGAATCATGAACTGTATGAGCTTTATCCTGACATTGACATAGTTAAGCGGATCAAGATAACGCGATTGCGCTGGCTAGGCCATGTCAGTAGAATGGATAAAGATGAACCAGCGCGAAGGGTTTTCGAAACCGAACTCGAAGGAAGACGAAAAATAGGAAGACCAAGACTCCGCTGGAGGGACCAGGTTGACGAATCCCTGCGTACACTTGGTATTGCCAACTGGAGAGATAAAGCAAAAGATCGAACTGGTTGGCGAAATATGTTAGCTTCGTTTTGTAAGGTCCCTGACCCCCCGAGGTTGTCCGAGACCGGATAAGTAAGTAAGTTGGCGGAAAACAATCAAAAAGACACCGTGGGAAGAACTTCTCAGTTGCCGAGGAACATTTACTTGGTGGAAGAACGCAGGTCAATTTTAGAAAACTAAATACTTAAATCAGAACAACATGAATCCAAACAGGTGTTGTCTACTAAACTACTAACTACCGATAAATTACTAACTAGCGTTAGAACAATTTGACAAAAATATACTACTTTAAAATATATTTCATAATACCTCAAATATAAATGGTGCAGTGGTCACACACACCAATTTTGAAGTCCACAATCCTACCAACCTATCAAGAAAGAGCGCAGATTGCTTTCAAGATAATTGCTTTCTCATCAAATATAAAAAAAATAATCACTTTATTCGTGTTAACTACAACTTTTCTCATATCTCCATTAATATGTTGAAGAGATCGCATAATAGGGTTCGCCTTGTCTGATCCATTACCTGGTATCAAATGGTATTTTCGAGAATTGAGATGAAATCAGAAAAAATTGGGTTAAAGAGTACAAGACAATATAATGGTTTCGACATGCAGAACATCCACGCGATTTGATGAAGGGTGAACGTTGATAACCGTTATTTCGAGTTAGTGGACGAATTCATATACCTCGGATCTGCCGTCGAGAGAAGCAATAACGTCAGCGTAGAAATCAAACGGAGAATTCTCTTAGCAGACAGGTGTTATAAGATAATACCCTCTCTAGGGAAACGAAGATCCAACTCTATCAGTCTCTCATACAACCTGTCTTGCTTTAGGCCCAGAATCCTGGGTCATACCACATACTGATGATACATCACTGGGAGCCTTCGAGAGAAAAATGCTCCAAAAATATATGGTCCTATAATAGAGAACGGCGAGCATCGACACCGGATGAACCACAAGCTGTATAGTCTGTATCCTGACATCGGCATAGTTTTTCAAATCAAAATAACACAATTACGCTGGCTAGGTGATGTCAATAGAATGGATCAGAATGAACTAGTGTGAAAGGTATTTAAAGATTTACTCGAATGACATCGAAAAATAGGGCGACCAAGTCTTCGCTGGGAAGACCCGGTGCAATATAGCCTGTTTGGTGTTACCAACTGGAGGAGAAAAGCTGAAGATCGAGCCGGTTGGAGAAACATGTTATCCTCATATTGTAAGACCCTTGTCGCCTCTGGGTTGTGTGAGGCTACCTACGTAATATGACACACGTTTTAAACGCATCTTTGAAAACGATCGCCCATAAGGGTATGTGGCTAGATCTGAAGTATAATATAAAACAATACGATTTACGTCTTTTGAATGCTCTAGATCTTGTGCCAAAACACTAAATTGGCATTCCCCAATTGGCATATTCCAACCAAATCATTTGTTCCAAAGTTCATAGAAATCTTTTCATAATTGCTACCTGTATTGCGATTCTGTAACTAGCTAACGACAAAATTCGGTAGGCTAAAATTTTCAGAATATCTCTACTGAACTTTCAAAGTCTTGTCTCACACAAATTTGTGAGTCTCATTCATATACATTCAATTCATTTCCAAATCGTCTAGCACTCAATCTTGCACTCACAGCAACTCGCGAACTCAATCACTTGTTAATGGTATGAATTACTCAATCAGCATTTTGTGTGCATTCATGCAGCACTCTACTGTGCACATCATGCAACGCAAATTTTCTCTCCATGCATAACAGCTGGTTTAAATTGACAACGCGAACAAGGTAGCAAAAAACATATGTTTGCACAGGGATGCCAACTTGGTGGTTTTCCCGCTACTTGTGGTGATTTTTGACACACAAAAACCACTGTTTTAGAATTGTAGCGATTTTTTTTTAAATCGCTACAGTGGCGATTTTCGCTGTTTAAGGTAGCGGCTGTAGCGATTTTTACGCAACATTGTTTATTGCCATTACTTTTGAAGTTTTTTGTCCTAAAAAAAGTTATGAAATAAGATTTAAATTTCAATGTTTTTTAAAATATCGCCAAATAAGTCTTATTTATAAGAAAATTTATTGAAAAGAAACTTAAAATCAATTTTTATTTTAAATTTTTTTAATAAAAGTTGACAAATAATAATTGTTGTAAATTTTTATTAAAAAAATTCATTTCATATTCACAATCATCTACAATTATTTTTCGCTTTGATTTGTTCTATCTCATTACTCTTATTTGCGATCCCTAGTTTTAAGTCATTCCTAAATTGGTTATACTATATGCATGTAGTATGTTTATTTACGAAAAATTCCAAGTTTTTGTTGTTTATGTGAAGTATTTTTGTTTAAGTTTTAGTTTGTTTTATGTTTTAGCTAAAATTATTTATGTTTAGAAAACATATGTTTCTAAATAAATAAATTGAATTTTAAAATACGTATGCATGTATGTGCCTTTTTTTAATTTTCTCATATTCTGTGTAGTTATTACTAATTTTTTCCGTTTTTACACTTTTTCGTAGTGTTTTTTAATATCCGTCAGTAGAGATTTGTGGTGATTTTTAGCAACTTGTCTGTAGCGATTTTTGTCTCGGAAGAGTTGGCATCCCTGTGTTTGCATATCTTTTGTTTTCACCAACACAAAGAACCCCAACAACACAACAACATGTTTCCCCTGTATTCCCTTGTCATTCTCATTCAAACACTTTGTTGACATTGTTTAGTTTATTCTGAGCATTTGACCGGAAACGGTGTGTGGCGCGGCTGTTATTCGAGAAAGTGATTGAAGACGATTGTCGGTTATTAAGAAATACGAAAAAATGGCACGAAGTTACGAAAAATCGGTTGGTTTAATGCCATCATGGGAAATTCAGAAAAGTCCCACCGACGACGAATCGAATTTTAAGGAATTAATAGTGGAGAAGAAGTCGATGAAACCGCCCATAGACAAAATGAATATCGTATTTTTCATATTGATAATACATGGTCTGGGTACCTTAATGCCCTGGAATATGTTTATAACGGCCAAAAGTTATTTTGTAGATTTCAAACTCGTCTCACCGGATAGCAATATCACATCTCCGTATTCCAGTAACTTTATGCAGTATTTAGGATTTGCAGCTCAAATACCCAATTTGATTTTCAACTGGTTGAACATCTTTGTACAAATGGGAGGCGATCTCACCAAACGCATAGTGTACAGCATCTTAGTTGAACTGATCATATTTATTGTCACAGTGCTGCTGGCCATCGTCGACTCGTCCAATTGGCAAGATGTATTCTTTTGGGTGACGATGGTCAGTGTTGTCTTGTTGAATATGGCCAATGGTATTTACCAAAATACCATCTACGGAATGGCGGCTACGCTGCCCATAAAATACACAGGAGCCGTTGTGTTGGGATCCAACGTCAGTGGCCTTTTTACAGCAGTGGTCGATATATGCAGTACATCTATATTTTCATCCCACCGTACATCAGCTATCTATTATTTCATCACTGCCATGTTGATACTACTGCTGTGTTTTGACACCTATTTTGCTTTGCCCTTAAACAAGTTCTTCCGATATTACACAGCGTTAAGGAGCCAGGAAACGAAGCCGCTAACAGGTAGCCAAGATGTAGCCCGTGTGCCGTATTGGACGGTGATGAAACAAGCTGGACCACAGCTTTTTAATATATTCTTTACGTTTTTCATAACACTCTCCATATTCCCCGCCATATATTCGGACATTAAGCCTATTTCAGAGAAGTTTTGGGTATCAGCTGAAATGTATTCTTCAATCACCTGTTTTTTGACATTCAATCTATTTGCCATGCTCGGAAGTCTGACGACGTCATGGATCCAGTGGCCAAAGCCCAGATTTCTATGCGTTCCCGTCATATTGCGCGTCATATTTCTACCATTATTTTTGCTTTGCAATTATTTGCCAAAAGGCATTGAAAGGTCGCTGCCAGTTTTAATTACCAACGACTGGGTCTATTGGATTATCGCCATTATTATGTCGTACAGCTCAGGCTACTTAAGTTCCCTGGGCATGATGTATGCGCCACATAGTGTTTTGCCAAAATATCAAATAACCGCTGGAATGTTTGCCGCTGCTATGCTGATTACGGGCATATTCTCGGGTATACTCTTCTCATTCGTACTACCATCGATGGTAACACTTTAGATGATAATAAAAACATGAACTTTATGAAAACAACAAAAATGTATATGTATGTATGTATAATTATATAAATATATTTATTATTAATTTTATATAACAAAATAATATAAGTTGCTAGAGATATAATATAATTAGTTTGGATAGTATAGTCGACAAATTTCACTGGACGACCGTAAGGATGTGACGGAAAAAATCATACCACATTGTTTACGATTTTCACCTTTTACAAATTAAAACAGAACGTACCAATAAACCTCAATTTTTGAAAATAACTTGAATTTTTAACTTGTATTTATATTTCGAAAACTGAAATTGCTTGGGTACCAACAAATATATGCACCCGTCATTCCTAAAAGTCTATAGGTTTTGATATGTGGCATTAAAATGAATCTATTGAAAGAATAGTCTTTTATATAGCTAAGGACACAGTTCATAAAGTAGCCTTTTAAGAAACTCTTAATTAATAATCGAGATAACTAATACCCTGAGGATATGTGTTTGCTTCATAAATTAGCAGATCTACCATGAAAGGAAAACTTCGTCGCACGAGTGAATTTGTTCACCGCCTTTGCGAATATTTTTACCGAAACTGATATACAACAACGACAAAATTTCAAAAAGTATCAAAAGATCGCACCAATATAAACACCATAGAGTAATATGTTTAATGAGAGTGCACGAGTGTTTCAGTTCCAACAAATTCTCGTCGGAAGTAACTGGTCTAATAGGAGCTTTGACCCTAAGCCTGGTTTTTATCCTTTGCTAAACTAATTTGTCAATCTCTTTGTATCGGGAGCTAAGCTATTTTAAGCAGCCCGCCGTACAAAGTGGTCGAAAAATTAGATTAGTACGGAATACGTTTACCATTTATCATTTTCAGCACAAAACGTCATTTGAAAATGCGTTATTATCAATAAAACACAATTTAAATGTAGTTTACTTCCAATAGTGTATCGCTTGTTCCCCCATTCCACCCTGTATAGTATGAAAATTCTCACAGACTAAAACTAAGATCGGACAGACAAATAAATTGTCACAAAATGTGATTGAAAAAGTTCGACAAAATCATACGACTTTTGACAAATTTGTATTTGGTCGTCAGACGTACGACACGCATTTTTTCTTATTAGAGTTGCACAAAACATTAAATTAAATTTTTGTTAATGTATGAGAAGTTCATACTACAAGCTTACATTCTTGTAAGTAAAAAATGGTTGTTTTGTTTGGAATAATTCAGTTAAGAACACTCAGTTTCGCACTCCTTGACAAGGTCATCATCAGATGCTTAACTACTGTAACTGATTGACCATCGGTAGATCATCAATCGTATAGTATATATAAAGACCCAATTTTTGAGTTGTTATTTAAATTTGTAATCAATAGATTTTAATTTATGTATGATCTGACTAAATACGAAAAGAGTTTTTCAGTGATTTGTCAAATAATCTTTCGCGTATATGGCAACACTGGCAATTGTCACGACGGACCCACAAAAATGTTTATTTTGTCCACCCCTCAAAATGTACCGAGGTTTGTTTTATGATGATTCTCAAAATATTTCGTGTCTTGCATTAAAATCACGTGAGTTGGACCATTTTTTTTTGTTTTTCAAAGAATTGTGTAAAGTACTTTAGCTATGAACAATGTGCACAATATTGCTACCGCATGAAAGGATTTTTTAAGGCGCGTCCAACGGCACACCCTTTTTCAGGGATATTCTGCAACAAAATAGAACTTTTAAGTTTTTGGTACGGAGATTTTTCTGCTTTAAATGTGAGATTGGCCTATTTTAATCTTTAGTCGATTTAAGTAAACACGTAATTGAAATTCGCACTAGCTCGCATTTTACCCATAACTTAAATACAGTGGGAACATTACGTTCTTACCACGGTAAAATGGGTATCAAATTTTTGTTTTGGCAAGGACGTCATTGTTGTATAGTTACTATTTTGTTTTTATTTTGAAACACATTTTCTGAGGTGAGCTAGAACAAATTTTTAATATTTAGAATTACTTCAATTTGACATTTAAATCAGGAAAACCTCCGTACTAACAACTTTAAAATTCTTTTTTTGCAGAATATCCCCGAGAGAGGATGTTTTCTATTTACAGTCGGACGCGCCATATAAAAACCCCCTTTCATATGATACTACTATTGTATACATTCGGAATTATTCATAAAAAGTTACGACAGTTTTAAGAAACAGTTTATCATACAAAAAACATCTCCCAAACCTCTCACAACTTTTTATGAATAAGGCGGTATGTATGTCTTCAGTTAAAGTACAAATTTCTTTGAAATACTAAAAAAACTTTTTTAAAAACGGTCTAGCTCACGGGATGCTAGACAAAAATATTTTGGGAATCATCAGAAAACAAACCAAGGTACATTTTGAGGGGTGGACAAAAAACACTTTTTTTCTCCACCACACAATGTGAGTCGGTCTAATATTCATACATTTATCGGCTTATCGTTAGAATGCATGAAGCTGACGCCATTTTCAAAGAAAAGTAAAGTGATAAAATGGAAAATGAAATTGGCTGTTTAAACAGCAATCAACCGTTAACCTAAAAATGACGTTTGCTCGTTTATCAACCATGATTTTCAAACACAAAACAGCTGATACTGATAGTGCACTGAAAAAACATAACTGCATGAGTTGTATTGTCGTATTATATTTTTGTGTTAAGAATACCAAAAAATTGTCTACTGTTTCAGAAAGCTAGACAGAGTTAGGAGTGCAAATGCTTTGTAGCTTAGACATTTGTTATCCAAGGTGAGGAATATTTTCAAGCTAATAGTATTAGTACAATTATAGTAGTATTTTATGAAAAAACATTTTAGTATACAATTTGTATAGGAAATTCAAGATTAAAAATACAATAATGTGGTATTTTAAACTAATAAACAGACAGCGATAAAAGAAAAGCATAAACCGATTTAAAAATGTCAATTAACACGAAATGTAGGGACTGCAGAACTTTAATAAAATATTTCTTTCTCCATTTTAATTCCGAAACATCGATCAAAGTTTTTCGAACTTATTAGCTGCGCTGTTAGAACCCAATTTATAATTTTATTTCAAAATTTACCATAAACCAGTAGTTTTCGAGATATCACACAAAATAATATCTTAATTAGATATTACTATGTTTCAATAAATATAAAAATATAAATTTAATCTTAGTTGATGTGTTTTGTATTTTTGGTTTGATACGCAGCTGCAAAAGTATGAAAATCGCACAGCGTAACCCGAATTCTTCCAGTCACCTATCACAGTCTCTTCTTTGAAACCATATTTTCTATATGTTTTCCAAGTAACGGGTTTTTCAATAAGAGTGCTACATATGATACCAATGAAATTCTTTATTCCTGTGAAAGTACGTTCGATGCCATTATGTATGGAACTCGATTTCTTTTGCATGGCCACGACGGGTTCGCTTGCAGAAGTCCAGACGATGAACCCAATTTTCGACGGTTTTCAAGCATAAATCGGTCGATACTGCTGCAATTTCACGTTCGATATTCGTACGTTCGTCAATCGTCGCTGGCTTGTTGGCATAGACCATAGAATTGACGTAGCCCCACAGGAAATAATCTAACGGCGTCAAATCGCACGACCGAGGCGTCCAATCGACTGGGCCATTTCGTGAGATAACACGTTCACCAAACTTGGTTTCCAATAAATTAATTGTGGCATTCGCTGTGTGGCTTGTGGCGCCGTCCTGTTGGAACCACATGTCCTCTAAGTCCATATTATCCAATTGGGGCCAAAAATATTCGGTTATCATTGAACGGTAGTGATTCGCATTCACAGTAATGTGCCGGTCTTGATCATCACGGAAGAAGTACGGCCCAATGACGCCGCCGGCCCATAAACCGCACCAAACCGTAAGTTTTTCGGAATGCAATGATGACTCATGGATTACGTGTGGACTGCTGTCTGACCAATAACGCATATTTTGATTATTGACGAAGCCATTCAGCTAGAAATGAGCCTAATCGCTGAAGATGATTTTCCGATGAAAATTCGAATCGTAGCGCTCTTAAAGTTGAGGACACTGACTCCAAATTTCGGTTGGAAATTTTAATAATTTCGACTCGTTGTTGGCTCGTATATCTTTCCATGATGAAATAGCAAACCTCACTGAAGAGAAATGTCAAAAGAGCGGGAAAAAATATGGCGTCGTTTGCTGTCCCTATCGATTTACTTTTGTAACGTCTCTGTTGAAAAACCCTTTACTTACTTGATCAGCTGTGGTATCGGTACCTCTTGAAAAAAACAAGATTTTTTTACAATAGCTAACCCCAATAAAAAAATATATTGAAATATTTGCTTTACGCGGTATTTCGAAAACTAGAAAAATCATCAAATCAGTAATACCATTTTAAGTTTTAAATTTTTTTTTAAAAATATTCCTGCCGACAGGCTTTAAATTTTTGTAAAAGTAAAGAAATATATTAGTATTCAAACCAAAGTATATAAAGCTCTTTTCTACACTGTTTTGACAATGACTAATTTATAATCGATATTTCGTGTGCTTGAGATTTTGTTTTATTAAAATCGTGGCCGTCGGTGGTGAAATGGTTAGTGTGTGCGGCTCTTGTACATGAGATCCTGGGTTCGTACCCTGCTCTGACCACCTTCAAATTCCTTTCGGCGGCGGTCACCTCGCATAGTGACGGCGACACTATCGAGTATATAGCCATGAAAAGGCTTCTCAAAATACCGTTCGGAATCGGTGTAAAACTGTAGGTCCCAATCAGTGAGTGAAAACTGGAAAGGGCACAGCTCAGTGATTTGTGAGAAGTTCTTCCCGGTCCCTTTATAGGATGTAATGGGATATATAATCTTTCTTCTAATATATAAAATTCTCGTGTCGCGGTGTTTGTTACAAAACTCCTCCGAAACGGCTGGACCGATTTGTATGAAATTTTGTGTGCATATCGGGTAGGTCTGCGAATCGACCAACATCTATTTTTCATGGACCCGATAGGTGACGCTGTTGTCGAAATTTAAAATTTTAACGTTTTATATTACAAGGGTGCCTCCTAGAGGAGTCAAATGTATGACCGACCCTCAATATTTTTGCAATCCCAACAGTTTACCAGAACATATCTACCCTCTATGTTCAACCCTTAGGGTGGTCCCCATACAATTTTTTTTAAAATTAATTTTTGGCGCGAGTGTGGATTTATATCGAAAATCTAAATGTATGGCAAAACAACGTTTGCCGGGTCAGCTAGTAATTTTTATAAAATTATTATTATGTCTGTAAGAATTTAATTCTGTAGATGAAATGAAATATATAAATATACATTTTAAAAAAATTATACAATTAGAACGAGTACTATTATTTATTGTAAAATTAAAACCATTTATGTTAATTTTTTTTGAGCCATTTTTAATGAACTAATTTTTATAAAAATTACATATTTCATTAATATATAAGTTTTTATATTTTATTTTCCATTTCCATCTTCATAATTATTGTTATTTTTTTTATTGTTATAAACAAAATTGTATTTTTTAATTAATAGGAAATAAATTTATTTTTGTAGAAAAAAAATGTGTTTATCGCTTTTTTGTTTGGTTTGGTTATTAGAATTTCACGAGTAAACTTCAAATGGACACTATAAGTATATCGTGAGTATATCTTTGTCGTTGGGGGCTTTTTTTCAAAGAAAAAACAACAATATTAAGTCGACCGATTAAAGAGAAAGAATTAAGTTCGTGAAATACCCGCTAAGCTCTTGTATGTTATTTAATCTGACCTATCAGGTATAGGAGTGTGGTACTTCTTGTCAAAGATTGGTTCGGCCAAAGTGTAATCGATAATACCTGGAAGGTCAGGCATTGTGTAGAGAATGACAGTATCCGAAGCCATTTTCTGACCAGAGTGACAGTTCCCGAAGTCTAGCAGCAGTAGTCGTGGCATGCAGCTTAGCTTCAATGTCCAGTGGTATTAAATCTAGTATGACATTTAGTGAATCTGTCGGTGTCGTTCTCAACGCACCAATGAAACAGAAATCAGCCATTCGCTGAAATATATTCAGTACGCCTACAGAATTATCGGTCGGGTTCCGACCCCAGCGTTTTCCTACTGCCCTTTTACAGGTACATATATAGCGCTATCACAGCCCTTTTGGCTCTTTCCAGAATATTAGGTTTGAAGTTTAACTTCCTGTCAAAAAGCACCTATTAAAGAAACAAACACCTATTAAAGAAACAATTTCCCCTGCGTACGTGCCTGCCTCCAACGGTTATCTAGATATCGAGCTTAAAAATTAAATTATGACTCGTAATATCCTGATGACCCTTGTGGCCATAATTTGTTGGTTAGTTTCATCATCATCTTTCGAATGGGGTACCTGCACAAAAGTGGCCGTCGGTGGTGCAATGGTTAGTGTGTGCGACTCTTGTACATGACATCCTGGGTTCGAACCCTGCTCTGACAACCTTAAAATTTCTTTCGGCGGCGGTCACCTCGTATAGTGACAGCGACACTATCGAGTATATAGCCATGAAAAAGCTTCTCAAAATACCGTTCGGAATCGGTGTAAAACTGTAGGTCCCAATCAGTGAGTGAAAACTGGAAAGCGCACAGCTCAGTGATTGTGAGAATTTCTCCCCTGTCCCTTCATGGGATGTAATGGGAAACCATTTATTTATTTATTTTACTTGCACCAAAAAGGTGTAGAAAACGGCACTTCATTATGTTTCACCTATCTAATAAAAAAAATAAAATAATAAAATAGACCTACAGTTTTCCACCGATTCCGAATGGTATTTTGAGAAGCTTTTTCATGGCTATATACTCGATAGTGTCGCCGTCACTATGCGAGGTGACCGCCGCCGCAAGAAATTTTAGGGTGGTCAGAGCAGGGTTCGAACCCAGGATCTCATGTACAAGAGCCGCGCACACTAACCATTGCACCACCGACGGCCACTCACCTATCTAATACTTGTATTATATATTAGTCGTGTTTTGGTTACAAGCAAGCGATTATCGCTAGCTAAGTTACAAAGAAAATCGGATCGTCCACGCGTAGTTCCAAAGCAGTCAAATGAAGAATTCAGCAAAATCCGTTCCTAAAAACAGATTGCCATGGCCCGTGTGATGAATATCAGTCAAAAGTCCATGAGTCGAATCATTAAAAAAGACTTAGGACTTGAAGCTTAAATAAAAGATATATAAAATATTAAAAATTCAAACATCTTTTGGTAAAGTACGCTGACAACTTGCACAAAAAATCTAGTTGACCGATGAAAACAATTTTACCGTGCAGGAAACATTAAACAAGCAAACTGATAGAGATAGAGTCTATGAAGAAAATTGGAAAAATGGTATCCCATGAAAGGATTGGGGATAGCTTCTAACAGGAGGTGTGTTTACCACTCAGTGAGTTTTTACACTCACTGATTCCTACAGTTTTACACCGGTTGATAGTTTCGCCATCACTAAGCGAGGTGAAATGTAGGGTGGTCAGAGCGGGAATCGAACCTACGTTCTCATGTACAAGAGACGCGCACACTTGCCATTGCACCACCGACGGCCGGTCGGTCATCTAGCTGATCTCACGGTTTGAAAAGGGTCATCACCCAGCTTCAGTTAATGCTTTGGAGCGATGTCTCTTACGACGGTGCCACTGACTTCCATTTCTGGTAACAAGGCGCCGAAACATCGGCCAAAGTTTACCAATAAACCGCTTGCAACGCTGTGGTGAAGCCACTTAATCATTCCCTGCTCCAAAACTAGCCATGGACTTTCCATGACCCACACCTGGCTTCAAAACATTTTGCAAGCTTTTATTTACTCTGAAAATAGACTGCCACAAAAGAACGTTAAATTATCAATGCCAAATTCACACATATGGCTTGCCGATAAAGTCAAATATAAAATAGGCGTGTCTGAGGTCCCGCAAAGCATCAAGTTAAATTCAGAAAAGCCATAACGGACTTCTTATGGGGACGAAAATTCCAAAAGAACTGAATACAGTGCGTGCCTGCTCCCACAAATATTCGAATATCATTTTGAATTGCAAGGGAATTGAGTCGCGTTCGTCTTTGCGTTACAATTTTCTATTATTAAACGGAAAAGTGATTTAAGTACGTACTATGTATAAGCTTATACATATAATTTTTAATACATTTGCGATAATTCTAAGATTATTGAGAAATGTCAAATTTATATCACTTAGGTACATATAGTATACCACTCAAATATTTTTTAAATCGTTAGTAAATCTTGATAAAGTCAAAATCTAAAATGGAAATTTATAAGTTTTGCAGTTAGTTTATCTTCAAACTCTTATCAGGCACCGTAAACGTAATCGCATGGAATAACACACATAAATCTCACTCGCAGCAATGAAAACCAAATTTATTTGAAATCATTCATTTGAAATGTCTAATCAACCATTGCTCTTAAATGGCAATTTATAAGTAGAGTAGTAGTAAGTAATGTTGATAAGAAAATGCAACTTGTGATTAGGTTTAGCGATTTATATTTGATGCCTTGGGAAAATAGTTTTTGAATAATCAGCAGTAATGCAATGACACACATTGGCTGTTACAAGTCAAACAAAAATCATTTTCGGCAAAAATACAGTGATGATACGGGTTTATGGAAACACACAAACACTTCCTACTTTTAAAAAATGTTAAAAATTGATTCACAAAAACCCAAACTATTGTACAAAAACTTATGAGCATTTTATATTTTGTGGAAAACATAAAAATGTGGTATAAAATATTGTGAACGGATTTCAAATATAGTAGCTTTGTTCCCGTACGTACATACCATTTTTACTGTGTTAACTATTTTTTTAATTTCGAAAGAAATTTTGTGCCATTTTCTTTCAAAACTTGAAAATAGTAAAAACAGTAAAAAGAAAAAGTACGTACGGGAACAAAGCTAGAATATGACTCATTTTATTTCCCTGGACAGACAACAATACATTCTTGGCTAATTGTCTATACGATTCGGAACATTTGCAATAAAATGGCATGAATTTGTAATTGGATATTTTTGCATATTATAGTGTAAAAGCATATTTTGCATTAAATGCATATTTTGTGCATGTTTCGGACATTTTTTTTCTAAAATGTTATACATTTAAACTAATTTTTGGTGAATGTGGTGATATTTTACTTTCTCGTTGTGAAGGCGTTCCATACTAGTGATCTGTGTGAGCAAGTCCATATACAGTGATGTTCAAAATAATAGCCCTTTTTTATTTATTTAATAATTTTGAAATATAATTAAGCTATTGAAAATGTTAGTACATATTTTAAATATAAATTAAAAATGCTGGTTTTAAATTTAAATATTTCATTCCATTGCGATTTTATTAAACAAAAATCATCATTTCCCTTACGGGAATTTTTATTCGGTCTGTTTTCTAATACTCACAAATTTATTCAAGCTCAAGACCTTTTTAAATAATATAAAGCTTATTATCTTTATATTACTTTCAAAAAAGACGAGCATAAAAATATAGCAATAATATTCTGAATGTCCACAATTATTAACTAAAACTGCACGGATCCTTCTGGGCATTGACTCTATTAAATATAGAAATTTTACATTGGGAATTCTCCCCCACGTATTTTTTGCTGCTTCCCAAAGTTGGTTTTTGTTTGTGAAAATCTTCCCACTTAAGCTTCTTTTCAGTTCCATCCACATATTCTCAATCGTGTTGATATCGGGAGACTGTGAAGGCCATTCCAATACGGAGACTTCGTGTTCACTCAACCAAGATTTGACTAATTTTGGAGAGTGCTTTGGATCATTATCCTGTTGGAAGCGCCAATCAGGTGGCATGTGACTTTCTGCATAGGGAAGCAGCACATCTTTCAAAATATCACAATAAATTTCTTTATTCATAGTTTCTGTGATTAGGTTTAAAGTCCAACACCATGCCACGAAAAAGCTCCCCAGACCATAATACTGCCGCCTCCGTGCGTCACGGTTTTTTTGTGTAACGATCATTAAGCTCTTTAACTTTTGGTCTTCGGACGTTGCGCTGACAATCAGAACCAAATAAATTAATTTTTGTCTCATCGCTCCATAATATGGCCTTGAAATAATCACTGCTTTTGTTGTTGAATTTGGTAGCAAATTTAACGCGAGTTTTTTTGTTACTTAGCAGTGGAATTTTCGGGTTAATTATTTTCTAACAATCTACGGCGTACTGTTACAGCACTGATTTCATTATTTATTTCTGCAGAAATAGTCTTTGATGACATACATAATTGGATTCTTTTTTTTGCCAATAACACAATACGGGAATCTGTGGTTGAGTTTTTTGTCACGGCCTACCCCGAGTTTCAGTAAATGGTTTCCATTTTAATGCGTTTCTAATCAATTTTTCACATCTTCCAATTCATCTAGCAATGGAACCCAGAGTTTTGCCCCCATTTCGTAGTTGTTTAGCAACTCTACGTTCCTCAACAGTGCAATGTACATTTCGGCCCATCTTTAACAACAACAAACATTAAATGTGTTTTGAAAGAATTGTATTTTACTTACATCCTATTAGTAATTAACAAATACAAAAACACGGAAAAGTTATAAGAAAAAGGGCTATTATTTTGAACAAGTGAAAATTGCACTTTATTTTGACTTTTAGCTTAACGTACAAATGATTACGAATAAATTCCAAAATACAACAAGAATTAATTGTGAAGACAATAACAATACTAACGGTACACAAGAGAGAAAGAGAGGTTCCCTTTACATGAGATAGAGTGATCACAAAACTTTATCTTTGTAACGGGCTATTATATTGAACAGCAGTGTATTTTGCCAAAAACAGTACTCATGACTGTCATACGAATACTGGAGTACAAACCATTAAATTAATAATGAGAACCCTCAAATAAAACATTAGGTTTAAGTGCTCAAATCTTCATTTATATAAAGAAAATACACTTTCACTAAATATTGAGGTAGGATTTAGGAATAGATTGAAATAAAACCGAAAAGCCTGTTGTCGTTGGACCGAAAAAGCCGGGTATCCCGGTTATTCGGCACTCGATTTTACATACAAAAGCCGGGTTTCGGTTTTGAACACTCTACTTCCAAAGCTAAGCCCATAGTTTTCAGGTTTTCACAAAATTGTACTTAATTATAACCAATTTGTTTCTGGAATACAGATGCAACGTAGCTCTTGTACTTGCCCACTTATATTTTTTGTATATAACATAATCTGACGATAGCAAAATGAATGACCGGCATCTTTGATAAACAATTTGACAACATTAACTGACATTTAGAAAATATTTGAAATCGCCGGCTGCCCGTCATTATAGTATTAGATAAATGAGTTGATTTTTATTTTAACATTCGCACAAGTGTCACTCGTTCAGTATGAATTTAAAACATTCATCCTTAGAAGTATTTATCGTATTTGTCGATATAGTGATACGTTAATACTTTATACATATTACTTAGAGTTTTTAGATAACGAGCTGTATTGCATTTTTTTTTTGTATAAAGCCATATCCTCCAGTTCGCGGAAGAAGCGCAGCGCTGACAAATCCGCCGAGCCGCGTCATGTAGCAATAGTTCCGCGTTAATCTACCTACTTTCAATGTACATACTACTGACTGCTGACTGGTTGACTGGCGAATTTAATATGTGGATGTCATATGAAAAGGTTAATTGCCACCCTTTGCATTACGGTTCGCCAATTACTTCATTGATGATACTCATACATGCTGCAAATTAATAATATGACAATTATAATTTGTGATTTAATTTAAATTACCTCTTAAAATGCAAATCCAAACAAAATTTAAATACCAACAATATCAAATTAAAATACAAAATTTAAATGGCAATTGTGAACGACATGTACTTATATACTAAGATGTTGTGTAATGCGAAATTGTTGATTCAAGATGACCGTTGGGTGTAGATAGTGTTAGCGTCAAATGTTCAATTAACAGTGTGTGTTAACAGTGACAGCTGAAATAGGTGTACCGAACTACCATCACTATAGAAAACGCAAAACAGCATTTTCATTATAAAACACAAATTCTGATCAAATCAGCAAATCCTTTGTAACAGAAGGAGGTTACCTTAATTTAGAAAGGACGTAACTAACCATTTGTTTGAAATAGCGTTTTTCATATTCGTTTAGAAAAAACAAAATACATCGCTACTGAAAAAATTAGTGTGCTGTGCACGCAAAATTTGTCTCCGGTGTTTAATTCAATCTGCATTAAAACATTCTTAAAATTTCTGCAATTATGGCATTTATTGAGTTTTTTGCTCAACCTGTAAAATTTTTAAAATGTTAGATATGTCCTTTCTAAATTAAGGTAAAGATATTTTATATCACTTGGCATCCGATTCCACAACCATACATTTCTATTGCCTGAACAAATGAAAATAAATGTACAATTTTTGAATTGTAATTGCCAATAATGGTAATTCATTACATTTTCATACTGTGTTACATCACTGTGAATAATCTCGGATAAAACGGGTGTTCCACGTTCTTGCTTAAAAACGGATGTAATCGCGATAGCATTTAATATACGCAAAATGGAAGCGTACATTTTGGAGCGCAAATATTGTCGTCTATTTGCTTTGCGGCCCTCGATGGTGCAATGGGTAGTGTGCGCGCCTCTTGTTCATGAGATCCCGGGTTCGATCCCTGGTCTGACCACCTTAAAAATTTATTTCGGCGGCGGTCACCTCGCATAGTGACGGCGACACTATCGAGTATTTAGCCATGAAAAAGCTTCTCAAAATACCGTTCGGAATCGGTGTAAAAACTTTAGGTCGCAATCAGTGAGTGAAAAATTTGAAAGCGCACAGCTCACTGGTTGTGAGAGAAGCTCTCCCCAATCCCTTCATGGGATGCAATGGGAAACGGTTTTTTATTTGCTTTTGTCGCATATTTTCATACCTTCCAAAAACCCATAACTAAATTAGGCCACCTCTAAAATTGTTGGGGCATCTTTTCATTTTATATTTTTAACAGTTTGGGGTCTATTAAAATGTTTCTCATGTTAACTAATATTACATTTTAAAAGATTGGAAATTACTTAAAAATTGGTTTGCCATAGAAAACTGATAAAACTACGAGTTTTGTTACAATTTATCACAAAAAACTGCCAATAAATGAACTGTCCATATTTCAAACGTTTATATCTCTTTGCTAGATAAATTGTGTCTAGTATCTTTCCAATATAGATACATGCATAGAAAGATGTTGATATGAAAAATGTTAGTGTATGAGTACAATAGGCGTGTTTTTGGTACCCCGCTTCCTTAGATTATCACTTATTTTGTGTGGATATTAAGCGGCATTTAAAATCACCTCTAGGCATTTGAAATCACCTCTTAAGTTTCTGTCTGCAATACGACATTAGACATGTTGTAAATTAAACGGTAAGAAGATGACAAAATATCGTGCTTTAGAGCAAGACGAATGTGTATAGCTCTAAGAATGTATGGGGCAAATATCGCCAAACTTCTTTATTTAGTTTTTGACACTTTATTGACAGTTATAGCTAGTCTGTCGTTTTCGATACTAGCTAGAAAGCGATATTGGCTAGCATGTATAGAAAATACGCCTATGGTCTCATAATCCTTAACAAAATAAGTGAACAGGGCAAGAGTGGGCAGTAAATAGTATTCGTAAGGTGTTTATTAGATGTTTATAACAGAAATCAATACTCGTAGATATCGGTTTTTAAAAAAATGAGGCGATAGTACCAAGCTTGGTTCTTGCAATTTGTCGTCATTGGGGTCAATTTGACATTGGGGGTCAATGCGACAATCCTGACAATCAGACGGTAATCAAGTCCCTGGAATCAGTAATTCTGAACTCAACATACCGCAGATCTTTTGACGAGATGACCCAGCACTACGATATTCAATTTATATGAGTGACAGAGCATACGGGGAACTGCAGACCGAACGAGGTGGCCAGATTAGGGACTACCGTAAAGATTCCACTGGATTTGGAACATGTTGGCATGTACCTACCGACTTGTAATTATACCCTACTAAAGAACTCCTATATGATGATGCAAGAGCGGTAAATGAGGGGCCTAGTTTGCGTACGCTAAAGGCAAATATGAAAGATAGGAGGAGATCCATTAACCTTCTGCATTTAGCCGTCCCAAAGTATCAGTTCTGCCAGGACACTTTATGATTGGTAGACATGTAGCGAGACTAAAGTTGGGGACAATTGACTTCTGTAGAAGCTGTAACGATGAGGATAAATCCAGTGAACATCTCTATGAAGATGTCCAGCAGTAGCCGTTAAGACGATGTATACTATGAGATCTTACTTATTTTGAGATCTTGGAGAATCATTTCAGGTAGGCATTGACAAGATATTGAGCTTAATACAGCAAAATAAATGGTTCTTCGGTTGGGCTGGCGCTTAAACTCGTTAGTCCGCTGTATTACAATGGACTAAATAACCTAGGAGTGTCGTCGTTCATCGACTGCCTCCAATACCTAACCTAACCTAAAAAAAGTTTGTACCGATGGGACCCATTTTTAAAAGACATCATCCTTTTTCTAGCAAAAAACTTTGAACGCCCATAGAAAAATTCCGCTGAGACATCCGACTTAGCCGTAAACAAATTTAGATATTGACACGACCGAATTTAGAGGTTGTCACAACTACTAGTGTTCGTCCCAACCACATTAGTGGTTGCCACAACCAAATCAGAGGTTCTCACAACCAAATTTAGATACCATAGCCGATTATAGAGATTACCATAACCCAATAAAAATTAATTAAAACGCATTTAGTTAACACATTTGAATGTCTTATTAATAATTTAATTTCCTATATATTCTGGAAAACAAATTAATTTCATTTGCCTTTTCCGACTATATTTGAAGGCGCGGCCGCATGGGCCATAGCCTCAATTATGGTGTGTTGTGCTTGTCGATTTAGGTCCATTCGACTGTTCTATATAAATATGATTGAATACTCGTACTATCGTACCTTTGTCATGTACATATATCAGCACATCTCAAACGATAGACCCGGAAAATTGTCGGAATGCTGACAAATATGGGCATTGTCTGTCTTGTTAAACCCGCGTAACAATAATAATGATTATGATAACATAATAATGTACATGATAACATGGGTTCGATCCCTCCTCAGACCACCTTACATTTTTTTCGACGACGGTCACCTCGCTTAGTGATAGCGACACTATCGAGTACTTGGCCATAAAAAGCTTCCCAAAATACGGTTCGGTACAGGTGTAAAACTTTAGGTCCCAATCAGTAAGTGTAAAAACTAACTGGTTGTGAGAAGCTCTCCCCAATCCCTTCATGCGATGTAATGGGAAAAACTGTTTTTAAATTGGTTTTAGATCATTTTCTCAATGTACGGATAAAGAGCCTGCTTACTAATCGGTACTTTAATTTATCGGGAGGATATACTACCTGTTAAGTTTTTTAATTTTCTGGTTAATTTAAAAGGCGTTTTACGCTGGCAACTCTGATGAAATGCATGACTATAAGTTGTTTTTGCGCAAAGCGTGTTATCGTTTAAAAAATAAAGACTTTGTTTCATTGCTGCTATAAATTTTTTTCACAGGTGCAACGAATTTGAGTCATTTTTGCTATGAATTTGTTTCATTACTGCAATGACTTTTTCATTGCTGGAAATAACAAATCATTCGTTCACTGCTGCAATGTATGTTCTGAAGTGTGTTTGAAATTATTTATTGTCAATTGTACATAAATACACTAATAGTATTACTTAGATTGTGTTTTCGTCTATTTTTATTATTCCATGTTGAAGTACTCGTCTGGAGAAAGATTATGGTAGTCGAGGGGTTGAGTGTGATTATGATCCTGCAATTAAAAATCAAAATATGAGAAATTTATTATTAAGATTTCTATTTAAATAGCATGTGTAGGAGATATGTACTTATACATATGTATGTATCTATTTATGTCTGTACTTACCATGAACATTAGCTCTACTCCCCTATAGGTTTCATCACAGCATTTGATATCTGTTCAAAACTTCCTTTAGCATAGAACCACATTATTATTTTCTTAAATCATGCATTTGCTGTTGTGTTTAGGGTTCTGTCCTTCAATTGTAGAGCCAAATCGCCCCGTCATCAAGCCAGTGATCGCTCTGTAATTTTCTTCAACTGCTCAACTTGTATTTATATCAAAATGTGGACCTATATGGGTCATTTCCCAAAAGAAAAACATGTCCGAATAAAAGCTTACGTATCAAATGTGATTGAAATCCGTTACTATTTGTAGCTTCCGGAGCCGACAGTTGCAACATGGTTGGTCAAATTTATATAGGGGAAATATGAAAACATGGACCAATATGGCTCATTTACAAAAATGATCATCCTGGGCTATGAAAGGATACGTATCATACTTCGATAAACTTGGTTAATATTTGTAGCCTGTCAACCCGATAGTACCAATCGTTGGTACAATTGCATAAATCGGTTAGTATTTGTAACCTCTAGAGCCGATGATATACAGATTTGTATATTGACTATATCAAAACATGGTCATTCTCAATAGTCTCCTTAACCCAACCACATGCTATCAACAAATTCCATTGAAATGGGCTTAGTCAGACGGACATGAAAGGCGGACGTCACAATCACAGTCTGCATACATATATTAAGATAGGGGCATGTCTTATATTTGAGCATGTATCAAACATAATTAAATCACAATACATAAAAAATCCGTTTCCCATTACATTCCATGAAAAGATTAGGAGACCTTTTTACAACCAGTGAGCTGTGCGCTTTCTAATTTTTGACTCACTGATTGTGACCTACAGTTTTACACCGGTTCCGAACGGTATTTTGAGAAGTTTTTCATGGCTAAGTACTCGATAGTGTCGCCATCGCCATGGCCGTCGTTAAAAGAAATGTAAGGTGTTTAGAGCAGGGATCGAACCAACGTTCTCAAGTACAAGAGCCGCGCACACAAGCCATTGCAAAACAGTATGGGATCGGGTATAAATTGGTTAGAAGTTATAGTTCCAGGTAGGGGCAATTGTCCGTCTTGCTCGCCCATGTATGGGATATAAAAACTCAATTTTATATGGTCAATTTTATATGGTCATATTTATCAATCAATGATATTTCGGTTTAGCTTTTACAATTTGAAATTCCGCATTCATCATAGTGTGTATTAAATGAAAACGATATCAGGGAAGTTTGTTATTGCTCATTTTTGACCACCCGTGATATTTTTACATCTCAAAACACTTTACGGTCTTGTAAACACTACAAATTATGATATTCATTACAAGTTATCTTACAATAAACAACACAACAACAATGGAAATTATGATAAACCTTAATATAGTAATAATATTTACATATCATATACTATACATATGTATATAATATTTACTATACATAGTTGTCAAGTACGGCAAACCATTTTCAGATATATATTTAAAAGGAAATTGAGGCATTACTCAATTTGTACTTTTAGCTACATAATTTGTAGATCGGAAAATTATAAAATTTCACAATAAACAACAGATATGAATTGTAAAGAAATAAATTGTATACTTGTACTAACATAACTATCGCCCTACACTTTATACTTTACAAAATTCAATGCAATTTAATACAGTGAAAACTTTTGTTGTAATTAATAGATTTAACAAAATTATTTTACATCATCAGCAAAAGTTGTGAGGGTAAACATTCTTCATGTGCGTACATATGTATGTACATTTATAAAATGTAGTTCCTACAAAATTCGTAATTTTAAAACTTCAAAGCACAATATTGCTTTAAAAAATGATGGCCTTCAAAACCCACACGCCATATGGCATCAAATTGCCGAAAGGGTTAAACAGCTATCATCAAAGTATAAAAAGTTCTAACCTGAAATAAAGGGTTTACGAATAGAGGCGGATAGACGTCAAAATTGAATAAACCAAGTTGCATTTGAGATATCAAACAATTTGTTGTTTTATTGGAGAGGGGTGTCAAAGGAAAATGTCATCGTTCAAATTTCCTCCGTTATATTCATCTCTTGGAGAAACTTTGTACCTGCTGCCACGACTTGGTTGAGTGGCGCACATCCGAGTGGTCAAATTTTAGATGACTCTGCCGAATAGGTCAGGCTGAATTTGAGGGTTAACACGCGTTATGTTGAATTTAAACGCACCAGTCGTTTGTGGCTTTTTGGCACAGACCTGCGAATTAACGAACCTCAAAATAAAAAATCGAACGGAGTCAAATCCCATGATCTTGGTGACCAGTTCACGACGGTTCTGGGTGAGAGAGCCATGCCCTCAAATCGCTCATGCAGAATGGCCACTGTGGCATCAGCTGTGTTGGACGTACCACCGTCTTGTTGGAACCACTTGTCATTCACATATATGTCATACAATTTTAGCCAAAGGATATTGGTTATCATCGATCGGTATCTCTCTCCACTGACGGTGATAGCAATTCCATAATCGATTTCGAAGAAGTACTGACCGATGATGCCGTCGGCCCACAATCCACACCAAACACTGACTTTCTGCAGATGCATCGCCATTTGATGGAGCTTATGTCGATTGGTATCGCCCGAATATCGACATTTTTGTTTGTTGTCGTACCCATTCATCAAAAAATGGGTCTCGTCGCAAAAGAAACGGAACGCGCATGTCTTTGGTACAAGAGAACACTCATATTAAGCTTGTTTTCTATTCCCTGCTAAACTAATTTTTCGACGACTTTGTATGGAGAGTCGCTTAAAATCGCTTAATATCGCTTAGTTCCCCATACAAAGTCGTCGAAAAATTGGTTTAGCAGGGAATAAAAAAACAGCCTTATTGAATACAAAGTTTACTTCATTTTTTACAAGAGAGGAATTCAGCCTTATTACGAATGTCGTTCACGTATTTTGACTACGACATACGCTCCATCAAATGGAGGATATAGTCGAAATACGAGAACGACATTCGTAATAAGGCTGATTATTCTTAGTTATCGTGCTGGTCATCCGGACATCCGCCGGAATTTTCTGGACACAAGGAGTTCCTGGTGCAGAGGGATATGTGAATTTATATACGGATTGGTAGGAAAGGTACTGGAAAGGGATTCCTGGACCAAAGGAGTTCCTGGTATACGGGGTATATTCTATGGAACTAGGGTTGTTTCCCATTCTCGGAGATTACCTGATCATTTTAGCGTGTATGAGGCGGAAATGTTGGCTATTAGAGAAGTCGTGGAATGGCTGAGGCATAATATTGCAGCAGTCATTGGGGACTATGTGTTCTCGGACAGTCAGGCAAATCCGTCGAATCAGTATTACTGAATTCAACATCTGTCGAGGACTGCCGCAGATCTCTTAACGAGATGGCCCAGAAGTACGATATTCACCTGATGTGGGTGACATTACAAAGTAACATTTCGGGAAACTGCATAGCGGATGAGCTGGCCATAATAGGAACTACCTTAAAGGTTCCACAGGAATTGGATCGTGTTGGCATGCCCTAGCGACTTAGCGCTCCCATATTATGTTGCAGGAGAGATGGACGTGGGGCGTGGGGCACTAGCTGGCAGGAGTATGTCTTCTATGGGATCCTACCTATTTGTAACCATGATGATTCCAAGTCTAGGTGCGTCTTTGCCAATCAATATGTTCCCACTGAGAACAGCTACCAGCGTAGTTACATCCTGTCTAGTAGTGGGTATCAAGTTTTTCAAACGATTCTGGACATACTATACTTGACCATATCTGCCTGGTGATTCTGCAATTTGTGCTTGCGTTTAGAAAGCGGCGAACTCACCATTTCAGGCGGTACAAATAGCTTAGTCCCTAATCTCGTCAGTTCATCCGCTCTATCGTTCCCTGGAATGTTAATGTGCCGCTATGGAGAGGATATCAGATATAGGCAAATTTTGAAGTCAGGAATTCATATTGCAGAGATTTGATAGCACCCTGACTGTCAGAGTAGATGTTGATACACCTGTCGGTGACGATATTTCGTCACAGCCTGAGTGAAACTTCCTCGGTTGCCATGACATTTTGTCTGGTAGCCTTTTTCATGGTCTACACACCCTCTTTAGAATAGCCCGACGTTGCCAACTAATGTGGAGCCTTCAGTGCAAAAGCCTAAATTCCTTATATTATCTGCTACGCGTCCCTTCCAGTCCTACCTATCAAGGATATGAGTGGATGTCGAGGGTGTCATGTAATCCACTTATAACGCGGATTGGTACAGATCCCTTCAAATCGTCCCGTTACCGTAGGGACTGGTGATGCATGTATTAGGTAGTTTGATAAGATTGCCGTCATTCACCAGTCCGGCGCTAGCCAAAAGGCAGCCGCGAAAGTTTGAAATGTCGCTGTTTAGCAAAACTCTTTTCACTCCCATAATGGTTGTTTTAAAAGGCAGAGAAAAACAGCCTTAGTATTTGCTCAAACCCTTTGTAAAATGACAATATTTTTGGGCTGATCGTTTAAATATCACCACGAAAATTGTTTCCATGTAACTCCACATTGCCGTCTTCTACTATTGGTATGTTCATTTCAATCTGGTTATAACGACAAGTTGTTATGCTTTCGTCGCAACTCCAGCAGCTTGTTCTTGACTAGAAATTTGCTGTATATCAAGTTTTCGCTACGCAACCTCGTCTGGGGCAAATCATGCATGATTTAACACATTGGGTTTGGTAGCACGATGATATTCCGTATATTTTGCAGACGTTACCCCCACTGCAAGAGTTAATGACTTGTAAAAGAAACGTGTACTGCCGATTCTCCATACACTTGGCTACAGTATGCCGTCAGCAAATTAAAAACGATAGCAGAATTTTCAAATAATTGTGTTTACGAGTAATAATGCAATCGAATGTTTTTAAGGTGTAAAATGTTTTGTTTAAATAATTTTAAAAAATGCAGAAACAACTTATTATATATATAATATATATACCGATTTGATCAAAAGCCTGTTCCTGTCGAAAGAAAGTTGATTTGGGTTCCACAATCTTGTCATTCGAATCAATTCAATTTTTTAGTAACTATTTTAGTTCCTCTATTTCGAATATTTTCTATGGCACAGCTGATCGAAAAGGTACTAGGTAAATTATGTAGAATGAGAGACCAAAGAAGAGAGGAACTAATTTTAAATAGTGTTTATTGATACTAATGACAGCTAAATTATGTTTTATGTTGTTTGCATTGAACGAAAATAAGCATTCACTCTGATTTCTGTCCGTTTTATGTCCAACGAAAGTGTAAAATTGGTAAAATACAGCAGCAAATAAAATTCGATGAAATGGCCTACTACCTCGTCGTCATGAAGAGGCATCGAAGAGAGTAATGAAAACTCTTAAGTATTACTCTATGATTTGTCGGATCCGTCCGTAAAAAAACATAAAAAACATAAAAAAAAGTGAATCAGTGAAATTGTGATTTGACGGATCCGTCTCGAACTCGTTACGAGTCCGTAAAAAACATAAAAAAGTGAATCAGTGGAATTGTGATCGGCGTATCTGTCCGGATCAAAAAAAAACGAATCAGTGAAATTACGATTTGACGGATCCGTCTCGAAACCTTTACGAGTCCGTAAAAACATAAAAAAGCGAATCAGTGAATGCGCTTAGAATTCATTTATTTTCCGTCTCCAATTCATTTTATTTCCAAAAAAAGGAATCCGAAACGGATTCGAATATGAAGTTCGTTACAACGAATTACGAGCAATTTCATACGAAAACGAAATCGTTATGACTGCGTAACGAACGTCCGTTTCGGACAAAATGTCCACTGAAACGAATCCGTCTCGAATTCGTAACGGATTCATATCGCACATTGAGTAGTAAGGTTTCCGAAATCTCGCCAGATCATCTGCTCTATCATTCCCTTCAATGTTCCTGTGCCCCGGCACTCATATAATGCTGATATCACACTTCTTGGACATCTCGTTTAGAGATACCCGGAGATTTTATAGCAGCCTGACTGTCAGAGTAGATATTGATATATGTACCTTGCGGCGATGACGTTTTGCTAGGCCAGAGCCAGAGACGATTGCCATGACTTCTGCCTGAATAACACTACGATGATCAGGTAGGTAGCGTTTAGTTTGGATTTATCAGCACATAAGCGTAAATACCTTGTATTATTTGGTATGAGCCCCAACTCATTCTCCCTTGCCGAAATAGAGAGTCTTGTGATAAAGACCTGGCGCTTATATGTGGATGTGGAGGGACATTTTCCCTGTACCGCAATTGTATCGTCTTTAGTTATGCTACGACTTTCCAACCTGGTCCCTCCAGCTTGACTAACATATTATCCAATGCTAAATTCCAGAGAAGTGTAGATAAGACTCCTGCTGGGGGGGTTCCTCTATTCACATTTCTGGTTAAGGTGGTGTGATCCAAGGACGTAATTATGCGCCACCGCGTAAGTAGTCCACATATCAAATTAATGCTCTTCTGGGGTCAAAAGATAGGCGTGTTACAGCGCTTTCTTAGATTATCACTTATTAAGTGGCACATTAAATTAACTCCCCCATTTCTGTCTTCAGCAAGCCATAAGCCAGAAAAACGTCGTTAAATATCATTATGGAGACCCAGTGATGGTTTCACAAATTTTGTCATAACGTGTTGCACATTTGAATGCGACATCGCAATATAATTTGTGTCATTTAAAAACGATTTTTTAAAATATATCTCTGTATGTACACCACGGCTCAATTTTGATACTATTCTGATCCTATTCTAATTCGAATAAATATGGTTCTGAAATTTTTGCAACATTTTATCAAATCGGACAGAAATAAAAATGTTTTTTTTTTTTGGTTCTAAAAATATTGAAAACATCCATACGCAAACAAACTTTGTTAAATCAAAATAAAATGATTTAAATAGTATGCCATGATTTGTCTCGGCCGTTCTAATCAGTTATTAATTTATATATTCATTCAAATATTTTGTAGAGAGCGACCTACTTCTTGGGGGTATCATTCAGTGTTTTTTGTGTTCAATAAAATACGAAAATAAATCTGGATCCGCCGTCAAAAATTTTAATAAATAGTATTAGTTATTTTTGATGTTTTTTAATCTGGATCATGCTCAAAAACACTGAGGGCTGGTTTTATACTCCACACTAAGTGGCGAAAATTGACTTAAGTTTTAAAAATCGTATTATATTAAACTACTTGAGTGCTCTATGATCATCCTTTAAGTTACGATTAAGTAGGAAAATTTATTGACGTCTACAAAATATTATTGAAACTTGAAAATATAAAATATTCAAATGTTGAAAAACAAGAAAGAATAACTTTGTAAGCGACAAAATGTGAATTGTTCACCAGAGGTGAAAAACTATTTAAACTAGTGGGCACTTAGTCTTTGTTTGTCTCTTTAAGATTTGGATTAATTTCCACTTTTTTAAACACAAAACAGACAATTGTGTTAATTAAAACATTAAATTACAAAAACAAATAATTTTGATGTGTTTCACAATGAAAAAACGTTTAATATTATAAACAAATTGAATGATAACACGTTTTAATATAAACATATACTAACAAAAAAGATACCAAAAAAGTTCAAAATGACATGGAAATTTAAGTCAAAAATTATTGTAATTCCACCTGGTCTAAGTCAATTTTCGTCAATACAGAATTTAGGTATAGAGTAATGTCATATAGAGCTGCTTCTTTCTCATCTGATGTGATGGTGAAATATTGAAAATATCAATATTTCGCCATCCGTCGGATAGCATCTTCAGGAATATATGAGTAACAATAGGCTAACGTCAAGAAAGTTTAACATTCAATATTAAATCTTGACGCTAGACTATTGTTACTCATATATTCCTGAAGATGCTATCCGACGGATGGCGAAATATTGAAAACAAAAAAATAAAAGACCTCGAGCTTGGAAAATCATTTATTAGATCAAATAAAGTTACTTAAAATGACATAAGTGTCAATAAAATCAATTTTAAAGTCGGATTTTTGAATTCGACCATTGCTCTTTCTCTTTTGGCTATAAATGAGTTTTGATGCGAACGAACGCAACAATTTTGTTTTATTTCTATTCGTATTACCTCCAAATCCTGCCATAAATTCAAACTGTATCAAAACTCCAATTAACGCAAGTTTGCGATCTCATGCGGTCACCGAGGCAGTTGGAGATTTCATAGAGCTTGAGTTGCTGTTGCATGTTATTCTATGGTTGGACCATACAGTAAAATATAAAAAGTGTGCATGTGCTTTTCAGTTGCTCCAAATTCTCGTCGACAGTCACTGGGCTAACGACAGTTTTTATATGCCACTTTTTTCTGCCAGAATTTGGAGGTAACACCAACAAAAATGAAAGAAAATTGTTGTGTTCTTCGAATCAAAACTAATTTATTGCATATACAAATATTTTAAAGTGGCCGTCGGTGGTGCGACGGTTAGTGTGCTCGGCTGTTGCGCGACCTTACACTTCTTTCGACGACGGCCACCTCGCTTAGTGACGGCGACAATAGCTTCTCAAAAAACCGTTCGGAACCGGTGTAAAACTGTAGGTCCAAATCAGTGCGTGAAAACTGGAAAGCGCACAGCTCAGTGATTGTGAGAAGCTCCCTCTCCTATCCCCTCATGGGATGTAAAGGGAAAATATTTATTTATTTAAAGTTATTTTAAAAGTCATAGTGCCAATAAAATCAATTTTAAAGTCAGTTTTTCAATTCGCCAATCGATCTTTCTCTTTCAATTGCTATCCTGTATCAAATTTGCAGCTAGGAGGTGGAACAACTGATTCATAGAAACCCCTTGGGTTGGACATAAAACGAACATAATTAAAAGAAACTTCTTATTTTCGTTTAAACAGAATTTAGCTATCATTAGAGTCAATCAAACACTATTTAATCGTAGTTTGCTTATCGCTCGTTCTATGAATATGAATTATATATGTATGAATTTGGTGTACATACTTCCAGTACATCGTTTTAGCAAATATGTATATCCTACATCTCTAATCCACTACATTACTTTGTTACTGCATTTATTTACGGACGTAATATTTTAGCCTAATACTGTCTGATTCCTGTTTGAGATTGTGTAACTAAATCTAGTTTTAGACCAACTTAAAAACAAGAAAAATACACTCAATGTATGTGCAAACTCTTACAACAATACTTACTTTTATTGACTATTTTACAACCTCATGAGGTCAGATGTCTTACAAATATTAATTATCAGTTGGTAACACCAAGGATACGGAGGGATTCTTCGGCCTGCTATTTCCATCGGAGTCTTGGTCGTCGTCTTTTCCTGCTTCCAACGGGTACGTTATTGAAATCCTTGCGCGCTGGCTCATCATCATCCATTCTGATAATATGGCCTAGCCAACGCAATTGGCCTAATTTGAATCACCTAACTATGTCCACATCAGAATACAAATGAAATAGCTCTTGGTTCCAACGATGTCGGTACTCGCCGTTTTCCCTAACAGGACCATATATTTTATGGAGAATTTTTCTCTCTCTTACAACAATGTTCACATGTAATTTGTGAGAATTTTTCTCTCTCTTACAACAATGTTCACATGTAATTTGTGAGATCGAACTGGTTGGCGAAATATGTTATCTTCGTTTTGTAAGGTCCCTGACCCCTCGGGGTTGTTCGTGACCGGATAAGTAAGTAAGTAATTTGTGAGCTTTCCGGCTCCGCATGTTCTTCCAATCAATTACAATATCCCTATCGGTTATATCCCTAAGGATTAGTAATAATAGTGCGTTTACATGCACTATTTTATCATGATAATGTCGTGTCGTAAAGATTCTATGACAAAAAGGAGTTTGCATGCATTTTTACTCAATTTATTTTTGACATTTTTGTATTTCATGATGTAATGGTGGAATTATACCAGGTGACAGCAGGAGGATTTGTATCTATTAATTTATTTCATTATTTGCTTGTAAAAATAACCTTTTATTTAATTAACAACATTTTCATGTGTAGTTTATTTAGAATTTCTTGGAATTTTATAAGTATTTAGAAAATAAAGAATGAAAGTAAAGTAAAATCAGCTCGTCTTATAACACCACCTCTGATATCAATCCTGTTGTATGTGTCGTCATTAATGTACATATTCAGTGAAGTACAGTTCCGTTACATTCCCATTTCCTGTAGTATCATACTGAAAGATCCTATACAACTCTGCGGTTGAAATGATTTGTGACATGATAATATTTGTGACATGATATATTTGCTCGATCTTGGGTACACAAAATGTATGAGCAATCACTTGATAACGGTGTGATTTGTAGATTATCGAGTCGATCTGAAAGCATTGTTTTTTGTTGGCTTTTATTATTGGTTTACATTTGTGTTGTTTTTCACACAACTATTTTACCATTTTTTGTACTAATGCCTCTATCTAGTATTATTGAACCCATGCTTCCCACCATCCAATGTTCACTTGCAACCATACCTATGACGTTAAAAATATTGTGAGAATAAACAACTCTATTCTAATTTGCTCTATGGTCATAGAGTAATGTCAAATAGAGCTGTCATTCGTCTCATCTGGCATTTCCTTTCACACTATTCGTGGTGCGGTCGGTGCGATAGAGAGTTATTTGACGTAAATTGGCTTACACCAGGTGGAATTACAAAAATTGTTGACTCAAATTGTTCATATCGTTTTGATGAAAAACTGCAATTTAAACGTATTTGGACTATTTTGTTATATTTTATTGTTAGTATATTGTGGTGTATTTACACAAAGCTGCTGATTTATAGCTGGTTGGTTTGAGCCATTGCCTCTATCTGGTATTATTAAAGCAATACTTTCCAACATCCAACCGAGTTGGGTACTCTACATGTCATTACTCTATGCATATGGTATGCACTTGTGTGTAGAGTTTGAAAACTGAAGCAAATATAACAAAATGCCTGTTGTTGCTGCCTGCAATTACAACAACGGCTGCTGCTATTACCATGTAGATACATATTATTGTACCATGTACCAAACAAAACACGATCTTTTTCTAAATGGAACATTTTCATTATTTTTGAATCTGTTGACTTTGACACTGAACAAAAACTGAAATATCTGTTGTTTTTGCCTTCTTGTATTTGTTGTCCTACTGCATTTACCATTAAGGGTTTTCAGTATATTGTGCGAATTGCGTTTGCTTATTAAGCATGTGATGTTGTCACACAGCTGATACTTTCCCACAAGCAGTGATACAAAAATATCTTACACAAGTGTGCTCAAGAACTACGCAAATCTTGTGCAATTACAAAATGTTCATAGCAATTGCACAATACGCTGAAAGCCCCTATTATATGTGTACCAGTAAAATCACTTTAATACTGTTCAACTCATGGTAGAAATATAATGGTAGATGCAGTACGACAACAAATACAACAAGCCAAAAACAACAGGCATTTTGTTTTTGCTCAGTGTCTGTGTTGTGTCAAGTCAGCTGATAGAAAAATGATGAAAATGTAAGCAAATTTGCAAAAATTGCCATTTAGAAAATGATTGAGTGTTATTTGATATATTGAAAGTGTTTAAGTGTGAAAATTAAAACGTTTCTATGTAATTTTTGCAGAGAAATATTTCAAAAACAGCAGTTGCTGGCGGACGGGGGTTGCAGCCAAACAAATGTAAACAAACTTTGACATAAGAGAAAAACTTACTCACACTCAGTCCAGAAAAAAGTTCAAATCAGCTGGGCTAGTGCTTCTACCATTTCTTTGTACCATGGTTCAACTATATTATTTTTCCTAACTTTCAAACCAATACAAGAAAAGAGCCGCAAGAATAATACATACATAGATAAACTTATCCTCTCATCTGACGTTTCATTTCACACTCTTCATCGTAGGTTTGTGGAAATGAGAGCAATTAAATTTAAAATTACCTTACACCAGGTGGTGTTACAAAATATGTTCACTTAACTTTTTCCTGTCGTTTTGGTGTAGAACTGAAAAATTTAAATATATTTTGACTTTTTTGACTTTTATAGTTGGTATACATTTGTATTGTATTTAACACAACTAGTTTGCCACAAAAACACGAAATTCGGTTGTTGTTCCTTTGTTGATCGCTGTATACTATTGCCACTATCTGGTATTATTGAACCCATATTTTCCACCATCCAATGTTTACTTTCCATCGTACGTATGACGCATGGTAAAATGAGTAAGGTAAACTCGTTAGAACAGCTGATTTCAACATATTTTCTGCTTCGGTGTTACTCTTATGTCAAATTCACATGCATTTTGTTTGTGTACTTTTTTGTTTACTTTACAGTAGATACACACATGAAGAAAATTTGACAGCTTATGGACACCAAACAAAAACAAAATGCCTGTGTTTGT
The DNA here is from genome assembly GCA_963931995.1 of Phaonia tiefii. Taxonomy (NCBI): domain Eukaryota; kingdom Metazoa; phylum Arthropoda; class Insecta; order Diptera; family Muscidae; genus Phaonia; species Phaonia tiefii. Next base: position 11,381,261 of record OZ008370.1, on the reverse strand, counting down.
TGTAACAATTCCTAGTGCGTTTACCTTACTTATTTTACCATGGTATGACGTTTAATTTATTGAGCGAATAAAAACTTCTACGGTATGTATTATTCTATGAACAAAACAAACAAACATCAACGTACGCCACAACAAGCAGCACATTTAACAAATACGATAATACAAAAAAGATTTTACAGCAAACAAACTATAGACTATACCTGAAGACGGTGCACGTACGCACCAAAACATTCCTCCGGCACTGACGGCGAATAATTGCACAGATCGCAGTTAAAAACTTGGTGATTCGCGCGTACACAACTTGCGGGCTGTCATAAAGTCCCATGTTGCCATTGCAGCGGTATTTCACGTAAGTACAATTAGCATAAGATGTATGGTGAATTAGTCAGGGTTCGTATTTATCCACCCAGTAAATATTAAATAAAAATTACCGTTATCGAGCTGAAATATTAAATAAAAATTACCGTTATCGAATATAAGAACACGAAGAATATTCATTTTTCGGTTAGGAACGGCTAGAGACGCAACTGTGGATACTCAATTGAAAGGTTATAACTAGTTAGGTTAGAGTGACAGAGATCCACCCAAGGAAACTCATCCAAGTACGGTTTTGAATAGCCTCATCCTAAAAAGAAAATAATGTCATACCTCGGCGGACCAAAATGAGTCGATTTTTTCACGAACAACATTGGGAAATATTGATAAACTTATTTCCAAAGAGAGTGATGTGCGTATGTTGAAAATTAGTTTTGCCACAAAACGAAGTTTGTCCAAAAAGTTAGCGAGACATGCTTGCTAGTGTTCAACAATCACGGCCCCCCTCGTCGTATGGTTGGACCAAAGAGATTGGCAGTTTTGAGTGGTCCCATATGACCCATTATTTCGAAAATGTTGCTGATAATTGTATGGACTGAAATGGAAAACATTCTGTTAAATTAATCGAAGAATGAGAAAATTAAAAACTTAAAGCGAACAACAGACTTATCATTCATGAGCACGAGCTTCATAATGGGAATTTTTGTTATTTCTCGATCCCTGCTTAGACCACTTTACATTTCTTACGACGACGGTCAACTCGCTTAGTGCTGGCGACACTATCGAGTACTTAGCCATAAAAAAGCTTCTCAAAATACCGTTCGTAACCGGTTTAAAACTGTAAGTCCCAATCAGTGATTGTAAAACTAGAAAGCGCACAGTTCACTGGTTGTGAGAATCTCTCCCCAGTCCCTTCAAGGGATGTTATGGGCAAATATTTATTTATTTATTCTAATAAAGCCATAATATACCAAACGAAATGAAGTTTAGTGCATTTTATTAGAATTTTAAAGGATATTTGTATTTGGAGCACCCGTCATTCCAATGTTAGCAGCACGTGTACCAATCGTCCAGTAGCCAGTCATGATCTGGAAAGAAAACCTAAGCGAACAAAAACCAGTCACTCAAAGAAAAATAAATTTCGTTTTAAATTAACCGTGTGCGGGACGGATGCTAAACTTAAAGACCAAAAATAAACAAATTTGTTTCCCTTTTGTTGAACACTTCCCAGAGGCGATAATCCTTAAGTCCGGCCAAGGACCGGCCACGGCGAAAGCTTTGTAGCATAAAAAATGATATAAGCCAGTGTTGAACCCTTCCTGAAGGAGAAAGTCTTTAAGTCCGTCCGAAGGCCGCCCACTGAAAGTTTTGTAACATAAAAAACTGCGGAAACCGCTTAGCCGGAGTAGTACCATTCCCAGAGGGGAATATACTTAAGCCCGTCCGAAAACCGTCCACGTTTAAAGCATTATTACATAAAAGAAAACTATTCACCCCAAGGAAAAAACCCCTTAGCCGATCATACATACAACTATACAATATCTGAACCATAGACTAATACTTATAGTAGATCTAATAGTTCTCTCACCAAATGTATGACATTTGGTCTGGTGTGATATTTACGTTCGATGTTGAAAATAATTGCTTTCCTAATACCAGATAGAGGCAATGGTTCACAACAACGAACAAAATAACAACAACGGCATATCGTTTTGTGTGTTAAATTTATTGTGTTAAATATAACACAAATGTATGCTAACAATAACAGTCAATAAAAAAGTTTAAAACACATTTAAATTTCACAGTTTTGGACCAAAACGACATGAAAAATTAAAGCAAGAAGTTATTGTAATTCCACCTGGTGTATGGCACTTTTCGTCAAACATCTCTCTATCACACCGACCGCATCAAGAAGAGTGTGAAAGGAATTGTCAGATGAGGTAAATATTCTCTCTAGTATGAGATTACTCTATGATCTGAACACACAGATGTCGCATGAAAAAAGTAATCATCGTTGAATTTGCGAAAAGAATGCCTTTCAATTGAGTACCTGCACTTGACTTCGTTTTTTTAGCCTTGCCCGTAGTCCGACAATTTAACGCTTTGTGTGATTGTGCCCCTGGCCGAGCTTAAGGAGATTAAATCTACATTACTAACAGCTTGGATTTTTCTTAAATTTTTAACTCAGATAAATCTGTATTATGACGCAAAGTAAAAAAAAATAGAAGCCAAGCCTAAACTTTCAGAGTATATGGCCTCCAAAGATCCGATATATAGTATATAGGCTAAATATCATGAAAGTATTGGGGAATAGGCACCAATATCCAAGATTTCTAGCTTCAGGTTGATCATTGATGCTCCCTTCAAAAAAAAAGCCCTTTAACCAAGCGATGTCTAAAAAATTTTATAATCGCTAAAACTAAAGCTAAAACAAAAATCTAAATCTATCAAAAATGGGCATTATTCATCGCCATGGGTAAATAGTAGCCATTGCGATTGTCCATCCTGCATAAGTACGAAATACAAACCCTGGTGTTAGTATTCGAACTTTTTCCATTATCAAATATTCTTCAATGTTTCAGATATCTTTGGAATAATTTACAACTTACAAAACACACGCATAGATTAAACAGAGACGGCGAACAGTGGTTCGTACAGCACAAATAAATAATACACTTCACTGTGACATCAGGTACGTGTATTGAAAACAGCACAAATATACCGAGTCGCCCACCATCGTTCATCTGACTATATATCATTCATGATATACATATGCGATATGGCAGCAATAAACCAACATATTACCATTTTTGACATCCATGACTGGGAGCACGAGGGTGCCTTATTTTTCGCTCAGAAATTAATGAGCCTTGGACTATATCCTAAATCAGGGTCTATGTTCTGCCCCAAGAACCACCCAACCCCAATGGTCCTCAGGTCAAAGGGGACAACCTGTGCGTGGCGCTGTAATTACGTAATTAAAGGAAAGCAGAAGAAGAGGAAATGTAATTACGGGGTATCGGTCAACACCGATACCATATTTGCCAGATCTAAGATATGCCAGGGAGATGTATGCAAATTTATTGCCTTTTGGCTGCTCAACTTTCCATTAACCGAAATAAAAAAAGAATTGCGGATTACTGGCCGACAAATATGCGAGAACTGGGCTAGCTTCTGCAGAGAAGTGACGTATGATGACATTGTCAACAACAACAAAACCATCGGAGGTGTCGGGCGCACTGTCGTGCTCGATGAAAGCGAGTATGGTGAGCGCGAATACGAAAGAGGAAAGAGAGTCGGGGGCCAGTGGGTTTTTTGCGGTTTGGAGAAGGAGACTGGGCATGGTTTCATGGTCGCTGTAGAGAAGAGAGATGAGGATAATTTAATACCTGTTATACAGGAGTGGGTGCTTCCAGGAACTACCATTATTACCGATTTCTGGAAGACATACAAGTGTAAGAATAAGGAGAAGTGTCACCATCTTAGAGTGAATCATTCACTTCGCTTCAAGAAACCCGAAACTGTTTCTCTCACAGACTCTTTTGGAGATTCTTGGGCTAACGCCAAAAAGTCCACACCAACAAGCTGTCGGCGAAAGTATTTCATGGCTGGGTACCTCGCGAAGCATATGTTTTTGCGTAGGTGTAAAATCCAGTCATTATATCCTTTTGCCGAGTTCTGCAGGATCGCTGGAATATTGTATGACCCTACCAATCCGTGGAGCAATATTACGTGTGATAACTCGGCGAAGGAAACCTCTGGTAGTGAGTCGGAGTAGTGTAGACAGACGTTCGCGAGCATATCGGAAACTCACGAGGTAATCTCTTGGTAAAACGCCAACGTAAGTAAACATTTTAATTGCATTTTCAAAAATTTAAACTTTCGATAACTATGTTATCGAAATATTTCTTTTAATAGTTTTCTATTATTTTTTTTTTTTTTACTTTCTATTAAAAACAATAAGGAAATGAAGTCGATAAAATATATATTTTGTTTTTCAATATTATCTGCAGATAACTATGAAAGTTATCAAAAAATTGTCGAATCGTATCGAAAACCCTATAGAATAAAGATATAAAATTAAGTAAGATGTCTTAGTTAGCTCTTGTTTTGTTAGCATTTACGACTGTATAACTAAGATCTTGTTGCTGTCTGATAATTAATGTTTTTCTGCTGCCAAAAGCACTATCCCACTTAAATACTTTAGCTGTTACGAATTAGCTTTTATTTATTAAATTGACGTTTCATCATTGGACTTTCCATTGGGGCAGCTGATATAAACATACTCGTACCTCACTGGATAATATACGAAACTGTTAACGTTTATAAAAAAGAAAAATAAATATGTACAATTGTCTGTTTCCAGATAAACCAGTATAAATTAAATCATTATTATTATTAAAGTATTAATGTTCAATAAACAACACTAAATATAACCAACATACAGTTTTAATTTTGTATAACAATCGCATCAATCATCTTTAACACCTAGTTTAATTTTAAGAATTTTCTCTTCCGCCTCCCGAGCCGCTAAATTGCAAGCTCGAGTCTCTTCATCATCGTCCTTGTGTGTGGCAAAATGAACACGTAAATCTCTAACCAATGGAAATCGCAATGGACACAATTCACACTGAAAAATATTTTCACCCAAATGTTGTTTCAAATGTTTATTGCAGTCATTGCTTTGGGCAAAGGCACGATCACAGTATTTGCAGCGATATGGCTTCTCACCCGTATGGGTGCGCATGTGGCGACGTTGCTTCTCGGCGGTAACAAAGCTACAACAAACATTAAAGCAGATCAGCAAGCTTAGGAGTAAATATGTTCTTTAAACTATTAACTCACCGCAGATCACAGTATTCACAGGGATAGTTCCGTATACCCTTGTGATATAGATTATGCTTTTTTAGCATGTAGGCCATATGGAAAGCACTGCCGCATATATCACAGACGAATGGTTTATCGTTACTATGTACCATCATGTGACCGTATAAGCCACTGGAGCATACAAACTTCTTTGGACAATGAGGGCATTGGATTGTCTTCTCACCTTTGTGGCGCAACATGTGAGTGTTTAAACTGCTAACAACTTTAAAACTTTTGCCACATTCTATGCATAAATAAGGCTCTTCACCTGTCAGCCCAAGTACCAATATATTTTTGGTACAAGTACAATATAGTTGTAGGTACAATTAGTTAGAAAATACTTGATTTTTGCAATTACCTGTGTGTACGCGAATATGGTTTTTATATGCAGTTGTTTTCTGGAAAACTTGTAAGCAACAATTAATCGTGAAGTACTTAAATATACACAACTATATATGTTTGTACCTTTGCCGCAATATTCACACTTATAACTCTTTCTCTGTCTTCCTCCTTTAATATCCTCTTCATTATTAGGCGACTTTTCTAAATGATGTTCACGCATGTGTTCCCGCCAAATTGTTAGATCTTTCAATATTGTTTCGCATTCCTGACACGATATGGAGCCGTCATCGTTCATGGTTGGCAAATTTTTGTTGTGCTTGTTCCTTTTTTTGTATTCTTTGGGTGATTTTTGTTTGACCTTAGAAGGGATTTTTCTCTTCGGGCAACTGTCGATTAAAGCTTTTCGTCTTTTAGCTGGTGATACTTTGGTAGGTTCTTCACTACTTAATAAAAAACAAAAATAATAAAAAACAGATTTATAATGATATATTAATATTACAAGTAAAATTAAATCTAATTGTTTCTAAAGTAACTCTAATTCGATGAAACAATAGGAATTTCTCCAAAAACATAACAAAAAAACTAATATTAATTACAAATTTGAAAACTATTACAAATTGTTGGTACTACGAAAGGGCAACTGGAGAAACACCCAGTATGACGTGTATTTCGTTAACCCGATTTTATCTAAAGAAACAAACTGCCTAAATTGAAATAAGTCAAAGATCTTGGGCAATCATCATTCTTTTGTTTCTGTACATGGAAAGATTGTGTGGAGCAATTCATGTAAAAATGTAGGCGGACTAATTAACCACTCTATAATTCAGCTATAAGATAACAATGCTTGTGTGGATCGGAACACTGTCTACTTGAAATACAATACAAAAATTTGCCAACAGAACTAAAAAGGAGATCGTCTATCTTGGGTTTAACTTTTGAAGGACCTGACCGCTATGAAAACTGTTGATTTTAAGCTAGGGAATATTATATTTATGATTCTATGTGGGTTAATAATTTATTTAAATTAGCCATTATGTTGGGTTAAGGAGGTGTGTAACTAGATCACAGATAGAGGTAAAGAATATACAATTCTAAAGCCGGAGAGATACATGAAACAGCGGGAGGTGTACACATTAGTATACCAATGGTCCAACAGCTCAGATACTTTAATCGACATGACATCTGGCACAAATACCATAACCGATTTTTAACAAGTACGACTAACTACACAGATATTTAGATTTTCTTAATTTATAAAAGCTTTTAAAGTACACAAAAACTTACAGATATACTTGGCTTATATATGAGACTATGTCGGAAACATACCCTTAGACGAGGTATCTGGTAATAGTTGATATGCTCCTCTGCGACCAAGTTTATTAACAAAATTCCACCGAGGAAAACACATGCCTGCAGGAAATTCTTTTAGAATCATTACCAAATACCTTCTATGTATTAGCCGTATGTTCCCACTCCAACATAGTTCCCAGCTGTATTGTTTGCCCTACAAAAGATATACACTTATTTGTAGCATTTTTTTTAATTCAAACCTTGCGTCATCTTTGGGTGTCCAATCGTTGTCACTTGCGTCAGTATAAGGATTGTCGAAAACCTCTGTTTTGTCTTCATCTTCTTCGTCATTCAGCGCATTACTGTGCGTGGGCTCATCTTCAAATTCCAACCAATCATTCATTACATCTTCATACTCATCTATATCGAGTGTATCTCTTTGTATTGATATTGTCTCAGCGAGATTCTCAATTTCTATTTCAAATTTTGTTATCTCTGTCGCACGGGCTTTCCGCCCGCCCATATCTTCGACTTGATCTTGTTCTGATATAAATTCTTCAAAGCTATCACCAGCATCTTTTGAATTAGCGCTTTCCTCCTGAAGATAAACTTCCTTTAGCAATTTACGAAACTTTTCATCCGAGTCCCTATACAATTCTAGAAACTCGTGTGTCAACTGCAACTGCTGTATACAACCGACACACATTAATTTGGGCAGATCATCATTCATCTGCACTTTAATTAGGGGCTGCACCATTTGCAGTAGTTCGATAATGGTTGGTCCGTCTTCGCATCCAGCTGGTTTCTCGGAGATACACTGTTTATGATTTGTGGTGCGTGTGTCTCTCCTCATATTGATGACACTGGTCATACAGGCCCTGCACAAGTCCCTTAAAGAATCTGCCGTTTCTTCAGCCATTTCTTTTCACATAGACCAAATAATAGCTCTGTTTCTTTACTTTTTGTGTAAAGTGCGTGTAAATGAGAGTAAAAGCTAAATTCACTGTCAAATACTCAAAATTACACAAAAGTAAAGAAACGCAAAAAACCACTTTTCTTACACGCAAACAAATGTCAAAACACAAAACATATGCTTGACAATAAATCTTGCATATCATGTGTCTTTTAACTGTTCATTTGCACACTTAACATCTTCTTTAAATAAGCACACTCAAAGCAATCACTTTTCAAGTTAATAAAATTGTAAATTCAATAATTTTTTTTCACTTGTGTTATTTTTTTCACAAATAATACTTATGTTCTTATTTTGACGTTTCAAACAGCTGATTGTTTATCACTTTACACAAACTTACCCGAAGAAAAAGTCTGTGTAAATTTGGGTAAAAGAGAAACGCATTTTGACGTTAAGAGAAAAAAAAAATCTCTCTCATTTACACAATTTTGGAGTAAAGAAACGCTTTTGTGTAACTTTGTGTAAATTTGTGTAACTTTGTGTAAAATTGTGCAAGTAAAGAAACAGAGCTAATATTACTAAATTTTTTTGTAAACAAAACTCAAGAGTTGCCCATTGGTTAAATTGTGTTAGGCCGATGTTGCATACAATAGGTGATTTCCAAGCAGAATTGCCTAATCGATCACAGTATGTGGCAAATATATTGTGAAAAGAAATGCTTGTCTGCATATGCACAGATATATGTACACGCCTTAACGCTGACTTCCATTACCAGGGGTCAACAAATTATTTAAACAACCAAAAGAAAGAAAAAAACGGTAAACCTAAGTATACTTGGAAATACTCAAGTGTGGGTACTCAAAGGAAAGGTATTCGTCTTACGAAATCGGCGGGGCTATTATTTTTTTGTTGCGACATCTAATATCAAAAAATTACACAGGGTCCAAAAAACTGGTAAACCTAGGCATAGAGAAATAGTAAAGAGAAGCCATGTGTGTTTCAGTTCCACCAAATTCCCGTTGAACGTCAGGTCTAACGACAGTTTTGATACGTTTTTTTATGCCAGAATTTGGATATAGTAAAAAAAATTGCTGTGCTATTTTAAAAGTCATAAGTGCCAATAAAAACAAATTTAAAGTCAGTTTCTCCAATTCGCCTATCGCTCACTCTCTTTCACATTATATCCCCCTAACATAGGTATTCTTTGTAATGTGGGTCTCACGACTTCAGCGGTACCAATATATTTTGGTGCGATGTCTAAAAGCCGCGCAGAAAGCTTTATAACACAAAAATTATATGGTAAAGCATAGTATTTAAGCAAATAAAGTAAAATAATAAATTTAAATAATAAACAGAAAATAAATAATTATGGAAGAAAAAATAAAATACAAAAAGCGAAATCCATAGTCTTCCAAAGAAGAAAACTTATTAGTGGAACTGTGGAGCGAACGTATTTCCCAGTTGCGTGGAGGTCGTAAGAATTCACACGTCTACGAGGAAATTGGGGTTGAGTTGCAGAAGTACGCGCTGTGTGGTTTCAGTAGACGAAATTCGGACCAAAATCAACAACTTGACAAGCCGATATAGGTGAATACAATTTCTTCTTATATTACAATATATTCGTATAGTGTACAACAATATTTAGAAAGGAGAAATCAACTGTCGGTGTTTCTGGAGGTTCCCCCTCAGACTGGCCATTATTTTATGACATCCACGCTATACTTGGAAATTTTAAAATAAATAATGTGCAGGATTTAGGAGAGGAAAGCCTAAATAGTGAGTTTTTTAACAGACATAAGTGAAGAACTGCCGCTGAAGTTATCACTACCTCCGGCACCTGAACTATTGTTCTCCAGGAAATCCCGAACTTCCCGTCCAACGCCTTCAAAATTTGGAGCTATACCTGAATCATACGGACCAAATTAACCAGTAGCGCTGCTATTGGAATTTTTTGGTGTAAAGACCACGAGCAGCTACTGATGTGGCAATCAAAACTTTCTTATGACTCAATTTGAAATCTGCCAAAACCGTTTCACGGCGACGCTGGGAAACTATTTCCAAAAGTCAGGAAGAAGTATCGTCGGTGGTTTCGTACAAAAGCTCCTGAAAAGGCTGAAGTAACATATGTCATACGAAAGTACTTGACGTTATCCGTAAAAAACTTCGTATTTACAAATTATCCGTGAGAAATGGGGTAATGGCCCATGACGATGGGGAATTACACATCACGATTACTCTTACTCATGGTGGAATGGGTGCCAGATGAACATTTGTGTTTAAGATCATGAAAACAATTATAAAAATGATTGTATCGCAAACGGAGCGTCCAATAGAAAAAACTAACAAATTTTTGCAGAATTCCAAAGGTTTTCGAAAAGCTGATCCAACTCACACGGTAAATTTTTTTCACAAAGTCGCCGAAATAAAAAAATTTTAAACAAAAACACCAACCATCGAAACGTTGGTGGATAAGTATTAGGGTGTTCATTAGGGAAGTTGTGTAACACAATGATGGCATCAGCATTATCAATGCTATTATCTATGCCTTTGCCAATTCGTCGAAATCGGGCTTTTAGGTGGCCGAAGGATTTCCTACTACCCTTCTCGATTTAGATAAGTGTAATTAACGTTCTTTTGCGTCCGGTCTTGCTCACAATGAAACGGATACGGCTGCATAAGGTTTTCTGAAAATCTAAAAGCAGAGGGCCCTATTAGTACAATTGGTACATTATCCCCATTATTTGTTTCTGACATCTGGGTTTCCTTTAAACGGGAGTCCTCAAATATTGTGGAATCGTTACATTGGCTGGACTGCCGACATTGATGTATAGAAATCTGTACCTGAAAATGTATATGTATGAAAGAAAACAAAACATTAACTATGAGCCTGTTCGGAAATGCATCACTGCTCTACATCTGATGCGCTGCACCTTCGTAAATGCAACATCTGAAAACTTTGCGGGTATTTCGAGTTGGTAATTGCGAACAACCGTCTGCATCAGCTGATGCAGTTCCGAACATGCCTATTACACATGTACAAACCTATAGTCGACCAATGCAAATAAAACTATTGAATACATCCTTTGTAATTGAAATAGTCAACGGCATTTCTATGTGGAACCCATCTGCATATGCATAATAGTTATGTTAGTATAGTATTGGTATGCACAATTTGGCATGGAAACCATTTACGCAGTCTTCTATTTTCTCACTTGACAGTGGAAAAAAGTTCAAGTACTTCGTCTTCAATTTTGACCATACAAACACACCAAGCCTACGATAATACCCATTTTGTTTTCTCTGGTATTTTTGCACAATCAAATTAAGGACAAATATATTCCTAGAATAACGGTAAACAAATAAAGTACAAAAAACATATTTGAGTTTGAGGAACAAGAAATACCTAAGAAATGAGAATAATAAATAATTCGGATATTCTAGTGGTACCACCACATCAATGAGCCGTGACTGAAATGGTTGTAATTTACAACTTGTAAACAAACGTAGTTTTTACGCATAGTATGATAAATCAAACATATCTCTTGATACTCAGACAACCAAGGGAAAATACCCGCGTTTTAGTTTGTCAAAATGTAAGGGCAATCAAGCAAATTTTCTTGATTTCTCAACAAAAGTGCTAAATTAAAAAAAACGATGTTTGCGAATGCCGTATAAGCCGTAAAATAGAAATACACAAGCCCGAAACAAAAACAAAATACCTGATGTTTCTACTACTATTTCTCGTATGTATGGGCTATTACGTCTTGTATTCATATTTCTGGAATTTTCGTTGCCATAAGTAGTACGTATTCAAAAAAATATCGACAATTTTGTGAACCGGAAATTTCGATCACTTCATTTGGTTGGTACTCAACTCTGCGGAAATTTCGTAAGCAAAATCAATTACAGAATTGTTACACCATAGTTATTTCGTATGAAAACAATTATTTAATAATTGCTTGGGATGGGAATGTTGACATTTCGTTAATTTTACCAAATGCGTTAAAAATAAAATGAGCGAAAAGAGATTATTAATGAAAAATTTTGAAAGGTAAAACAGAGACAGGTGGTAAGACCCCTTTCACACTCGGCAAGTTACTTGCGCAAGTCAGTTTTTCAACTTTCCGAGTACAAGCAAGTCTGTACTCAACATTTATTCCCCTATCCCGACCTTACCTCAGTCATCAACAAACCAAGACTTGGGCAAGAGACTTGCGCAAGTAACTTGCCGAGTGTGAAAGGGGTCTAAGTTTCCGCAATAAAATTTTCAGATCAGCAAAAACGACAAAATCTCTTACGAAAATTTCGCAAGAACTGAATAGTTATTAATTTTTCCCCACCATTGACGGAGGAACGCGCCTATACTTCCAATAATCACCTGTTTCTGAACACAGGTCGTAATTACACCGACACCAACACACCGACACCAGTGTAAAAAACTGTGGCAACTGTTCGCCATACCCATTCACACTCTTCGCGTGTTTGGTAAACAACACAAAGCAGAAAACGGCATAACGACACAAGTGGACAACAACAATGAAGGCAAAGCAACCAAATACAAATTTCCAAGAATTTTGAAAATTTGAGTGTCATAAAAATCTAAATAATTATAGTATAATACAGTGATTTCAATAAAAAAACACGAAGAATGACACAATCCTAATTGAACTAAAGTGAAAATAAACGAAATATAAGGATAATTTTGTGAGAAAATAGAGAAATACTTAGAGATAAAATTTCAAATTCCAAGAAAAACAACACACTAAAATTAAACGGATTTCCAGGAAAAACGAATTCAAAATCCATACACAAGCACATAAACCTGTATATAACTTGGAAAAAAAGCTGAGCATAATATATTTTGAGGCTGCGTAAAGGACTTTTATGAACAGCTAAGTGTTAAAATAGAAATTGTGATATTAGGAGGGAAAATTATAAAGAAAATGACTAATTTCTTTGCGAGTCGACTTTCATATATCGCGGGGGTCATTATTTTAGCGGTGGGGGTGTTGCAAGTGCAGGTGAATGCCAACAGAATGTACTATCACCCGGGCGAGACACAACCAGTAACGGTTGAGGCGGCTATTGGAGCTGATTTCAACATAACTTGTTATATGAACCCCAAGGCATTTCCCGGAAAAAATTCGAGTAGTTTGTATTTCGTCAATGGTCGCACTAATGACATCTTACCGCGTGAGAACATAATCATAGCGAATAGTTCAACGATCGTGTATATGGTACGTAATGCCAGCGAGCAGCAGAGAGAGTACCGTTGCAAAAGCGGATCAGCGGCTATAATGGAAACAAAAGTATTTGTGGGCACTCCTCCTCGCCCTGGTAGTAATTTCACTTGTCGCAGTTATGATTTTGATTACATGATCTGCAATTTCACCAAACCTCCCAATCCTATACTGACCACCTACAATGTATCCTATTACAACGACATGCCCAATTACATATTTCAGCCACATTGTAACTACGACGATCGTACTTTGGTTGTATGCAACATTTCACTGAAGGATCGTTGTCAGGAAATCTATAATTTCATCATAGAATCCAGTAATGCTCTTGTCAAAGCCAACGAGCCTCCATTAACGCAATATTTTGTAGTAAATAATTTTGAAATAATGATTCCATCAAAGCCGGGCGACAATATGCGAGTTGATAGTGCTACCGTAGACACTATACGTATGACATTTCAAATGCCCAACTGGGAGAAATACAGAACAAAGGGTTTACAGTGGGAAGTGTTGGTAAAACCGGAAAATGCTTCGGTTCTAGTGTACGAACCACCAGTGAGAGAACACAACGAGCTGCGGCTGCGACTTAACAATCTCCCGTATGCGTCCTGGCGATATGATCTAATGCTACGAGTGCGCGTTAAACATCCCAATGCAGTGTGGAGCGAACAATTGGTATTTCGTCTTCATACTGCAGCCCGTCGTCCGGTTCGTCCGCCTCAAATGCAGCCTGGTAGTTTTTATATAGATTCAATGGAGACACGCGTCACAATCTATTGGGAGGAGTTGCAGCCATTCGAGTATAATGGTGACAACTTCACTTATGCGATCAGATCTGTACGCCGCGATGGAAATTTAATGTGAGTATCCAAAATGTTGATTATAATGGTACCTGGAGTGATATGTTTTAGTTTTAAGAAGCCAAGAAATAATTTGTAATTAGGCATGGACGGAAACTGTTTTAATATTCAAAACAAACATATTTCCCATAAAGCGATAGAGGAGAACTCCTGACAAACAGCTAGCTGTGCGCTTTCCAAGTTTATACTCACTGATTGGGGTAACAACGGTCCCAATGGTGTTGTGAAAGCTTTCCAAAACACAATGATCACATACAGGCTAGAAGGGGAGCAAAAATAATTCTCAGCGGGCCTCACCCTAAAATTGTTTTATGATGATTCCCATACTGAATATGGGTTTGAATTAAAACGTTCCACAATAAGCCAGGAAATAGTAATTACATTGAACTATAATCTGTGAATTTCATTCTATACACTTCGAAGTTTAGTTTATTAATTGACGTTTTGAGGTAGACCAATCAATAGGTGATTTTTTTGAAGCATTTATATGGAAATTTCCACACAAATATATTATTTTGTTTTTAAAAAAATGCTATATGTGATCTGCGGTTTGTTTCTATAGATCCTGTATCAAAATTTTAATGGGTTTTACGAATATAAAACAAATTATCTCCAGATTAAGTGGTATTTGGGGTTCCCCTACAACTGAAATTTCTGAACTGTAATTGTATAATAAGTTGTGTTATACATATGTACATGTGATTATCCAGATTTAATTAGACATAAAATTATAATCTCTTACCGTATGCATGACGGCATCCTTAAGTTCAATCATAAAATCAGGATTTTTTTTTATAAATATTGGTCAACAAATTCCATGTTGATTACAATTGCCAAATTTAATTCCATAATTGGTACCATAGGGAATGATATATTTGTACCATGAATGAGAAAACTGACATTTTTTTAACTACTCAAGAATGTTTAAACAATTTTTTTATTATAAATATTTTGAAGAAAGTCCAGTACAAGTTTGGAAAACATTGGACAAAGTTTATAACAAACCTCATATAGTCTTGCGGGAAATTAATTATACCAAGCAAAGAGTAAGACGATGCGATACCATGCTATAAACCATTTCACCACCTGTTTTGTCGCTTACACTTGCTTCCCGCTCCGCTCTCACTTTGACATCTTTTGAGCGATGGTTTGTAGCGAGTTGCACCACCATATTATAGCGTGCACTCTTCCGGCAACCTTAGTAAGTCGTTATTCAAGAGTTAATTGATACTGCCTAACTATAATGCATATATAAAAATTGCTATTATGAATTAAAAATCCCTATTCAGTTGATAGCTGGTGGCTTATGGCCAGTTTCACAGTTGAAAATTTTCGATTTAAATGAACTTTAAATGCCCGTTGCTTGTCATTTAAATGTCAATTAATATGAAAATGTTCTGTGAGCATTTAAATGACGAGTGTGCTATGAATACGGGAGAAAGATATTCAGCCTTATTACGAGTGTCGTTGTCGTATTAAGACTACGACATTTTTGTAAAAGATTAAAGATAACACGCCAACTTTGTCTTTAATCTTTTACAAAACTCTCGTAATCGAAGTACGAGAACGACATTCGTAATAAGGCTGATTAACTTTTTTATGGGTGAGTAAAAAGAGTGCAATAAGTTGTCTATACTATTCAATACTTTTTGTCGTCGCTCTGTTTATGACAAAACAAAAACAACTATTTCAGTGAGCTAAATATTGCTTTATTTATTTTAACAATATTACATTACATCTAATGTTAAAGCAGATGTAAGAAAAAAGAAAGTGCAATAACAAAAGAGCCTTCAGCACAAAAGCTATACTTTTTTTATTTTCCAATGTAACATTTACTAATGTGTAAGTTCGAACCCTTATTGATTAAATGTTAACACAAATAACCAAATGTTTGCCAAGACTTGACTAATTTCCGGTGCTAACGTCTTTTTTTTTCTTTTACATTTCAATGGCATTTATACCAGTATTGATCCTCGAGGAACGTCTAGTATGCCTTAGAAAATGTTGGCATAATCAACCAAATGTTAATTAATACTATGGTTATAATATAAAATTATTTGCTACTTAGATGGCCTCAAACAAACACAAGGGGTGAAGGGCCTTACAGAATAAGGATAACATGTTTCTTCAACCGGCTCGAACTTTAGCCTTTTTCCAGTTGTTAACACTAAGCTCTTGCAGGCATTTTTCCACCTGGTCTTTCCACTGAAGTCTTGGTCATACTATTTTTGATATCCTTCAACAATGTCTTCAAATATCTTTCGCACTGGTTCATTCTGATCCATTCTACTGCCGTAGCCTAGCTAACGTAAACGCGTTATTTTGATTTGCATAACTACATCGATGTCGCGCAATAATTAATACAGCTCGTGGTTCATCCGTCGTCGATAGTCGCCGTTTTGCATTATAGAACTCAAAGACTCCTAGTGCTGTTTAACCAGCGTGAGATATGGCCCACGATTCTGCGCCATAAAGCAAGACAGGTTGTAGTGAATCTGATAGAGTTGGGTCTTTGTTTAGTCGTAATAAAAAAAAATACGATTTCCTGTAAACATTATTTTCATTTCATTTTTAAATTAGGATTTTAAATAAGTCATAATTAAATTAACATAACGTATTATCGGATATACTATTCTATCTATTAATGAGAACTTTAAAACAATGGAACTTTGCAGAAAACGAAGCGGAATGATGTAGAAGGAAGCAAGAAGCTTTGAAATAAACCAAATTGCCTTCATTATTACGTCGTATCGACTGTATTTAATTAGAAATGCTCCTCCGTATCTTCATCATGAGCTATGTTTTCGTAGCAAATAGTTTTGCAATGGTATCGCTAAAGCACTTCCTAAGTTTTCCAATAAACTCTGCAACATATGCCATAAACATGTTACGTGCAGACATATGTACATATGTATTTGAACACAATTCCAAGAAGTTGATAAATCATTAACGACTAGATGCTAAGAATTTCCCATAAAAATAGAATTTTCAATAAAACTTTTACATAACATTCATTTACTTTTCTTGTAATGTTCAGGGAATGAATAGTTTGTCTTTTATATTATGTACGCCCACTTATAATTATTTTTGTTTATGTATTTCAGTGACTTGAAGCCTTTGCAAATGGAAATGAACCTTGTCGTATTTCCCTGGCACAAGTATTCGCAATATGAATTTGAAATATGCAGTCGTAATCACATTGGAGATTCCATAAAGGCTAGCCATTTAATTATCTATCCACTCAGTCGAACTTTTCCTAAAAATTATATGCCTAAAGATATAAACAATGTGTACCATGCTAATAATCGTAGTTATACTCTTACGTGGTCGAAGCCACGGCATACAGTTGGTCTTCTGAATTACACGGTTTTTTGGTGCTATCCTAAAAGGGCCCTACCAAACGAATGTCGAGTAAGTTGCACACATATAACCTATATTATATAAAGCACTAGTATGTCTATTAATTACAAAATGTCCAATGTTTTCCTAGGAATCCATGCATTTTCAACAGGTACCCCCTACCCAATTAAATTTTACCACCGAAAAGCAGAATGCCTTGGAAGAACATACTCTAAACTTGGCAGTATCCGCAAACTATGAATCGTTTAATACCGGCCTACATTGGACGGATTGTACCATGGATGTCAATGGTGATTTAGTTAAAATGGATCCGGAGTTAATGGATTTAATGCCAGGAACGACATCCATTAAAGTTCACTGGAATGTCGAACGTGTTTGTACATCAATATTGGAAGGCTTCAATTTAACCTACTGTGAAGTAGCCGATAATGTTGCTAGCGATAATGCCACATGTCTAGAAAATCAGCATACAATTTTCAAAGCTAAATATGAGAAAAAATATAATATCACCGGATTGAAACCGTTTACAATGTACAAATTCTCCATGTATATGTTTTCGCGCATTAAAAACGGTAAGCCGAGTGACCCGCAGTTGATTCGAACTCTTGAGGGTGCCCCTTCCCCTCCGCGGCAGCTAAAAGTTTTTGATATTACAAATACCAGCGCATATCTGAAATGGTTGGAGCCAAGTCAACCCAATGGAAAGATACGAAAATACATCATTATGCTTAACAATGATAAAACAGAAGTGAACGCCACAACATTGGAGTATCACTTGACAAACTTGGAGAGTTTTACGTCGTACAAAGTTTATGTGTTGGCCCAAACTGTAGACATTTCGGATACCAGTAACGATGTACATTTTACGACAGCGATTGGATGTAAGTAGAAAACATGTTTTAATAATGACGAGTTGAATTTGATGTTAGGTTTACCATAATCAATACCCGCGTATACATAATATCACTATGTATTATATAAAGGGGACTGATCGTGGAAAAAACTGCTAACTTTATGACGTTTTGTTTTCTAACAAAAATGTAACGTTTTTTCGCCCTATGTCCTAATAGTATGTTTTCCTGTTGCATTTTAGAAAACTGATACTTGAAATATTTCTCTATGACAAGGTGGCATTTTTTCAGAAATTATCGCATGGTAATTATCGTTATCATACTAACAAAACTGAAAAATAATTTCTAATATGTACAAGTAAACTAGTTGCTACAATCTTTGGGAGTAACAAAACATCAAGTATTACGTATTTTGCGAGTAATGTTACACTTCTCATTTAATCTCTTTATAAACAAAATACAAAGTTTATTGAAAGAAATCCTGCACATCATACTTCTTATACTGTGTTTTTGTTTAAAGTTCATTTTATATCAATTTGATTTCTATCATCTTAGATCCAACACCGCCAGGACAAGCTCCCAGATCTAACAACGCAAGCGTCGTCCAATGGAGTAAACCGGCTAAACCCCATGGTCGCGTTGAATTTTACGAAGTAGCTGTAACACAAAAGCGTAGGGAAGAAGTAATTCGCCAACGGATAAGCATTATAATGGAAGGAGAGACGAGTTGTTTCTTTGCGAAAATTCCACCTTGTTTAGGAACTGAATATCAAACTACTGTTGAGGTCAGGGCAGTGAATGCCGCCCTACTAACACACGAAATGACGGATAGTGTAGATGTGCTGCATTCCCACGCGGAAGATTATTATTATAATTATAATAACGATGATAATGATGATCTAATATGTGAAGGTGTAGGCAGACATACGAAGGAAAGCAACGGAGAACTCGCACGTTATTTGGATGGCACCAAATACCATTTATACAAATCCGCTTGGCAAACATCTACCATATATTCCTGCTCCTCAAGTCGTATGAGTAAAATTACTACCATCGCTTTGGTGGTAGTAGCCATGTCTTTGGGTGTTATGGCAGCTTTATACATGGCGCGCAAGAAATACAATAAAATGGCTAACATAAATTGCACTTTGCCTGCTGGTCTGGAAACATATTTCACAAAAGATAGCAGTGGGTTCCCAGGGGATTTCGTTGGCTCTCAACAAAAATCATTTGACTCGGCCACTAGAGCGGCAGAAGACCAGTGGATAAGTGCTGCTCGTATGCATGAATTTAATTTTCGTAATGAACATCATCATTTATTAGCCTCATTGGGTAATGATTCTGGATATCTGGGGGGAAATGGTTGTATGTGTAGTGATACAATCAATGGACGCACCTTGAGTAGCAGTTTAGATACTAACAATGTTACGGATGATAGTGTCGAACCGCTAGACGATGACGAGGAAGACTACGAAAAGGAAAATTACAAAACCCAACCACATAATCATTTTACATCAAATGCATCCTCATCCGTTGACTCTTTGGTGGAAAGTACAGAGGAGTCGGATACTCCCAATTCAGATGTTGAGCAAGATGATTTATCAATGTTCCCCAACAGTAATGGTTACGTCAAACAGTCAATGTTGCAACCGTGGCAAAATTTCCATGAAGAAAACCGATCGCAACCTAATAACTCTGGATATATTACTGTACAAAACCTGGATGTAGCCGCAGATGCAGTATCGTCTCCGTCCTCAGGCTATGTGTTACAACAAGATTTACAGAACTTTTTTAAGAACAGTATAGGCCATCAAAATGTTGTGCCGTCATTGGCAGCTTTAAATAAAACCATACCTCAAACTACTGGCGGGGGCGATGGTTACACGACATTGGACGATTTATCTAAACTTAATATGAAACCTATACCCGTCAATCATCAAGCACAACCACATCCGCCTGATAACAAACCGCCAGAGGATATAAACAACTCAAGTGATGGCACCACAGCGGCGCATGATATTAATAGCAAGACAAACAATGCTGGTGGTGGAGTAGGAGGAGGAGTCGGCGGCGCCAGTGGTTGTATATCCGGTTACGTAACACAGCAAGATTTAAATATTTTCGCCCAACATCAGCAACATTAAATTTTCAACTGCGAACTGAGTATATTTTTACGAAATTTATCTTAAGTGCACACAAGCTGAAGTATTCTAAAATTGATATGAAATCGCTACATGGATTAGACGGAGTACTTCTTGAACAAACTTGCGGGATACCCCCTGCCTAAGAATAAGCATTTTAAAAGAGGGCAAGCTTTCTGCGAATATATTTTTCCTACGAAATACCTTAACTTCTAGATAACGATTGAAGAAAAAACTTGAAATACGTCCATAATTGCCCATATTGGTTTTTTCTGTTTTTTTGTCACTATTTAATGTATAAGTAGATCCTAAACAAAGTATTGTAATGTAAGTTTCACAACTACGTATTATTGTCATTGAGCGATCAAAATTTGTTAATTGCTAAGTGTAGTTTTAAGCAAGGAATTTAAAATCTCATCTATTTTCAAAGTCAAGAAAAATAAGAAGGCTCTTTTTGCACAACCCCTCAACTATTGTGATTTAATTTTTCCTAAACTCTTACATATTATTACCACCGTTTTTTTTTGTTTTTTTTTACATTATTATATATTTAGTTTTAATACTCATTGCAACGCCCCTATCATTGATTTTTTGGCTAAGTTCATTTCATACATATAACTTTATTATTAACGCATTCGCATTACGTTTATTAACTATATAAGACAATTATTTCTTGATTTGCATATAAACAATGGAGTACTTAATTATTTATACATATATGTATTTTTTTTATATCAAACTCACTTATTTCTTAAGTACGCGGCCTTACATTTTTTTGTAAAACAAAATAAATTCTATATTGCTTTATTGTTTTTTTTTTTAAATAAAACAAAAATATGTATTATGTATTTGTACAAAAATTATATGGTTTTCTTTTTAACGAATTGTCTGCAAGACAAGACAAACTTCATTCCTCTGCATCTGATGCGCGTATAGGATCACTGAAGCCAATCAGCTGATGCAGATGCTTTTTTGATGCGCATTTTGTTTGGAATAAAGAAAGCTAAAATAGAAAATTAATATACGAATTGGATAACAAGCTCAATGGAGAAAGAAGAGAAGAAAGCGGATTAGAGGAATGTGAAGTAAGTAAACGTCTTGTTGCCATAAGTTACTACAGTTGGTTTCCAATTACATTCCATAAATTGATTGGGGAAAGCTTCTCAGAATCACTGGCCTGTGCGCTTTCGGGTTTCACACTCATTAATTGGAATCCACATTTACACCGGTTACGAAGGGTATTTTAAGAAGCTTGTGCCATAAACTGGGTTTGGTTTAGGACACGTGACAGTAAAGGACAGTTTATAACTAACTGCCTTATCATCACTACACTCGGGTGTCGGTCGACCCATTGTGATTACCCATATAATCTGAAAAGAAAAGGGGACGCGCCCCATTAATTGTACATATTTCGGTAGATAGACTTAGAACGAACAGAAGAACCACTCAATTATATTATATATATATATCCCCAAATTATAAACCCTGACCAATACGCAAAATACCATCTCAAGGTGAGGATCCACATATGCAGGTCAAGGTCTACCATTCCAGATTGCCAATAGGGTAGTAAGAAAAGTAAACCCGACAGGGGGCTATTAGACAAACCATCACAAGATGGTTTCGCCTGCTCGGATCCATGACAGACCCTGTGAAAACTCCATCAAATTCCCAATGGCCACATCGAGCATAGAGGACAGGCCATCTGCCTGAAACCATCCAAAGCAACGGTGACGCCTTCGCTGGAGGGCTGTGCATTGACAGAGAAGATGCTCAATGGTTTCCCCCTCTTCACAAGCACTGCAGTAATCAATCCCGTTCGTAATCCAATTGCGAGTGAAGCCTCCAACATCATAGTGACGTGTGATAACAACAATGAGAAACCGCAAGTCAGCCATGCCCAGTCGTAGACGCGACTTAGTCCTCCCCGAGTCCACTGCCGGCCTTATATCTCTTGATATCCTGCAATCCACTCTGGCCGGCCAGGCAGCATTGATCCCTTCCAGCGACCGATGAAGCCATACAAGTAACAGATCGGTGGATTTGCAGAGGCAATCAATCTCAAACCAGCAGAAGTACATCCTGCTGTAGCAAGACAGTCTGCTTCACTGTTTCGTGCGACATCAGTACAGTACACCGTTCATAATCCGCTTGCAATCCCTAACCAATTTGGATTTATATGTGTGTGACTTAATCGCACTGAGGGCTGGCTTACTGTCAACGCAGATGTAGAATTCACCCGATGGATACAAGCTCGTGACCATTATCTCAGTCGCATGATCGCCGCGATTTTCGCTTGGAAGGCACTGCATTTTGCACCCAATATCAGCGAAAGCCCGAGTTGAAGGTCCTTACTGAAGATCCCGCTCCTGTGCTCGATTCCATTTTGGAGCCATCTGTAAAGATTAGATGATCAGAGAGTGAGGAATATTCTATCTATCATCATTATCTCTGGGTATCGCCCAAAGTCTATAGTCGGCAGCATGTAGTCCCTTAGGGGCATGTTTCCAGATACCCAATTCCCTCATGCGAAGGTCGCTTCTAACAACGCACCGTCTCGCATAGATATCAAGTGGAGAGGGCAAGTATCAATAAAGCATTTATAGAGAAGATACGTGACTTTATAAACTTTCCCATTAACATCGTCATTAATGGTGCAGGAATTGGAGTCCAATCTTGACAACATAGTAACAATATCACGAAATTTCACCGCCAGCTCTTCTTGGATTCCTAAAGGCACCCTGCCACAAAGTCTGTAGTAATGAGAATTGTACTATGGTCAGAAAAGGAGTAGTCATCCGACACCCTCCAATCCTTTACAAGCAATTCCTCAGGCGATAGGGTTACGGCAATGACACTCTCCCTCAATTTATTACGAAAGGTGACTATTTCCCTTATTACAAATCTTGAGCCTGGATTGAATAATGAAATCAAAAACAGGTTCACCTCTAATGTTTATCTCAGTACTGTCCCTTTTGTGTATGCTTAGCATTTTCATCACAGCCTATTAATATTTAGTAGATGCCTCGTGAACTGTCCTACCATACGTACTCATACGCCAAGTGTCAAACTTGATCCAGTCTCAACATCCATGCACACTGTTGCCACATCGCCCGTACTAAAGTTAGAAGAAAAGAAGGTTTAAATCTTTTCTACCTACTATACAAGCTCTTACCATACCCTTCACATTATTCTCGCGGTCGATCCAGGTCTCTTGTACCAGGGCGATGTCAATTTCATGGTTCGTGAGGAAGAGCAGGAGATTGGCGGAGGCAGCCCCGCAGTGGTGCAGATTGATAAAAGACCAAAGCACATATTTACCTCACGAGCTTTTATCTTCTCCATAGACTCCGAATCCAGGTTGATTCTGAAATCGGCACCTGCCTCCCAGTCATGGGTATTGAGTTCCGGGTTCTGCTTGCCAAGCAGTCTTACCACCTTGTCCGGCGACAAAACCAGCGGTGGTATTCAGACCAAAACAATGTTTCGAAGAGGACTGAGGAATAACCTCTAGTCTCGAACCTGGCTAAGCTTCGCCAATAGTCAGCCAGTCAACACCACATAAGCTTATCTTTCCGATTCTCCTGCTGTCGTCCAGCATTTCATTTTTCAGCCTTTTCTCGACCTGCAACCAGTTGGTAAGGCTGATCTTACCATCGGCATCAGCTCCATCCACGATTGCCATCCTAAGGACTTTCTGGGCTTCTTCCAGCCTAAGAGGGGTTCTTCCCGGATCTAACTCCGGATTGGTTTTTACCTCCGGCAGCCTTTGAAGTAGAGGCACCCTCCTCAGAATGTGTTGGAGGATCCCCCAATCTCCAAGAGCAGGCAGCAAGTTTGGTCGTGTGTTTGGAGTGGGACCTGAAACCATTTATTTTCCTCCATTCTCAACAGACGGGCTACTCCGTTCATCACTCAGTGGAAGTGCATCAGGGTGCGGTAGCTCGTACCTACTAAAGTAGTCCCTGCAATCGGACAGCACCTGCTTGACCTTTTCCGACGCATGCTCTGCTATAGACGCATCTCTTTCTATGAGCGCTGGATCTTTTCCTAGACCTGGCAGCCTTGACCGAGGTGGATCCCGCACCAATCACCCCATGTCCGTAGTTACCGAGAGGTACGTATAGTGTTTTGCGTACACTAGTTACCTGAGCGTCCATTTTCAACCGATCCACGTAAAACCGATCAACCGAATATCCCAGGAACTCACTATTTTCAGGATTCTCAATCCGGTACGAGAGTGTGATATCTCCGATTGAATAGTTTTTCCGCTTTTCTGTTGTCCACATGTGTTGGGAACACAGTTCCATGACCGAATCCAATCATGTCCATTGTGATAGTTGCCTTAACCTCGTGCCAGATGTAGAAGCAGTCTGCTTTCCTATACTGTCCACCGGTGGCAAATGCAACATAACATGCAGTACATCAGAGGGGGTGGTGCACGTCGTCGCCAATCTCTGAACCCTAGTCTAGTGTACAAAAGGTAATCGGTAACCCAATAGAGCATTATCGCCACCGCTGTATAAAACAAATAGTTTCCCATTACATCCCATGAAAGGAAAAGAGAGAGCTTGTTGCAGTCGATGAGTTGTGGGTTTTATAGTTTTTCACACTGATTGGGGTCCACTGTTTTACACCGGTTCCGAATTGTATTTTTTTAGAAGCATTTTCATGTGTAAGTGCCGATAGCGTCGCCAAGTACTGGATAGTGTCCCAAGGAATGAATTTTATACCTTGGGTAAATAGAATAATGTGTGGGACATGGGACTGACCGTGGAGGTGGAAAGTTTCTGATAGCCACTCATTTGGGAGTTGCGGCAGTCCAATCAGCTAACTACTTCCTAGAAGTATGTCTTCGACTTCTGGTTCTCTCAAAAACGATGTACAAGTAGACAGTCAAAATTTCTCTTCACTCTAATGCCAACAAACAAAACGAGTGAAACCCTAGTACTTCTCTACTCTCTCTCTTACTCTCTTCATTGAATATTTCAATATACGAGCAGCTTTTTGATAGTGTTATTGAATATAACTATACAAATTACAACCATGTTGAAGTAAAATTACATAAACTACGCAAAAAGCATGAAATAAGCAAGATATGACGCGAGAGAGAAATGCGTTTGAGTGAACTCCTAGCACTTTCTGGTTCTCTTCTACCAGGGTTGCCAAGTTGGGCACATCTTCTGGCCGCCTAATTCTAAATCGTCTTTGGTTCTCTTCTCTTCTACGAGGGTTGCCACATTGAGGTGTTTTTTTCTTCTCTACTTGTACCAAAAACGATGTACAAGTAGACAGTCAAAATTTCTCTTCACTCAAATGTCAACAAACAAAACGAGTGAAACCCTAGTACTTCTCTACTCTCTCTCTTACTCTCTTCATTGAATATTTCAATACACGAGCAGCTTTTTGATAGTGTTATTGTATATAACTACAAATTCCAACCATGTTAAAGTAAAATTACATAAACTATGCAAAAAGTATGAAATAAGCAAGTTATGACGCGAGAGAGAAATGCATTTGAGTGAACTCCTAGCACTTTTTTGTTCTCTTTTACCAGGGTTGCCAAGTTGCGCACATCTTCTGGTCGTCTAATTGTAAATCGTCTTTGCTTGTACATTCTCTTTGCAGGAGACAAAAAAGGATGTACAAGTAGAGAAGAATAACCCGGCGCAATTTGGCAACCCTAGTAGAAGAGAACCAAAAAAGGCGACGCGATTCACTCAAACGCATTTCTTTATCGCGTCATAACTTCATTATTTCATAATTTTTACAAATTTTATATAATTTAAATATTTTATTTAAATATGGTTGGAATTTCTATAGTTAGATACAATAACAAAATCAGAAAACTGCTCGTGTATTGAAATATTTAACGAAGACAGTAAAAGAGTGAGCAGAAAATCGACACACTTCACTCGTTTTCTTTGTTGGCATTCCACTCCATGAGTAAATTTTCTTCTTATACCATAGTTGCTTTATAAAGGAGAATCTTTGGTATGTAAATAAAAGTAACATTTCAAAACTTCTGCATCAGTGCGTGTAAGTACGAAAGCAATGTGTAAGTAGCGACAACAATCGCTCTACACACAATCAATAAATGTCTTCGGTTAGTGACTTGTGTAAATACACACCGCAGTGGCTTAACGGGCTAGACGCTGCTGAAGATGATGCTTCACAAACATCGAAACGATCGGCCAGCGAATGTGAGTTCGAATCCCAACCGCGGCATTTACATTTTTTTCACTAACCGGAGAAAACATGATCTCTTACAGCCTTAAAGGAAATTGCAACTTTAAACATAACGAGGATCTAAAACAACTAAATTTTTAATTTAAGTTTATTTTATTATAAATAAAATGTAAATGCGTATTACTTTTTTAATGTCTACATGCTAACCGTGGAATAAGCCTTTTATCCATAGCATATAACGTTCTATCAAGTATAATGTGCGAAAGACTAAAACCAATTATCGCTGACCTGATTGGACTATACCAGTGTGGCTTTAGGCCTGCAAAATCAACAACCGACCTGATTTTCACACTACGCCAAATCCTGGAGAAGACCTACGAAAAACAAATCGACACCTATCATCTATTTGTCGATTATAAGGCGGCCTCCGATAGCCCGATACGGGGGAAACTCTACGAAGCAATGTCTGAGCTTGGTATTCCTGCAAAACTCATACGCCTTTGCAGGATGACCCTGACGAACACCAAATCTGCAGTGAAAGTTGGTAAGGATCTTACCGAACCTTTCGAAACTAAGCGAGGCATCAGACAAGGTGACACCCTATCGTGCGATATCTTTAACATCTTAATAGAGATTATTCAGAGAAAAGCTGCGGTCAACATGAATAAAACCATCAGCAGCAAAAGTCACCTGCTGCTCGCGTATGCTGATGATATAGATAACATTGGACGCACAGTTAGAGAAGTTACTGCGGTGTTTTCGAGAATTGAGAAGGAGTCAGGAAAAGTGGGTCTGACGGTAAATGAGGACAAGACGAAATTAAAGGTTTCAACGAGCAGGGCCTCCACGCGATTAGATTAGACGAATTTATATACCTCGGATCTGCCGTAGACAAAAACAACAACGCCAGCCTTGAGATCAAGCGGAGAATTGTGCTTGCGAATAGATGTTATTTTGGGCTAAGCAATCACTTTAGAGATAAAGCCCTCTCTCGAGTAACAAAAGTCCAACTATACCAGACTCTCGTACAACCTGTCTAGGTCTTATCGCACTCAAACGAAATATCTGTAGGAGTCTTCGAGAGAAAAACACTCCGAAAAATTTATGGCCCTATAGTGCACAACGGCGGGTATCCCGATACTGACATAGTTAAGCGGATCAAAATAACGCGATTGCGCTGGCTAGGCCATGTCAGTAGAATGGATGAGGACGAACCAGCACGAAGGGTTTTCGAAACCGAACTCGAAGGAAGACCAAGACTCCGCTGGAGGGATCAGGTTGACGAATCCCTGCGTACACTTGGTATTGCCAACTGGAGAGATAAGGCAAAGGACCGAACTGGTTGGCGAAATATGTTATCTTCGTTTTGTAAGGTCCCTGACCCCCCGGAGTTGTCCGTGACCGGATAAGTAAGTACATGCTAATTATAAGAGATAACCATCATTTCTAATTCCATTCACAAGGGGCATGCGGTCGGATTGTATCCCCAATATTTTTTGGGGTATTCGGAATAACGCATACCAAAAATGGGAAATGTTACACATTCGACTAAAATCGAAATGCAGCACATGGGCGTATATGTGGTTTAAATTCTCGTTTTTCTATTAATTCGATCAATTTCAGAAGAGTAAAATTACTCGAATATCTCGAGTGAGAAAAAATCGTTACTCGGTCGTTCAGAAATCCTATTTTCGAGATACTCGAAGAAGGCAAAAACCCGAGTAATTGGATACCCTAGTGTGTATTGAGTTGTTCGAACTTGCACATGTGGCCACACCAAGGACCAACTTATACTATAACTATAATTATTCCTTACGAATTTAAAATCATTCTTTAAAATATTTTCCATAATTGTAAGTTCGTTTTATTTTCGTTAATATTTAATTTCTTATTTCACAATTAATATAAAATTCTTAGTACATAGTATACATAATAAATATTCAATTTAATAATCTAACTGAAATTTAGTTCCTTTTTTCTGTTTTGATAGAAAAATATTTATTCAACAGAAATTTCTGCTAATAGTAAAAATACAAGTTCATTAATTCGAAACAAAACAATATAATTTTAAAGTTTAATAAAACATATTTAAAAAATCCTTAATTGATAAATTTGGTGGAGATGATGGTGGAGTGTATAATGAATATTTTAGGAAAATTCCAAAATTACATAGATGGATTTTGAAGGATTCTAAAATGTAACATCTTATCCAATACAACATCAAAGGGAAATTTGTAAAATTACCCTCCAATATTTATAACAATTCAAAATTTTAATAAAATTTAAAATAGCAATAATCTAACGAATTAAATTGAGTATTTAACTCAATCACAAAATTACAATGAAATACATATAAAATAATAATAAATAATTATTTGTAGGTTGGTTGGTTGATTGATTGGTTAGTTGGCTGCATCATCATACATAGTACAACATCGAAGTTAATGTAAAATTATTTATTTATATATGTATGTGTTTATGTATTTATATAAATGTATTTATTCAGTTCTAGTGTTTTATTTATATATGTTTGTTTTCTTTTAGCACGAGTTTTACTCAGGAATATTTATAAATTTTGTTGATTTTTACCATGGACTTAGGGCGTATCTACTACCAATATATCGAAATAGTAGACGCAATTCAAACTAAATGGCTCATCCAGCAAAATGTGTAAATGTATCCACTTGTAGCACTAATTTATTCAGTACAATATACATTTACTTAGGGGTTATTGAATCTGAAATAGAAACAACAGAAATAACAATTAGCACTATTATAAACCGAAGAATTATGTTATTTAAAAAATTTGAATTTGATTAATTTATGCTGGAAGTTTTTTTTTTGGGAATGAACGTTGTCTCTTCCAGTTATACAATAAAAATCAACAAGATTTTAACAGATATCGAAAGTTAATTAAAGAGATTTGTATCTTAAATTTTCGTTCAAACTATAAGGTGTGAAACATAGGTCAAAAATCGCGCATCATCTTCAAAATCTGCCGGACATATCTTTTATAGCACCAAGTAGCTATTTCCCAGTAGACAACAGTCGAACTAGTTCAAAAAAGTAGGGCACATCTGTGGAGCGTTGCTTAGTGTACGCCTCTTGTATTCGAGGCATCACGGTCACCACGCTTAGTAACCGTGACACTGTCGGGTATCGAGTCGCAATCACTACGTGTAAGAAAGTGCACAGCTCACTAATTTTGAGAAGCTATTTCTTCTCACCTCATGAGAAGTAATGGGAAAACATTTATTTAATAATTTAGTTAAACAAACATATAATTCTTTAACTAGATAAATTTGAATTAGCTTCAGTGTCACTAGTTTGTGTACTAATGAAAACTGGACACAGTCTTTACTAATGGAAATTATAACGGGTCCGCCATCTAACGTTTTTTTTTCAACTAGTGCTTATTTCGTGAATGGTAACACTTAGCTCATGTCTGATTTGACAGATAATTAGTTTTATCCTTCCGCTGAACGAATACGGTTGTGTATACGGTTGAACAACGCTGGGAAATATTGCGACATTACTTTGAAAATCATGGTAATGTTGCAGAATGTGGGCTACACTCGATGTTTTGCGCCGTTTTTGAAGATCGCATTATCAGCCGCAGAGCTGATGTCGTTTGGCCACCTCGAAGCTGCGATTTGACACCGTTGGACTATTATTTGTGGGGTGCCCTCAAAGATAAGTGTTACGCCGACAAGCCAGAGACAATTGACGCTTTAAAACACAATATTCGTGAAGCCATTGGTGAAATACAGCTGCACACAATCGATAATGTGCTTAAAAATTGGACCGATAGTGTAGGCTACTGCATGGCCAGCCGAGGCAGCCATTTGAATGAAATTATTTTCCATTATTAACCGGAAGATTGTACTTTCAAATAAAAAAAGAAATTTGAGAAAATATTCAGTAGTTTTTTTTTATAGCCTTTTTAAAAAAAAAAAGTTATTTGGCGGACCCTTTGTGTACAAGAGGTGTTTTACCACGGGGCTGATAAATGCTGATACTACAAAAACAACCTAAGCCATCAATGTGCCTCATATCGGACACAGAAGACAAAAGCCAACAAATATGGATTATTTAAAGCAATCCATTCGAACAACAATTGAGTCAATTCCCGTTGCAACGCTCCAGGAAATAATGCATAACATTTTGATAAGATATCGCACCTGCGTCACCGAACGAAAGGTCATTTAAATTCAATTATTTAAAATAAAAATTTATTACTTTTCAAATTAATAAAGAAAAAACAATTTATACGAATTTAAAAAAAATCTTAGATTTTCTGAATGTAGCAACATTCAACAGTGACCCTGTATTTTGGAACTAAATATTAGATCATATTTTTAAAACCAGTTTGAAAATATTTACTTGTGGTACTAGTATTTACTCGACAATAAGTGTTTTTTTAATGAAATAATGGCATTTTAAGCGATAGCTCATATATAGAACGTAAAAATAAGCGAAGCAAATTAAATGAACATGAACTAGTATACAAGATAATGTATGAGTGCATACTACACGCTTAAAGGGTCAGAAACATTTTCTAAATAAAAAATTATTGGTATTATCGGCTTAATGGATGTTAATTTTTTTTAAAACGTTCACAATATTTTAGAATTTTAAATTTTGGATTTCTTTTAAAACGAGTTATTTGGGCCTTTTACCACTAACACTGGACTATATATATGTTTTCTTCAGCTTAGAACTAGTTCAAGCCCGTTGCTTCAGAATCATATAAAGTCATACATTTTGAACTGGTGCACAACATCTCTAATGTGACAGAAAGGGGGCAATTTTTCTCAAACCTAAGACATCGCAAAGTTAATTTCTACAGTTGTTTGTACAAAGGAACCCTAATTCTATGGTATCAAAATACTATCGTTATAGTACAAGACTTAGCTTTAGTAGACTTTCAAAAAGATACTAAATGTAATTTCTATTTCAAAATATTTCTAATGGCGAATCACCTGAATTATATCAAATTGAATTCCATACACCAAAAACACACCATAGACCGTACATGTTTTCAACCTTGGTGATGAGGTCAACAAAAAAAAACATTTACCTTAAATGTTAGTACAGTTTTCAAGATATGACGTTGATATAACTTTTGTAATACAGACGTATCTAAAAACAAAATGAATTTTTGAATGAAAATCGTCTTGCAACATTTTGCAAAACATCAGTGAAGTTTTTGCAAAAAGGGCTTTGTACTTTCGGAAGAATTACCTATTAAGCAAAAAAAAAAAACTTTTTTAATAAAGTATATGTCTAGCTATGATTGGTTATAATCCTGCCAGGCAACTAAAATACAAAATTACATACCTAATAATAGAAAAAATACAATTGTAATGTACTCACATATATTATTTTATATAATTATCCTATTTGTGTCACTTATCGCCTGTTGTCCGAAACAGACTTGTTAGGCCAGCATTTTGATTTGTTTCAATTAGATCTGAAGCGGGATTCTTCAATTTATGCGATGACATTGGAGGCAAATTGGCAATTTTGATTTCATGGCGGAATAACTGATTAATGCTACGCCCCACTAATGGAGCGGTAAGTTTTTTGAATATGTCTTTCTTTGCTTTATCCACTTTATTGCCCTTGACGGGTGCCACAGAGATTTTCTCATCGAATTTCTGTATATCCCCAGAGGATACATTGGGTATACTCTGTAGAACTTCGGTGAGAGAGGGATATTTGGGTCGTAAAAGTTCATAGAACTGCACGCCTAGTGTAATGAGTCCAGCTTGGTTCGCCTCATGTTGACCGTGAACTTGTAGACCACGTAACACGGCAGTGAAGGCGGTTACAGCTTTATTGGCGTCCATTAGTTGTTCAGCTGCTAAGAAGCGCATCACAGGTGCCGCAATATTGATAGCTTTTAAATTGCAAGTACCATCGTTCCAGGAAAGAGCACTGAGCAATGTCATTAGTATGTAATTTGTAGTTGAGGGGTTGCGCAGCAACTTGACACCCAAATCACTGATAATGTCGGATAGCAAGGCGGCCTGAGCAGCCCTAGTGTGGGCCACTCCATCCATGGAATGTTCTTCAGCGTCCATTGTCACATCGGAATTGGGAAGGTTGGAGTTGACATTGTTGGCCGAATTTTCTGGACCAATTTGTCCACCCACCAAAGCTACTTTAAGTACATCTAAGTACTCACGTGTCAATGAACGATTAAGCATATCTTCCAAAACTTCTTGTGTGTCGTTCGATTGCTCTTCATCATTGAGCTGACCCGACTCGTAAAGAGACGTGATATACATCCATCGTGTCGTCAAACGGTTGCACATTATGGGCGTTATATGAGCAAAAATCGGCAGTAAGACGGAATCATAAAATGCAGGTGGGCAGGAGTAAACGAAGGGTTTAAAAAATACACGTACTATGGGGCGCAAACGATAGTCGGGCAGATCATCTAGGCAGGCGAATGCACTATTTATTAGAGCATCTGCCACATCCTGCAGTTGATACAGATCTCTTCCTAATGAGGGACCAGCCGATCCCATCATGTGATAACAGCCTTCATATAATAACGTCATAAACTGTTGCATTTTATCAAAAGGTGATGGTGGCTTCTTTACCGATGGGTCTAGAGGATCTGTGGGCACGGCGCATACCCCCATTAAGACTTTTTTCTCATGCTCTAGCATTGTGTGTATGTTACGATAGCCATCCGAAAGTCCGGCGATAGCCTCTGCTTTAAAAAGCTCGTTCAAAATACGCAGAAGTGATAAGATATGTGGCAATAATGGGATGACATGAGGTGTAGCCGGATTGCGACATATGGGATTACCCAACTCGGTAAAACCCACCACAAAACCACCTCGAGAAGCACGATCAGGGTCATCTGGCCATGTGCAACGTTTAATGACGCCTAAGACGATGTACAGAGCGTCGATTAAAGATGAACGTTGTGGAGCACACGGGTCGTTTTCTACGGGGTACACGGGGGCACGGTCCAAACCCACAAAATGCATGAAGTCCAGCGAAGATTTGACAGCACGCGAGAATGTCGACCAATGCTGCAAACTGTCACGCATCACCTCCCCAATAAAGGTGTACTGACGCTCATAATCGCAGAAATGATTGGAGATGAGAAGCAAAGCCTCTTGCAGTGTTACTCTATCCATTTTACTAATAGGATGGTGAGGTTGTGCAAACAATGTCTTGATATGTGTATTAATTTGCTCAAAAACGGGCAGCAGCAACAAAGGATATTTGTGGCCCAGTTTGACGATGAGGGAAGCTGCGTGGCGTCGTAGATTCTTACAGGCTTGCACCCGCGGCGTTAACGGCTGCAGTGAAGATGGATGCGGATCATTAGGATCCCTAAAAACTAAAGCATTGAAGATTTTTTCCAGTACTCGTGGTAGCAAAGAAACACCAGTCATAGCGACGCAATTGTTAGGCGTTATTTGGCATGAGGACATGCTGAGAAACACGAAGAGGGTGGAAATGCACGACAGAACAATAGAGAGCGTCAAAGGGTTGTCGGTGTCTAGCTTCAAACAGTCTTCCAGCAAACGTAATCCACTTTGTACCGAAGGTCTTTCAGCCACCATCAATATACGGCTCAAGACGCCGTCCAATACGGAAACCAAAGCTTCCCATTCCAAATAATTAGAATCCAAGACACAACATTGTGTATTGCCCCTTTCAGTGTGGGCTTTGGATAATCGCAAGTTCAACCATTGTTCGCAGTAGCCAAATGTTACCAGGGGCTGTACCAATGTGGCTTGGCGGAAGATCTCCAAAAAGTCTGTGCGGCATCTGTAGAAAAAAACGGCAAATTCTTCTTCAGAATCGTATTCAAGGCATATATAAGATGAGGTTAAGGCGTTAACACCACCCATCGGTCCTTTAGGCGAAGGATAGGGTGTCTTAATAATCCTGGGCGCCACTACTTCTATGATTTGTGGTATATACCCAACCACAGCGGGGTCTTTGGATATGGCGTCATGTTTTAGGAGAACATTCCATATTAGCGCTGCACCATGAGCCACATTTAGAGAGGCGTGCCGTGTAAGACTTAGCAAACATTCCAAATATATTTCGAGATGCGGCGGTCTTTGTATAGCGCCGTCTTCTTTGCCCCACAACAGAGTCAATTGTTGTGCCATCCCACTAAGGGACTGGACCAATTTTTTTAGGAATGTATGATTTTGTTCAAGTGAGGGTACACTTTCATCTGTGGGCACCATCTGAGAGGCAGAATATATGTAACGCATCGGTTCCTCGCCATACAGAAGCAACAAGGGTTTGCGCTCTTTCACTTGGCCTTTACGATTCGTGATCTGCGCCAGACATTCAGCGGCATTGGACTGAAAAGCCTTGTCGTTTAGTAAAATGCACAGAATTTGCAAAAGTTTTCCATTGTTACTGGTTATATGGTTAATGGAGACCCACTCCACAAATCCGGTTAAGGTCAACAACACCACCTCCACCACACGACTGTGGGCATTCGCTTTTTGGTAGTTGCCCTGACCGGTAGCCTCTCGAAACGACGTAACATGTAACTCCACCAAACGAAGAAAAAAATCAAATATATCATTCATATTATTGGTTAAGGCTTGATACATATCCTTACGCCTCTGATTAGACTCAATGATTTGCAGCAAAGCCACATCTTCTACTAAACGCAGGAACACGAGTAGGACCAACTCCGTTTGTGCTTCACCCTTGCTGCAAGCATCAGATAGTTCCGACAACAATGTGGTCCACTGTTGTGGCCACTCTCGCTTAACCATTTCCACAATAATACGCGAGAGTGCATCTTTAAGATGGGCCAACGAACGATCTTCCGCTGGACCCACACCCATTAGCAGAATTTTCATAGCATGCTCTTTAATGAAAATCTTTTCCTCCTGTGAAATGCAATTCCATTTGAATTTGATAGTATACTCCATCAGTTGCAGACCAAAATGCTTGGCATTCTGAGAATATTGACCACTGGCTAGATAAAGGCCAACTTGGGCGCACAAAGGACTCTCCTCCTTGAAGCGTTCACATGCCATATAAGCCTCCATGCGGGCCTGTTGTGCCGTCATAGGATGCATTATCAACTCGACAGCCTTGGCCAGTTCATCAGCCAAAGCAGACACTGTAGCATGCTGAGCCATTACCACCAGATATATATTCCCTTTTCAAACTGAACTTCTGTTAGTTTTTGCGAAAAATAAAAATTAATAAATAGCGAGAGCGTGCTGCGTATTGTATAGTGCTTGTTCTTCCTTTGTTGCCTTTTGTAAAATAAAACACACTCTGAAATATCTATTGCTTTTTGATGTTTTAAATTGAATCTTGCATTTGTCATTCACATTTGTCTAATATCGAATATTGTTTTTTTATGTAAAAATTCTCTTGTGTGAAATTTTTCATAAAAACTCGGGAGATAATCACCAAAAACTCCTTCAGCAGCAAAAAATGTGTGTGCAAATTGCCTTCGTAGAAAATGAAGTTTACTCTGGCAAAAGGGTTGCCAGCATTATGAGTTGAAATTTGATCTTGTAATTGCAGCAATTATTGTGAAATCGAAGATTTCGTATTTGTCCAATAAATTGTAATGTAATCTACAAGGATAGTAGTGGCACCAAATTGGTTTCTGACTATATTTATTTAAATTCTTTCGATAATTGTTAATTTTAGATTAGCACTTCTCTTATTTACCGGTCTTGCTTTTGTGCGGCATGTTCAGTGTTGGGTCAACATTTAAGCATACATACAGTGTTGGTAAGTTGTAGGATACACCCGAAAAAATTTGCGTGTTTTAAAGCATTGTATAGCAGGGTATAGTCATGCGGCATTTACACCGAACAAGATTAGCGCATTTGCAAGGTTAACTACGTTCACCCGCGCTAACCCAGAATTTTACTCATACAATTTTAATCAGTAGTAACTGAAATTTAATCTTTAACCTCATTTTAAACTCGTGTACATTTTGGTACAACACTGCTAGTTACTAAGGTTAGTATTCTAAAAGTCCCGAAAGTTAACGTAACGCAAAAGCGAACGCAAACGCCAAAAAATTGTGGTTTATACATCACTTCGCGCTTACGTTCGCTGACGAAAGCTGTCACTGAAATTTCTGGCTTACAGAGTTGTCCAATCAAAATAGAAAATTATAGACTACAAAAAGTTATCTTGAGTGAACTGTACACAATGAAAAGATTAAAAAATAATAATACTACAAATACTAAGAATATTTATAGAAATGCACATAAACTGCCTTATTCATAAAAAACATTAATGTAGCTCTAAAGCATTCACCAGTTATTGAAAGCTTTAAGATTTGGCGAAGGTTTTATTAGAACCGTATTCATAATGAGTATTTTAACTAGGGAACAGATAATTGACTGAAAACCCTGTTTTATGTATTCTCACAGTGCTTGTGATGTAAAAACAAGATGAACAATAACCGATAGACCGAATTAATTTTTTTTATTTAAATGCGTCAATGCATTTTTCCGAAATTTTAAACATTAATGGAAAGAACTATTCAATAAAAAGATCAATTAATATTTGGTATATTCATAAATTGTGACCGTCGGTGGTGCAATGGGTAGAGTGCGCGCCTCTTGTACAGGAGATCCTGGGTTCGATCCCTGCTCCAACCACCTTAAAATTTCTTTCGACGACGGTCACCTCGCTTAGTGACGGCGACACTATCGAGTATATAGCCATGAAAAAGCTTCTCAAAATACCGTTCGGAATCGGTGTAAACCTGTAGGTCCCAATCAGTGAGTGAAAACTGGAAAGCGCACAGCTCAGTGATTGTGAGAAGTTCTCCCCGGTCCCTTCCTTGGATGTAATGGGAAACCATTTATTTATTTTTTTTATATTCATAAATTTGGAAGAAATGTCAAAAAATCATATTGAATTTGATTTCAGTTTTGAGTAGTCGAATATAAACCCGTATAATAGGTTGTAGTTTCAATGTTTTGATTTTATATACATCACTATGTAAACAAATGTTCATTTTGGTTAAAAATTATAAAAATTGGAACGAAACTATGTCGTTGCTTAGCAGGATAATGTGACATTATAAACGCTGCAAATATACAGAAAAATTACAGCAGACAGGACTGTCCCTGCAGGCTGTGTCAGAGACACGGCCATTAAGTTTAACGTAGAATACGCCATCCGATAAGACATAAAACATATATAACAATAAATTCATTTGCTTATATTATTTATCATTTATTGTTATATATGTTTTCTGTCTTATCGGATGGCGTATTCTACGTTAAACTTAATGGCCGTGTCTCTGACACAGCCTGCAGGGACAGTCCGTGGCCGAAGGCCTCGGACAACTGTCTGCTGTAATTTTTATATTTACCCGTTTAAAAAAAAAATATTATGTTCAATTTTTTTAAACTTAATTTAATTTATGTATTTTAATTAATATTTTTATTGAAATAAGTTCTGCGAATGTTGAGAGGGCCGCCCTAATATTAAAAAAGGTTTACCTTATCGAGTCTTCGCATTAGCATTCGAGCGTTGTGTGAAAGCTTTACGCTTTACAATTCAAAATTAATGTTACAACAGCTTTATTGAAGCTTTCGCAAAAAAACTTTATTACGTTAGCTTACTGTTTGTTTCACTTTTTACTAGATACATGTTGCCAAGCAACATTAGCTTGCTGTTCGTTTCACTTTTTACTAGATACATGTTCCTAAGCAATGTTGAGCAACCAAAAACACTCAACCAAACACCACACATATGTTTAAGTGTATGTGTTTAAACAATTTTCATTTGAGAAATTAAAATACTAGAAATATATCAACCAATATGAAATGTATATCAAACGAAAGATAACATCTTCATTTACCTACAAAAAAAATTTAAAAAAATTCATCTAGCCGTT
Organism: Phaonia tiefii; assembly: GCA_963931995.1. NCBI lineage: Eukaryota > Metazoa > Arthropoda > Insecta > Diptera > Muscidae > Phaonia > Phaonia tiefii. The sequence goes on along the minus strand of OZ008370.1, from coordinate 11,343,001 downwards.
TCCTCAAATTCAATGAAATAAAGATTACAACAATAAAAACCTGACATGACTCCTCATACCGTAAGGTAAGACGTATTCTACGTCAAAATTGGAACGAAAATATGTCGTTGCTTAGCAGGATAATGTGACATTATAAACGCTGCAAATATACAGAAAATAATTCCAATTGTTTATATCGCATAAATATTTAACTACGGCACGCGTCAAATGTAAAAAAATTATTTCTTTTGTGCATTAATGCAGATAAAATAGTCTTAAAAAAGGGTTAAACGTCTTTGCAATAAGCACGGGTAATTTGGACGTGTTTAAAATGTGTAGGTTCTTTTGATTCATAATGTATTAACATCAACTGATGTTCATAGTTTACATATAATTATCATAGTTTTGCAACCCATTATTTATTTGAACTTTCCATTTCTAATTTTATTATTGTAAATACAAATTTTTTGGAATAAACAATATATTTATTTTTATTTATTTGTGATTTTTATTTATATGTGATTCTAAACAAGTTGTCAAAATGTAGCGAAATTTACTCGTATGTCAAAATATGCATACCTGAACACTAGTATCTTGAGCTGAAATGTGGTGTATATGAACATACTTTAAGTGGTAAATTTCCATAATATGGTAAATTGGAGTTATCTAGGTCACCTGATGTCGCTCCACAAAAATAAAGACAGTAAACAGTAAAATAATCGGTTGAGTCACTTGACACCAAACGATGTGCTTTCAAATGCGAATTGTCGCGAAATTTAGGGGTTAAATCGCAACAGTCCATTTTGTTGAAGTTGTGTAGTGTCTGAAGAAAAAAACTCCGCATTTGTGGTATTTATCTCACCCCAAATTTATTTGTTGACATTCTAATAACAAGTATAGTTGCCAACGAACATTTGTAAATCCATTATTGTCGTTAGTAGCGTGTTTTGCACTTTCGATTCGATTTGGAATTATATAAAATAAAGTGTTTTCTGATTATTCTTATTTAAGATTCAAGTTTGCAAATTTTTTTCTTTTGGTCTTTTCGAATGCTTTTCCATACACAAATTTGCATTTGCAAAATTTTGCGAATGAAATTACGAATGAAAGGAACATGGATTATATGTAGTTGGATTACTTACTGTGCTTTAGTCACATTACAATCAAGATAACAATTAAGTCGTATTGATCCTCAAACTTCAGAAGATATCAAACGCTGGTGTATTTTGCTTTCAATTAACCAACTATGCTGTGAATCGTTCCCATATTTTAGAAACACAAGCCAATATTGCGGGAGGTTTTGCCCAGTAGCCTCATTCCACTGCTGGAACCGGAATTATTGGAAGTCATGCCTAGTCTTAATATTCCAATGGTGGCTTATAAGAAGATGCATGAGAAATTCAAAACTCAAATTGAGGAGGATCACAAAACCTACACGGAAAAGCTATCACAACAAATGTCTGAAACGAAAATGGTTGCGAAAGATGAGACAACGGTCAAGGTTACCTCGTATATATTAAAAGCCCAATGATAAATATGAGATACACAAAATTTTAGTTTTATGTGATTAAGTAAAAGCTTAAATCAATAGATGTATATGAATAAATACGTAGTAATGATAAAAGGCTGTCCAGAACGTACTTTAATAAAAAAAATTAAAAGAAAAAAATATTTATTTTTTAAATAAAAACAAACCAAAATATTTAGAAGCAAAACAAAAGTACTACCCTTCAGGGAGCACTGAAATGAGTACTCACTAACATTTCAAATGTAAACACTCTTTGTTTGTATTTTTGTGTGACTAGAGTTATTAATAATCAACTTCACAAAACAAAATTATCTTTCACCTTCTATGTTGAAAGCTGATTACACTGTGCGACAGTGAAATTAGGGCCTCAACGAAACAAAAAAATTATGAAAGCCCATTAGCGAGGTATCAGAAAACCCCACTCGGTTTTGGCCCTGGTCATCACAATTTTTTTTGTAGGCCAAAGAAAATTTCAGCTTGTGATCAAAGCTGTAATTTTGACTATACTTCAATATATTCTAAACCGTTACACATTTTACATTACAACCTTCTACAAAATTGTAGCTCTTTCGTCGTTGTACAATGTTGACTAATATGCATTTTGTAAACAATGCACCGTCACTTCGTTAAATGACGAAACGTCAAACCAAATGTAATCTTTTTTGGAGTTCTTGTAATTTTCCAGCACACGGTAAATAATTTGGAGTAACTGTTTTATAAATAGTTATAGCTCACAAAATTCTTGATAACTTTGTAGAATACACTAATCAACAAAAGTTGTAAATATTTAGTGCTCTAAAATTGGTGTAGATTTTTTTTCGTTTTTTCGTTTACAAGTTACCAAATATAATCAAATAGATATGGCCATGTTCTGCAAAGTTGTAGTGTTTAAGATCATATATAATACGGTCAAAACACTGGCCAAGAAAAGTGTAATTTAAAGTACTAAAATAATTATATCAGTTTAGCATTTTTAATTTTTAACATTATGTGCTAATATTTCGTAAGCTATACAATTGCAACTACAAATATCCACAGTTTTAGATCACATCATTGTCAATATTATTGTCAAGCAACACACCCACAAAAATGGTTGTTCGATGCAAAAAATAAAAGAAAAGTTTTTCTTCGCATTTTGTCTATAATTGACATAAATTTGAAGAATTGATATAACTATATTCTCTAAAGTTGTACTCTTGAAGATGTATGACACCATTGTTAAATATACTAAATATGCTTACACATTAGTCCTGTTTTTTATATTCCCTGCTAAACTAATTTTTTGACCACTTTGTATGGGGAACTAAGCGATATTAAGCTATTTTAAGCGGCTCTCTATACAAAGTCGTCGAAAAATTAGTTTAGCAGGAATTAAAAAACAGGATTAATGTGTAAACATATTTAGTATTAGTAAATTCTAACCATATTTAACTAAAATTTCATAAAGTATGTAAAATGTATGAAATAATCAAGTTATGACGCGGGAAAGAAATGCGTTTGAGTGAATCGGGTCGACAACTAATTCGAACAACTAATCCCGGTACTCATATACCGTTTACACATGCAAATAAATTGTTATTTAAATATGGTTGGAATTTCTATAGTTAGATACAATAATATCATCAGCACACTGCTCGTGTATTGAAATATTCAACGAAGAGAGTAAGAGAGCAGAGAAACGACGCGCTTCACTCGTTTTCTTTGTTGGCATTTCCTCCATGAGTAAATGTTCTTCTCTATACCATAGTTGCTTTAGGCTCTTTGCACAACAACGCGCGGTAAATGTTATAATAATTGATCTTGGAAGAATTATTTATCGGCTATATATTTATCAGGTGTGGCCGTCGGTGGTGCAATGGGTAGTGTGCGCGCATCTTGTACATGAGACCCTGGGTTCGAACCCTGTTGTGACCACCTTAAAAAAATTTCTTTCGGCATGAAAAAGCTTCTCAAAATACCGTTCGGAATAGGTGTAAAAACTGTAGGTCCCAATCAGTGAGTGAAAAATTAGAAAGCTCACAGTTCACTGGTTGTGAGAAGCTCTCCCCAATGGGAAACGGTTTTTTTAGTCTTTTAAACAGGTGATTTATTTTTTTTTCCATGTCAGCCTTTATATAAGATTGATAAAAAGATGAGCCTCGCTTGTTTTAATAAACTCATGAGGCAAAATAAAGTGATTTAAGTTGTTTCTGGATGGTTAGTATAACGGTGTGTACTAACTTTTGACGCACACAGTATATATTTAGTATGTTAGTTTTCCAATAAGAAGAAGCACATGCGAAATTACATCCACTGAGTATACCCCATGTGGAAACAAGAAAACACACACAAATGAGAGGCGCCGCGAAACGTGAGAAATATTGTGAAAATCAACAAATATTTTAAAAGTGCTAACAAATTATACTAGTGTTTGATTTTTAACTGAATTTTCATTGAACTAAGCGAAGTCTGCCCTTAAATATTGAATAAACATCATGGAGTGGTGTGACATAGAGGTGGATGGCGAGCATACGGTCAAATTTGCGGACTTGCCGTACGTGCCGTTATTGAGCCCAACACAATCGTCGCCCAGAAATGGAGAAGTACAACATGACAATGGTAAATATAACTACATGGATACATTGTGTGTTATGGCAGTCTTATTGACGGTTCTGTATGCGTTGCCATTATAGGTCAAAAGCTAGGCGGGATTATACGGCAAGGTGAGTGGTCTTGGTCGGCCAGAACTTCCATGTTGCAAATTCTTTCTCTGCGCAATGGCCAGACAATATCCTCGTACGAATTCTGTGAATCTAATGGCTATGACAGCTGCTGCATCACATGTGTTGAGGAGATATATCCCGGTAATTCTGATATCATGATATTGGCTGTGGTTTTGGAAAGTTTTCGCGGCCCCGGTAACGGCGGTAGCTACGTGGTATTGTACTCCGTTGAGCTGAGCAGTGTTTTAAGTTCGATTGAAATAGGTTTACATGCCACTTGTGCTCGTTTCATGGATGAAATGACGTGTTGTCGGTCGTTATTACAAAACTTCGATGGTTGTCTTGCCCTGGGCAGTGAAGAAGGTGTTGTTGTTCTATTGGACTTGAATGCACGTAAAATAAATGCGACGCAAACCGAAATACAAGATGCAACTTTTGTGCCCTGCCACATTGTGGACTTTAGTTTGCCTCTAACTGAGATTCATCGTAATTTTCGTCAGTGCCAACAGGATGGTATTCACTTTGGACTACAAATGGAGGGTAAGTACAAATAATATATGCAGTAACATTGTTTTATGTTTAGTAATGTATATTTAGAAAGCAGGATTAGATCAGTGATTATATAACTGGCTACAATTCAAAATTCAGATTTATTATTAGAAATACGGTCAATTAATTGGTTTGACGAATGACATTTGTTTCACATAAAACTTCGAGTAAACTCAAACAAAATACACATTTACATGGGGACAACGAACACTATATATCGTTTTTTTTTGAGAAAAGCTCTTTTTTTCGTGGTATGTCTAAGTCCGTATAAGTCCACTTTTGTGCGTACAGTAACCATGAGATTGGTTATGGTAACCATCCAGAAAAATAAATTTTTTTTAAAAGTATCGAGTGATTTTTCCGATTTTGCAACACATCGACTTAAGGTACAGAGAGAATTTTAATTCCCCGTGCCTGAGCACGGCCGGACGGCCGGGCGACTTAATGCAATTTAAATTTAACGATTTTCCAAAAGTTCTACCACACGGTACGAGCAACATAGGCCCCTGCGAGGGCTACTTTTCCATTTGCTCACATTCTTTACATTTTCTTTAATTTTGGTTTATTTTTAAAAAAATTTTTTTTGCCTGCCCCATGTCCTGAATTTTTGCCACTGAAACTTGTTCATAGCTAAATACTCGATAGTGTCGCCGTCACTATGCGAGGTGACCGCCGCCGGAAGATATTTAAGGTGGTCAGAGCAGGGACCGAACCCAGGATCTCATCACCAAAAATTTGATTACAGCATAGACTGTGAAGGAGAATGAGCGATATATGTATGTACATATATATATGTATTCCCTTTATTTATTTAAACAAAATAACAATATAAAACAATATTACAATACAAAGTTTAAATAAAAGGTTCACGAAGAACAACGAATTCTCGTCAACTAATTCTCCATCGAATTCAGTATCTGTGATTTTTATTTATATGTGATTCTAAACAAGTTGTCAAAATGTAGCGAAATTTACTCGTATGTCAAAATATGCATACCTGAACACTAGTGTCTTGAGCTGAAATGTGGTGTATATGAACATACTTTAAGTGGTAAATTTCCATAATATGGTAAATTGGTTTCATGACAGCCGAGTTTGCTTATATTCCTTTTCTAGGCTCCGCACCGCCACCGGTGTTCCTGGCCTTCAATACCCGTGCGGGTACCATTCAAGTATCGCTCTAGCAATATTTAGTGTTGGGCGCCTAAATATATTACCGACACAAGTCTATTTTCTTCTACATATATCCAATTTAATAGGACTGTTACATGTACGTTGCCAGAGTACTTCATTAGAAATTGTCTTGGGCCAGTATATACGAAGCATTTGTCTCAGACAACGATTGTGAAAAACTTGGACCTTCTTCATTGTCTGCTTCCTCAAGCTCCAAGTAGTACAACCGTACAATAGTACAGACTTAACACTGCAATTCAATATTCGCACTGCAATTGAATTTTGTTCAGATTTAGGAATGAATCACGGGCCTTATTTATCCGCTCAATTGTGTCCGTCGCAGAGTCACCATCCTTGGTAATCTTGGTTCCTAAATAGTTGATTGAATCCACTCAATTAAAAACCATCATCTGTTAGTGGAGTATTCCGTTCTTTTCGAATACGCATTAGATTTGCCTTGTTTATATTTATTTACTTATTTCAATAACCGAGCCCATAAGTCTATATGTGGTTACAAATTTCTACCAAACATATCTATTTTAAACCTTTACGCCGTCGCCATTTTTTGCCGCACCGCCGCCTGATTACATAGAAATCGGGGCGGCGTATAACTTTTTGTTTAATCTTTCATAGAATCGATCAATTAATGTCATTGACCTGATTTACAACACTTCGGACGTCAACAGACTGTCGATAGCAGTAGCACAGAAATTGTTGCATAACACGGCGGTGTCAGAGGCCATAAATGGCTACTCTTGCAACAGGGTCCTTAATGAACACCCTCCAGCGATTTCGAATAATGAGAGGCTTCTGCCCAGGCTCACCAGAACCATTCTGGGCACAGCTTAGATCTGGCTGGAGTTATATTCTGAACTCATACAGATCAATGATAATCCCAGGCACCTTAGATCAGTGCCCACACTGCCTACAAAGCCCTCATGACACTATTCACATTTTCAACTGTCCTGATAGGCCTACTGACTTGCGCCCAGTGGACCTATGGGACAGACCCTTGGAGGTGGCACAATTTTCCAGCTCCCCACCGCTACCTCCAGTGACATATAGGGGAATTACACCAAATTTCGTTTTTTTAATCTTCCAGGGACGAACGAGTGGAAACAGAAAATCTGTTACAATAACAACAACCACTACCAGCAAGAAAGTATAAGCGACCAAGACTGCGCTCGATATATAGACCAGGCAGAAGAATCCCTCCATATCCTTTGTGTTACCAACTGGCGCTAGAGCCAGTTGGAAGAATATATTCAAATTTGTTTCCAACAAGCATAAAAACAAAAAAATCTGACCACTGGTTCAGATTAGACAGATAGATGGACATATTTTCATGAAATGAGCCAAGGATTATGCTGGTGAAATTTGTCCAGTCGTGACTGAACCACCCTGTATATCTAATATTCTTATTCTGGCACGTTTTTAAAATGTATGAGCTTCTCGCAACCAATGAGCTGTGCGCCCTTTTTTGTTTTACACTCACTGATTGGAACCCACAGTATTACACCAGTTCCGAACGTTATTTTGAGAAGCTTTTTCATGCTAAATACTCGATAGTGTCGCCGTCACCAAGCGAGGTGACAGCCGTCGAAAGAAATGTTAGGTGTTCAGACCAGGGATCGAACCCACGCTCTCATGTGCAAGAGCCGCGCACCCTACCGTTGCACCACCGACGGCCTGGTTCTGCCAAGTTAATGAGTATATGATAGTTCTCAATAATGGTCAAACTCATGCGGGTTTTTTACGAAAGGGGAGAGAATGACGACCAATTTTTACAGCGGACACACATGGATTTTGGTTATCGATTTAAGCAAAAAATTAAAATCTAAAAATTTCGAGTTTATGCCTCTTTGAAGTAAAGGTGCAATATGAAAACTTCGCATCAAATTTACGTACGCAAAGTGAATCGAAAAAAATACCCAGGCTGAGTCATTATTGCATATTAGCTTAAATAATTCCTTCTATATCGTAAAGATCAGGTTTTATAGGAGCAATATCTATCACCAAACGGTCAATTTAACAGCCTGTTTCCCTATCTCGAAAGAAAATCTAAGCGAACGAAAATCAGTCACTCACATTCGACTCAAATTTGGTTTCTTAAGTCGAAATTTTCGTTCGCCTGACGTCATGTCTGTTACTAAGTGACAGCACATTCGAAATAGAGAAACCAAAATGTGTACTGAAAAATTGTAGGTTTTCATTCGACTTGAAACGACAGAATTTCTTTCGTCTAGAACACGAACGAAAGCTTTCGTTCGAGTTAGATAAACAGGCTGAAAATCTTTAAAAATGTTGGCACTTTTGTATTTTTTTTTAAATAGACTTTATTCTAATTTATTGGAAATGCTCGAATCTTATTTCCTAATCAGGTTCAATCCAATTATTAATAATTAGATTGAGGTTTAAGCAGGCCTCTATACAATTTCGTCTGGCAATTATTGTATTAAAAAATCTCCCCTACTTAGACGGGATGAACTTGTCGTCATTCTTAGATTTCTTGCAATGCCAATTGAGTTGTGAAAGTTTTTGTTGGGGAGTTTGTTTGATGCGGTGGATTTCATGGTATATATACCAGTTATTTTTAAATCCCTATGTATATTCTCATTTCGCACATACCAAGGTTTGCCCGTAATTACACGTAGTTTTTTTTTACTGAACTCTGTATAACATCGATGCTACTCTTACTAGCATTGCCTCATAATTGAGGGCCGTATACCCAAATTGGCTTAATTACACTGTTGTATATTTGAGCTTGTAATCCAGTTTAAGCTTTGAGTACGAATTGAGCGGCAAAATTCGGTGTATGAAAAATACTGTCCTATGATCTCATTTGTCTTGACGAAACATGTTTGCCTACGACTTGCACATGCGGGCATGTAAATGTTCTTTTTATCTTTTGCTAAGATTTTTTCTTTTCAACTTTGGTAGCATTAAAGAAATGTCAGCACTTTTAACAGTATGTTAAACTAAATTTATTTTTATTTTATTTATATTTACGTTAAACTTAAAAGTTAAAACAAAAATTCTTTCATATTTCTTGACATTTAACAATAGGCTTGTCGAAAAGCGTATTACTAATTACGGTGTTAAATACTTTCGAACCCTTAAATATAACAGAATTTTTGTGTTTTGCTAAAAACTAAATATATATATAAATATAATTGTAGTTCTTTTAATTGTTATGTTAAGAATAGAAATTACGGTTAGGAAAGGTCGGTCGATCGTATAAAATTAAGTGGATTTTATGTTTTTCAACTAGGAATAAATCTTGTGAAGTTTTGATAATTGATTGTGTGATTTGTGTATGGTCACGAGAATATAGAATTGTAGTATATAACAAAGGTAGATTCCCTGCTCTTTATCATTCTCTCTACTCAGCATTCATTTGTACATCCAACATGCCGCAGATCATGTATGACAGATCTTCAGCGGGATCATTATCCTCCCATGCAACATTATTGGTATTAGCATTCATCATATAGGGCGGTATATAATTGTAAGAATAATTTTGAGCGTTCGCGTCTACTTGTGGCTGCTGTTGCTCTTGCGGGGATTGTATTGTGTCGCCAAATAACAACGTATCATCGTCGTCATCATCAATGACATACATGCTGTCGGACGAAGACGACGAAGCAAATGAATGTTGCTGTCTTCGTGTTACCGCTGTTTCCGACTGTTGTGGCGTCCATGCTGATGGTACTGGCGATTCTGTGGCCGAATCTAGTTTCAGTAGCACTATCGTCTGTATGTGCTTGGGGAGAATTTGTTTTACTCCATGTTGTAGGTGCAAATGTTTGACAATGTTATTACGATGTAGTTGCACATAGTTACATAGCGTACAAATGCGGGCCTCGACCCGAACTTTTCTTGTGTCATGAGTATAATCTTGCAGGACAGTGCCAAGATGAGGACATCCCTGTGAATGATGTTGCGTGAGTAATGATCGTGTGGGTTTGCGTATTCCACAGCCGGAACAGCGGTAGGCGTATTCGCCGGTATGCATTGTAAAATGTTGTATCCAGTAGGGCAACATGAACCGCGATTGTTTCTGGCAGAAAATACAATGGGCCTCATACTGAGGTTGGCCATTCTTGTAAAGACTAACGTTAAAAATATTGGAAGCACCGCGTCTCAAATGTTCCACCTGCGACGAAGTCAATCGAGAGTTGTACACTTCACAGCCACGGTGTTCGTTGACGTAGTGATGCACGATCCGTTGGATGTTATGTTTGCAAATGACACAAACGTCTCTGTTTTTCGAAATTGCATGCAGATGAGCATCTGTATTTTTTGGCCAATGTCGGGCGTCTAAAAATAAATGCTGCTGATAAATGTGATTTTCCTTGCGGATGTTACTGGTTGGCTGTTTCGGTATAGAACGATGCAATTGCATTTGCTGCTGATGCTGCTTTTGTAGTTGCATCTGCTTATATATGCGATGTTGCTTGGGTTCCTCATCGTCGGAGATAATTTGAGTATCTTCATTTTCAACATTTTCTATCCATGTAGCCTGCAGTAAGTCTTCTGCATCATTATTAGCCAAATGTTGTTGTACACTAGCAGATGACAGCGAATCGTTTAAACGAGCACGTTGGCCTGGCGACAAATGAAAGTATAAATAAATGGACATATAAATAATATAAGTAATAATAAATGTTCCAGAAATTTTATCTATAAACTGCGTGACAGTTGGCAAAAGATATTCTAAAGCGATCACAGCCATCATAAGAGAATTGTATAAAAGAGATCAAATAGTGTTCCATATATTATTTTCTAGCAATCTGACATACCTGTTTTATTATTTGCCGCTGTCTGATTCTTCTTGTTGAGTTCCTTGCCATCCAGACCTTTAGCAAACGCTTGTATAAATGCACTTTCAAATGACTTGGCCTGTTGTTGTCTCTGTCTTTGGGCTTCCAAGCGTTTCTGTTCAATTTTACGTTGTACCTCAGCCTGGGCTGACCTCTCTGCCTCCTCCTCGTCGTCTATGTCGTACTCCGCTAAATCGTCTTCATTGTAGCTGAAACTATTGTCTATACGTCTCGATCGCTTTGAACGTAACGATCGTTTGGGACCTTCGTCGTCATCTTCGCCGTTTTCAGAAGAATATGACACTAGGGGTTTCGATGATTTGATTTTGTTTTTGACAGGTACGTATTCATCTTCATCGAGTTGACGTTTGCGTGTAGCCGTGGAAGAGTTCGTGTTGTTAGAAGTCGAGGGAGATGAAGCTGTCGCAATAGGCAGCTCCATATTGCAAGACTTCATTATAATCCTACCCGTACTGGCATGTATCAACAGAGTGACTGTCTTGTTTTGAGACGTGGAACAGGTCATTTCACAGAAACGCCTTCCATGGGGTGTGATCTCTTTTGAACCTTTTAGAAATATCGCTCTCAGATCCAACATTAATTGATGATTCAGCTGATCGGTAGCCTTTTGCGCATTAACGTTTAGATTCGTGCGTATACCTTTTATACGTACGAAATCTTTGTATTTTAAAGCGCGCTGCAAAAAAACGAAACAGGAGTGAGACGCAACCAGCTGTGGATTACAGAATTGTGTAATAAAGTTCTCCAGCCATCGTGCATAGCGTCGTTCCATTTCAGCGTCAGCCGGATTTCCTCTTACGCTCGGAGGATTGCCATAGAAAGCGTTTGGTATGATGACACTTTTGTTGGAGAGCAAAGCGGAGAATGCCGGTGGATTGCAGCCCGACGCGACAGGTTGCAGCTGAACATTGTTAAGGAAGTTTGATTGTGGTGTGGGAGGTGGTAACGGTAGAGGTGCGGGTTTTCTAGTTTGTTGTTTTATTTGCGTTGAAAAATGGTTTGGCAAGCCGTCTCTCCTGGGCAGAGTCACTTTGTTAGGAGCTTTATTGTTTACACCTTTGGCTGCCATTAGGGTACGTTTTGGAGGAGTTCTTAAGTTATGTGTCGAAGACCTATTTTTAGCTGGCAACGAATCCTCATCTGAACTATCTAATACCTCAATGGTGTCTACAACTTGTTGGGGGATAATAGTTAGCGGTGAAGGAAAAGACCGACTGTTGTACATTGTTGCTTTTTCTAAATACGAAAATCGTTTGCCTTTCACAATTGATGGAGGCACTGTTTGAGGAGAAGATGCTGCAGAATATGGGCGGGCGGTTGACTTCCTTGCACTAGTTCTAGTCACTGTTAAATTTTTGGGAACTGTTATTGTAGCTGTTGGTAATTTGATGGTTTTTGTGCCTGTGGAAGTTTCTGTTTCTCTAGAATCGTCCTCATCGGATTCTATGCATATTGGTGAATTTCGAGTCTCGACAAATTCAACATCGTCATCATCTTCCTGGTTTGCATCGCTATTTGAATTGCACTCGGGTTGGACGCTTTCACTGTTATTAGTATCTTCGCCAGAATTTTGAGTTGTTTCTAAACAATTCAATGGATCATTTGCAGCGCTATTGCCGACACCTTCAGCGTCGTTCGCAGTCTGATCCTCCTCACTTGAACTCGAATCTTTTGCAGATTCCTCTAACGGTACTAACTCTGATTCTATGTGACCTTCGTTAGATTCTTCGGCTTCTGGGCTCTTTGAATTTGAGATTTCGTCTTCCTCAGCTTCCGGTTCGCTATCTTTTGTGATTTCTTCATCATTAGATGTGTTTTCTGGACCGTTGTCATCATCACCGGGATTGGTTAAATCCTCACCTTCATCCGGCACAATTAATTCGTCCACTTCTTCGGGAATTTCAACATCTTCGAACTCACCTTCGGTATCTTCATTTATAGCAGACCTCGTCTCGTCTTGTTCAAAATCCTTACTTTCATCTTCGTCCTCTTCAAGCTCTTTGGCTGTATCATCATTTGTATTTACTAATGGTTCTACCATTTCATCTAAAGATGACGACGAATCCAGTTTGTCGCGTTTTTTTGATGTACTAAAGTCTCTGCTATTTTCTTCTGATTTACTATTGGACTCATAGCTTGTGTTTTGTTGATCTTTCTCATCATTTTGAGATTTAACATTCTGATTATCATCGTGGGATTCTAATTTTTCTTCTTCCTCATTATTATTTACTTTACTGTTGTCTTCATCGCAAACGCCATCGCTGGTTTTGGTGGGATCATTTTTGCCCTCCCCTAAATTTGCATCCAAATTACAGGATTCCTTGTTTGATGCCCCTGCTTCGTTATAATTTTTATCTTCGTCGCATTTGTCTTCTGGCGTTATGTCATCATTATCGCCATTCGATTTTGCTTCCTCCGGTGACATTGTAATTTCATCCATAACAGTTTTCACTTTATCCGATGCAGTATTTTCTCCATTCTCAGTATTTGAATTCTCTTTATCTGATGCATTTTTAGTTTCTTTTAATTGTTGAGTATTTAAATCGCTGTTTTGCTTATCCATTTTGGATTTGAATACCTGCGCAAAAAAAGAGAGCAAGGTGATGATTTGTTGTCTGAATTGAGGAATCAAATTAAAAGGACTACTATGGTCATAAATAAAATGCTAAAGCCATATTGAACTACTACAAAACCTTTTTCAAAGAGATTTTTGTATAACAAAGAAGTTTCAAGTGTACTTATATTATTAACTAGGAAAGTTTTTTGAAACTTATTGCTTAGATAAAGTGGTTTTAAGAACATTATCTTATTTAATATAGTTAATTTATCTCTAAATTTCATGGATTTATTTTAAGTGTTTCAATTTATTTTAAGTAATCAATGCTTTTAGACAGCTGGATCCTTCAGTAGATTTATTCCTTTTTTGATCGACTTTTAAGATCTTTACATTTTCGCAAAGAGAGGCAATTTCAATACACATTTTTAACTAAAAATTGACTTCTGAGATATAGCCAACAATTTTGAATTAAAAACAGTAGTATTCTTACAAATTTGTCTAAAGGAGTTATTATTCAATATCGATTAACAAAGTTGGAGGAAATCGCTCTGTAACGTATTTTTGAGATTTATATATTTGTAATTATGTTTTTTGTAGACTTTTTTTTTATAAAAAACCCTTCTTTTGGAATTCGTTTGTTTTATGAAAATTTAGACTTCGCTTGAAGTAAACAATAATCTTCCAAAGCCATTCTATGAGCTGCTCATACGCCAACTGTTCTATCTCCACATTTAAACAATTTAGAGATTTCAATACTGTTAGAACTGACACATTGTAATCGTTTTTGTTTTAATAAACACACTTGCTTATTTTTAGTAGAAGTGTTTTTAGGTCACACATTAGATTTATATTAAAATCCACAGAAATCCCAAATTTATTTTTGAATTTTCTCCATCTTTTGTTTTGTGTACGAATGTATTTAGAAACTTATTTCCTTTCCTGATAGTCTTTCAATCCAATTAAAGGTTTTGACAGACTGTCCTATCGAAACCGACGATTTGCGTTGTATCTGTTAAAATCAGTCTATGTTGAAAGCAATAAGCTTGACAGATCCAAAGATTTAATCTGATTGTGAGTCATTATGATGAAATCGCTTTAAGGGGCTTAGTTAGCAACATATTTGGAAATTTGTATCATGTTCGTTTGCAACGAGTTATAGATAATTTGCAGTCTTTTTTACATTTATGCCATCTTTTTATCTTTGCCAAACAAAGCCTTTAGCAGTGCTTAAAGATTATTGTCACTGGACAGCTCCAACACTGTAATTCGTGGCTTTAAAACTAAGTCGGATTTTAAATAATTTTATTGCATTGCTTTGGAACTTTTCCATTTAGTACATGACGCTGGTTTTTTGAATCCCCATAGGGCTCAGTTCCAATTTTATGTTCCGTTTTGCTACTTTTGGATCAGTGGGAAGGTGATGGCATATTTTTCTCTCTGGAGAGGCCCAAAGCTGAACTCCAGCAGCCATCGATTCTTTGGGCAACAATTTCGAATAAAAATCGTTGATGCTAAGACATTAAGAGAAGTTGTGTGCGACTTGAAACGTGAATTATGGAACCAATTAAACATCAGTACCGTTTTGCTTGGCCCCTTTTTTTGTTTTATCGGAATGTGTTTCAAATTTTCCCACTTTCAGGCAACCGCACGCCTATGTTACCAATGCAAAACGCTAGGCATTTAACATTTGTAGTAGCATGAATTGCTGTGCGGATTACACATAGGGGTTACAGTCGCTGTGACGTCACAAGTTTTCCAAAAACCATTGCTCTTACATTTCTGGCCTTGTGGTCAATTCCAAGAAGTATTTGCTTATTTAAGTTTATGATAAGAATAGATGTAACATCTTTCGTTCGTAGATAGAAGGGGATGAAAAATTCGAGTTAAACACTTTTTTCTTCATAAAATTTTGTACATTCACATTTTTTCATACTTGTGGCCACAGACAAAGTGCTAAGCGCTTTAATTTCGGTAGCGTTGAACAGTGGACGTACAGAAGCAAAAATATGACACAAATATGTTAAACCTAAACATCCTAAAAAATTAAGTTTTACAATAGAGCACAAAAAGTGTTGGGAACATATGTCAAACATTGTTTATGCAAATGACATTTTGGGCGGTACGAAATTTAGATCGGTTTCTTTATATTTTAACAGAATTGTAAACACATGGGTAATGAAAAGGCAAGTGCTGGTTAAACGCGTTTATTTCATTCAAATCGATGGATATTCTTAGAACTTCATTTACACTCATTCACAAAGGAGTAAATAACGTGCTCACACATGCAGACCTGTTCTGTGCACTTTTTTCCTCATCTGGCCCACTGTCATTTTGTACCCAGCATATAGCCTTTCTGACATAAATTTTAAGTTTTAAATACACTAACACAGTCTCACACAAAAAATACACACAATTACACAAAGGTAGCAACCAAAAAAAGGAAAAAAATAAATTACCTATGGAAATCGTAAAGTAGTGTGAAATGAATGTTCGCAACGCATACAGTTGTTTTATTTACACATTTCTTGTATTTTTTCTCTTGCAAAATCTTCTTCACGTCCAAACAATGGAAAAACTGTCACATTTAAATGACAATCGGCAAATGTTGTTTGACTTTTGTAGTTGTACAACAAGAAACGAAATCGTAGATGAAAGAAAAAAAACTATGGCAAAACAAAAACAATTTTCCGCGTATGTGGGGAGAAAGAAAAAAAGAGACACAGCGCCTCTGCTTGGCACAAACACACTACCTTTTTTAACATTTCACTTGATTTGGTGCTAGATGTATTTATACCAGGTGATAGCAGTAGGTGTTGTTGTTGTTTCAGGCAACAACAACAGGTATTTTATTTTTGTCTGCATGACTCAAACAGTCATGTTAAACATAAATGTATACAAAAAACAAACTACAAAAACAAAATACACTTTAATGTGATAGTTAAAGTCCAGAACTAAATGAAAATGTACAATCAGCTGTTCTTATAACATCACCTGCAATAAATACATTTTGATTTGGTGTCAAACGAGGACAAGGTTTTTGAGAGAACAAGACACAGCGTTGTGTACCAATAGTATTGCGATACAAGTTTTTAGTACACGAGATGTGAGCGAGAAGTAACATAATTTCAAACAATTCATTTGTAAAAAGTAATGAAAATTATATTTTCGGTTTCTAGTTTCGTTTTGTTTTCTTCATTTCGTCGTATACATTTCTTTGTAGTTATCGCCTTTCTGCTTTTGCCGCCCTTAATTAGAACACATACATATTTCTGTAGATATTCGGTTGCTTCACAGCAACCCTTGTACATTTCTCTGTAGTATTATATATGTACATCAAGATGGAAACCACTTTCGAACTGTCAAGTTCACATGTATTTTGTTTTTGAATGTGTTTGTTTACATTTATTGTTGTTATACGTATGTGTTGGATCTGACACAACGTAAGTGACATAGTAAAATAACCAAGTAGTAGCAGTAGACGCTGTTGTTGTTGTATTCAGCAACAGCAGGCATTTTGTTTTTGTTTCAATCGTTTAAGTTGTCAATCTATACACGTAAGTATACCAACAACACGGGAATACGAAAAGTACATATGAGAAACGATCAGCTTAAACGATCAATCACAATAAAAATTTAAAACAGCTGTTCTAACGAGTTTACCTTCCTTATTTTACCATGGTAAATGAGAAGTAAAAACAAAATGTACGTTGTTGATGGCATCAATTTGCCATCAGCTACAACAACACCTGTGTTACCATGAGTATTTTTATCATATATAAAAGTACATGATACAATGAGAATGGGGAAACACTAGAACACCAAATACAACAACACATTTCGTTTTTCTTTGGTACATATGTATTTGCTGTCAAAATCAGCACAAATGTATACCAACAATAAAATTACTTATCCGGTCTCGAGCAACCCCGGGGGGTCAGGGACCTTACAAAACGAAGATAACATATTTCGCCAACCAGTTCGATCTTTTGCCTTATATCTCCAGTTGGCAATACCAAGTGTACGAAGGAATTCGTCAACCTGATCCCTCCAGCGGAATGTGGATCTTCCTATTTTTCGTCTTCCTTCGAGTTCGGTTTCGAAAACCCTTCGTCCTGGTTCGTTTTCATCCATTCTACTGACATGGCCTAGACAGCGCAATCGCGTTATTTTGATCCGCTTAACTATCCCAATGTCGGGATATATGTAGGTCAAACAGCTCATGGTTCATGTGTCGCCGAAACAAACATAAAATCAAATATTTTGAATTTGACATTCATGATATACCGAAAAAATTAAAAATAAATCAGATGTTTTAGTGTGTCTACCTCATAATTTTACCATGGTCATGTACTTGTATACACTAGTTTTTTTGTGTGTACTAAAAACGTTAACTGCAAAATGGCAGGGTTACCACTCCTTGTATTATTTTTTGTTTGATAATTAACTGTGTAGGGGTTAACATTAGAGCACGCCCTTTTAAGACCAGTATTCAGTTCTTGGGAAATTTTCGTAAGATATATGATCTATATATATGATTTTCGTAAGATATATGATTACGGAAATTTTTGTTGCGAAGAGTTACGACCATATATAAAATATTTCATTTATAAATTCTCTTCGAACTCCATTTTATTTTTAACACATATAGTATTGATTATTAAAATGATCGAAATGTCAAAATTCCGATCCAAAAAATCATTTTCCTACGAAATGACTTTGGCGTAACAACCCTGTAATTGACTTTGATTACGAAATTTTCGTAGTGTGCGAAATTTTCGGATCAAGAAATTTTCGTTATTTTTTATACACGTACTTCTTATGGGAACGAACATTTCATAAAAACTGCTTTAAATGGTGAGCTGCGGCTTCCTGGGTAGCACCATGATTCAATGCGGGTTTGTGTTACTAGAACATCTGATTTAACTTTTTTCACGTCGTTTGTGCAGAGACCTGTCAAATTCAAATGTATTTTGTGTTTGTACTTTGTTGTTTACTTTTATTGTATGTATGCATTTGTGTTGAATTTGACGGAACATTTTTTGTTGTATACGATTTCTGAAATAAATTAATTAAAAATTAATTCGTGTTACGTGGTGCTTAAACTGTACATCTGGTGTACAGTGCTACGCAAAATTGAGGACGCACTAACAATATTTTTAAATTTCTTTATTATTTTGTACACATTTACACAGGAAAAAAATCTAGTGTAATATTGCCCTCATTCAAGGTATCAGCCAATTAGAGTGTCCAAAAAAACCGGCATTTTTTTAGAAACTGGTTTTCGGTTTGTTGGAAAAATCAATTTTTCAAGAAACCGGTTTTCGGTTTGTTTTAAAAATCTATTTTTCAAGATACCGGTTTTCGGTTTTTAATTTTGGCAACAACCGGTGGAACCGGTTTTTTTTCGGTTTTTTTGCTTTAAATTAAATTACACATGTAGAAGTTACAATACATTTGTTTAATGACC